>CM053033.1:6859546-7187046 GCA_028564925.1 Lithobates sylvaticus | reverse complement strand
TTGGTGTCAGTGGGAGGAATAGTGTCCCATCATTGGTGTCAGTGGGAGGAAATGTGTCCCATCATTGGTGTCAGTGGGGGGAATAGTGCCCCATCATTGGTGTCAGTGGGAGGAATAGTGCCCCATCATTGGTGTCGGTGGAGGAATAGTGTCCCATCATTGGTGTCAGTGGGAGGAATAGTGTCCCATCATTGGTGTCAGTGGGAGGAATAGTGTCCCATCATTGGTATCAGTGGGAGGAATAGTGTCCCATCATTGGTGTCAGTGGGAGGAATTGTCTTCTCCCCTACACTATGGCAGTCTAAGCTCCTTTGCCAAAGCTGGAGTGTTGGGGGGGGGTGCCGTGCCGTCAACCAGGGGGCGGAGCAGGAGGTAAGTAAAACAGTTTTTTTACTCTCTCCCAGACTAAACAAACGGGTCACCCTTGTAGAGCGCGGCGAGGGAGACGTTTTAGTCTTCTTGGAGTTGGGCATTGAAGAAAACCTTCACCATCGACTCCAATGCATTTCTACAACATTTCCCAAATTTGACTACTTTTTATTTTTTATTTTTTTTTTTTTATATTTATATTTTTTGCTAAGCAAAAACTGTCAGTTTTGCTCATCCCTACTATGTATACCGAAGTTTGTATATAAAAAAATATCTTGTTGTTCCAAAGAATATGGGAGGAGAAATCACAAGATTCCAGTACAAAAGTCGCATTCTTTGATGACATTCCTGTCACACCAAATGTGCGACGCCCATTTATATCACATGCCGCAAAGTCACACTTCCTACTGGTCATGGGGTTGAGATAAAGTTTTTATAATATATCTATATCTATATATAATCTCTCTACTCTCTCACAAAAGTAAGTACATCCCTCAGTGACATTTCTTCTATCTTTTCAGGTGACAACACTGAAGAAATGACACTTGTCTACAATGTAAAGTAGTGAGTGTACAGCTTGTAGAACAGTGTAAATTTGCCGTCCCCTCAAAATAACTCAACACACAGCCATTAATGTCTAAACCGCTGGCAACAAAAGTCAGTACACCCCTAAGTGAAAATGTCCAGATTGGGCCCGAAGTGTCAATATTTTGTGTGGCCGCCATTATTTTCCAGCACTGCCTTAACCCACTTGGGCATGGAGATCACCAGAGCTTCACAGGTTGGCACTGGAGTCCTCTTCCCCTCCTCCATGATGACATCACAGAGCTGGTGGATGTTGGAGACCTTGCGCTCCTCCACCTTCCGTTTGAGGATGTCCCACAGATGCTCAATAGGGTTTAGGTCTGGAGACATGCTTGGTCAGTCCATCACCTTTACCCTCAGCTTCTTTAGCAAGGCAGTGGTGGTCTTGGAGGTGTGTTTGGGGTGGTGATCATGTTGGAATACTGCCCTGCGGCCCAGTCTCTGAAGGGAGGGGATCATGCTCTGCTTCAGTATGTCACAGTACATGTTGGCATTCATGGTTCCCTCAATGATCTGTAGTCCCCCCAGTGCCGGCAGCACTCATGCAGCCCCAGACCATGACACTCCCCCCACCATGCTTGACTGTAGACAAGACACACTTGTCTTTGTCCTCCTCACCTGGTTGCCCCCACACACGCCTGACACCATCTGACACCAAATACCTTTATCTTGGTCTCATCAGACCACAGGACGTGGTTCCAGTAATCCATGTCCTTAGTCTGCTTGTCTTCAGCAAACTGTTTGTGGTCTTTCTTGTGCATCATCTTTAGAAGAGGCTTCCTTCTGGGACGACAGCCATGCAGACCAATTTGATGCAGTGTGCGGCGTATGGTCTGAGCACTGACAGGCTGACCTCCCCCACCCCTACAACCTCTGCAGCAATGCTGGCAGCACTCATACGTCTATTTCCCAAAGACAACCTCTGGATATGACGCTGAGCACGTGACCTCAACTTCTTTGGTGGACCATGGCGAGGCCTGTTCTGAGTGGAGCCTGTCCTGTTATACTGCTGTATGGTCTTGGCCACCGTGCTGCAGATCAGTTTCAGGGTCTCGGCAATCTTCTTATAGCCTCGGCCATCTTTATGTAGAGCAACAATTCTTTTTTTTTTTTCAGATCCTCAGAGAGTTTCTTTGCCATGAGGTGCCATGTTGTACTTCCAGTGACCAGTATGAGAGAGTGAGAGCGATAACACCAAATTTACCACACCTGCTCCCCATTCCTACCTGAGACCTTGTAACACTAACGAGTCACATGACACCGGGGGAGGGAAAATGGCTAATTGGGGCCCAATTTGAACATTTTCACTTAGGGTTGTACTGACTTTTGTTGCCAGCGGTTTAGACATTAATGGCTGTGTGTTGAGTTATTTTGAGGGGACGGCAAATTTACACTGTTATACAAGCTGTACACTCACTACTTTACATTGTAGACATTGTAGACAAGTGTCGTTTCTTCAGTGTTGTCACATGAAAAGAGAGAAGAAAAGATTTACACAAATGTGACTGAGGGGTGTACTTACTTTGGGAGGTACTGTATGTGTAAGAATTTTTTTTTTATATGTATTTATTTTGTGTGTGTGTGTTTGTGTTTGTGTGTGTGTGTGTGTGTGTGTGTGTGTGTATATATATATATATATATATATATATATATATATATATATATTACACACACACAACACATACAACACACAAAACAACACACATAAATACATATAAAAAAAATTATATTATAATTTTTTTATTTTATTTTTTTTGTACAAAGCATGGCAATGTTTCTAAATCTGTATTTTTTTTTATTTTTTAATATGGTTACAAGACAAAAGAACTACTGACCAAACAAATATATTAGGCTAAAAATATATCTAGAAATTTATTTTAATTTTTCAAACCCCCTTCTTCTTTTTTTTTTTTTTTTTTTTTTTTTTTTTTTTTTTTCATTAGTTTTTTTTTTTTTTTAATAGAATTCTCTTCACAGGAAATGAGAGAAGAGCTCTCCAAAATTATGAAATTTCCTCTTTGAGAGTTCTGGTAAGAACTCAAAATTGAGGACATTCCCGTCGCTCTCATTACCGTAACAACGAGCGAAAAAAAGACTTTGCCAAAAAATAGGCCAAAAAAAGCTGGGAAAGGATTTGAAGGGCTGATTAGGAATAAAAAGGTGGTTAATGAGGGCCAGTTCACACCACAGAAACGCAGCCCGGATGCGCTCCAGATGCTTTTTTGAATGCGCGTTTTTGATGCGTTCCAGTGCAGTTTTGGTGCGTCTTTGATGCAGTCGGTGCACCCCCCCCCCTTTTTTTTTGTTAACCTTAAATAAGAACATGGGTGTTCCAGTGCGTTTTTGGTGCGTTTTTAGGTGTGTTCCCGGGAGTTTTTGATGCTTTTTACAGCGTTCCAGTGCAGGAAAAACTTTCCTCCTTTTTTTTTTTTCTGGAACGCACTGCAACTGCAAGCACTGGTGTGAACGATGCCATTGGAAACCATATAACCTACTTTCTATGCATTTTTGATGCAAAAAAAAAAACGCACCGGACTGCATGTGGTGTAAACTGACCCTTAAGATATATTTTGACTTTTTAGGGTTTCATCAGCAACTCCTGTGTCACCTGCATTTCATTGTGATTGCAGATTGATGCGCCGGCGAGGGGGCGGGGGGTGGATTTACTAAAGGCAAACAGGCTGTGTGCACTTTTTCAGTTGCACTCTGTAAGGGCGTTTTGCTCCAGAACTTCGTAAATGAGGTAAAGCTTACATTTTAAAAAGAGAATACCCGATCACTTGCAAAGAAAAAAAAAAAACAGCATTTTTTCTTGTACATGATTGGATGATGGAAGTAAATGCAGCCTCCCCTTATTTACGAAGCTTTGAAGCAAATGCCCTTGCAGAGTGCGCAGTCTATTTGCCTTTAGCAAATAAACTCCAACGTACCAGCGTTTGTTTACATTCGTAATCCAGCGTTTGTTTACATTCGTAATCCTGCGTTTGTTTACATTTGTAATCCGGTGTTTGTTTACATTCGTAATCCTGTGTTTGTTTACATTCGTAATCCTGTTTGTTTACATTCGTAATCCGGTGTTTGTTTACATTCGTAATCCGGTGTTTGTTTACATTTGTAATCCGGTGTTTGTTTACATTCGTAATCCGGTGTTTGTTTACATTCGTAATCCTGTGTTTGTTTACATTCGTAATCCGGTGTTAGTTTACATTCGTAATCCGGTGTTAGTTTACATTCGTAATCCGGTGTTTGTTTACATTCGTAATCCGGTGTTTGTTTACATTCGTAATCCGGTGTTTGTTTACATTCGTAATCCTGCGTTTGTTTACATTCGTAATCCGGTGTTTGTTTACATTCGTAATCCGGTGTTTGTTTACATTTGTAATTTTGTGTTTGTTTACATCCACATCCGATTCTGTAAACAGCTGTCTCTGCTGATCAGAGCTGAATTAGCTGCTGAGAGCAGCTAGGACCCCCAGAGTAGGACCTTCCCTGTCAAACATATCCCACCAGCCATGATCTGTCTGCATCACATAGAGAATCGCAGAAACACAGTGCTGACATCAAAATAATAATAAATGTTATGGAAATTTTATATTAACATTCTGATGGGTGGGGGGGGGGAGGGGAGACTGAGGAATTGGGGAAGGCAGAATATAAGCGGATTAAACTTCAGCTTTATCTGGTTTATAACCCCCCCTCTTATAAAGCAGCGGGGGAGGTGACATTTAGCCAAAACTGCGTTCAATGATGAAGAGGTGGATTTCCCTTCTGTGTGCGATTCCAGCTGAGACCTTTTCAGTGCTAAAATCCTCTCCGCTCCGCGGCGGAGCGACTGCCAAGTTACAGGGAGAGTTAAATGGATTTTCTTTTTAAGTATTTCTAATCTGTGAGAGTTTAAATGTCAGCGGAGGCTGTTCTGGGTCATTGGAACCTGTTTGAAGCAGTCAACTCCTGTTCAGTGTGTCTAAAGCCAAATTATTATTATTATTATTCTTTATATTATTATTATTTATTTAAAATAATATTATTTTTATTTTTCAAAATATTTTTTATTTTTCAAAATATTCTTCAGATTATTATTATTATTATTATATAGAAAATGTACAGCAGATTTAAAAAAAAAAAAACTCTACCAAAAAAAATCCTTATTTTTCTTAAAAATGACCCTTGGATGCATAAGTCACCAGGCACACTATATGTGTATTTATAAGGGTATTAACCTGCACTCACACTTTTATATATATATATATTATATGGTGTGTGTGTGTGTACCAGACTGTATATATATATATATATTATATACTATATATATATATTATATATATATATATATATATATATATATATATATATATATATATATATAAGAAAAAGTAATTTTTAAAAGTGTGTATGTGTAAATTAAACTCCCATATCTAATACCAGATATATCATATGTATGTAAATTGTTTTATGTTGGTATTAGACTCCACGACCTTTGACTTAATAATAAAAGAAAAAGTAATTTTTAAAAGTGTGTATGTGTATAAAAATATATATTTAATTATATATATATATAAAAAAAAATATATATATATAATCTTTTTTTTTTTTATTATTATTAAATGAAAGGTCGTGGATTCTAAAAAAAAAAAAAAATAAGTAGTGTTTTTTTAAGTTGTCTATATTTTTTTAAAAATACTACTTTTTTTTAAATTAAATTTAAAAGTCCTGAATTGTAAATTGTGTTATGTTGGTGTTAGAATCCATGACCTTTTGATGTAGTAATTTTTTTATTTTTTTATAATAATAAATATATAAATTATATAATTACTTTTTTTTTTTATTAAATCAAAGTTCGTGGATTCTAATATCAACATTTATAACGCAACAATTTACATATAATATATCTGGTTTTAGATATGGGAATGTAATTTAGACATTAGAGTCTCCGACCTTTGCTTTTAAAAATATAGAACATAATATATAAAAAATAAATATATAAAAATACATTTTTGGACAGCGTTTATTTTTTCTTACCCCCTGTATATTTTCTACGCTTGAAATAAATTATTATAATAATAGTGTGTGTGTGTAGCCAAGTGCGCCTCTTGCTCGGACTTGGCCCGGTAGATGGAGATCGGCTTTGATCCGGCCCGGCTGTCATGGAACCTGTACTTAGGAGAATTTACAATGTGACCTCCACTTTACTTTCCTTTCCCCCTCGAGGTACAGAAGTCGGACGGAAACTGAGTATTTGTTGTTTCTTGTTTTTTTCAGACGGCTAATGACACTTAATGCCTGCGCTCCTATGAAGCTGGATGTTCATTACCACCGAAAACAGGTGAGTTCCCGAAAAACTTGTGTATGGACTTGTTGTTGTGCCGTAGAAAATTCTTCCAAAACCTGTAACAGACGGGAAGATAAGGTCATAGGGGGGGGGGGGGGGCACGTACTGTACTCTGATAATTCCTTATTGCACGTCTGCATGCAAATGAAGCTCGTCTAGGAATGGCCACTTCTCCTTCAGATTGACCCATCAAGGCATTTTGACCCCCATCAAGAGCCAGTCCAAGGCTTGCATCAGTGCTGAGGGCCCTTAAGAGGATTACTGAGGCCGGCCGGGGAGGCTGTGATGTTATCAGGATGCTGTGTACAGCCCCCTGCCGGCCCCTCCCACCAGTAATAGCCTTCCTCCATTGTGTAGACAAGCACAGAGACCCAGTGATGCTATCACTGGGTCTAAAATAAGGTATTTTAATTAATGCAGACAAATGGTTTTATTTAAAAAATGTCATTAGCATGTTAAGGGGGAGGGGGGTTGGGGTTGGAACCCGGGAAGGCAAAATATTAGAATAAACTTCAGCTTTCAGGTGTGAAGATTGCTTTTTTAGTTTTGGGGAGAGTTGGAACCCCTGTCAAGTTTCCACTGGGTAGGTTTAACCTCTGTCTTAGTGACCATTGTCAAAGCGTTGGGTAATGTAAAATCTTGGAGTTATCATAAGAACAATAGATGAGGGTTATTATTCTAATGGGGACACCTTGTCCAGCCCAACGCTGTCCAGCTCAGCCCAGCCCAACCCAACCCAACGCTGTCCAGCCCAGCCCAACCCAACCCAACGCTGTCCAGCCCAGCCCAGCCCAACCCAACCCAACGCTGTCCAGCCCAGCCCAACCCAACGCTGTCCAGCCCAACCCAACCCATTGTCAAAGCGTTGGGTAATGTAAAATCTTGGAGTTATCATAAGAATAATAGATGAGGGTTATTATTCTAATGGGGACACCTTGTCCAGCCCAACGCTGTCCAACCCAGCCCAACCCAACCCAACCCAACGCTGTCCAGCCCAGCCCAACCCAACCCAACGCTGTCCAGCCCAGCCCAGCCCAACCCAACCCAACGCTGTCCAGCCCAGCCCAACCCAACGCTGTCCAGCCCAACCCAACCCATTGTCAAAGCGTTGGGTAATGTAAAATCTTGGAGTTATCATAAGAATAATAGATGAGGGTTATTATTCTAATGGGGACACCTTGTCCAGCCCAACGCTGTCCAACCCAGCCCAACCCAACCCAACGCTGTCCAGCCCAGCCCAACCCAACCCAACGCTGTCCAGCCCAGCCCAACCCAACCCAACGCTGTCCAGCCCAGCCCAGCCCAACCCAACGCTGTCCAGCCCAGCCCAGCCCAACCCAACGCTGTCCAGCCCAGCCCAGCCCAACCCAACGCTGTCCAGCCCAGCCCAGCCCAACCCAACGCTGTCCAGCCCAGCCCAACCCAACCCAACGCTGTCCAGCCCAGCCCAGCCCAACCCAACGCTGTCCAGCCCAGCCCAACCCAACGCTGTCCAGCCCAGCCCAGCCCAACCCAACGCTGTCCAGCCCAGCCCAGCCCAGCCCAACCCAACCCAACCCAACGCTGTCCAGCCCAGCCCAACACAACCCAACCCAACACAACCCAACGCTGTCCAGCCCAACACAACCCAACCCAACACAACCCAACGCTGTCCAGCCCAGCCCAACCCAACCCAACACAACCCAACGCTGTCCAGCCCAGCCCAACACAACCCAACCCACCCCAACCCAACGCTGTCCAGCCCAACCCAACCCAACGCTGTCCAGCCCAGCCCAACCCAACCCAACGCTGTCCAGCCCAGCCCAACCCAGCCCAACCCAACCCAACCCAACGCTGCCCAGCCCAGCCCAACCCAACGCTGTCCAGCCCAGCCCAGCCCAACCCAACGCTGTCCAGCCCAGCCCAACCCAACCCAGCCCAACCCAACGCTGTCCAGCCCAGCCCAACCCAACCCAACGCTGTCCAGCCCAGCCCAGCCCAACCCAACCCAACGCTGTCCAGCCCAGCCCAAGCCCAACCCAACGCTGTCCAGCCCAGCCCACCCAACCCAACCCAACGCTGTCCAGCCCAGCCCAGCCCAACCCAACGCTGTCCAGCCCAGCCCAGCCCAACCCAACGCTGTCCAGCCCAGCCCAGCCCAACCCAACGCTGTCCAGCCCAGCCCAGCCCAGCCCAGCCCAGCCCAACCCAACCCAACGCTGCCCAGCCCCACAACCCAACCCAGCCCAACCCAACGCTGTCCAGCCCAGCCCAACCCAACCCAGCCCAACCCAACCAACGCTGTCCAGCCCAGCCCAGCCCAACCCAACGCTGTCCTGCCCAGCCCACCCAACCCAACGCTGTCCAGCCCAGCCCAACCCAACCCAACGCTGTCCAGCCCAGCCCAGCCCAACCCAACGCTGTCCAGCCCAGCCCATCCCAACCCAACGCTGTCCAGCCCAGCCCAACCCAACCCAACGCTGTCCAGCCCAGCCCAGCCCAACCCAACGCTGTCAGCCCAGCCCAACCCAGCCCAACGCTGTCCAGCCCAGCCCAGCCCAACCCACCCAACGCTGTCTAGCCCAGCCCAGCCCTGCCCAGCCCAACGCTGTCTAGCCCAGCCCAGCCCAACGCTGTCTAGCCCAGCCCAGCCCAACGCTGTCTAGCCCAGCCCAGACCCAACGCTGTCTAGCCCAGCCCCAGCCCAACGCTGTCTAGCCCAGCCCAGCCCAACGCTGTCTAGCCCAGCCCACCCAACGCTGTCTAGCCCAGCCCAGCCCAACGCTGTCTAGCCCAGTCCAGCCAGCCCAACGCTGTCTAGACCCAGCCCAGCCCAACGCTGTCTAGCCCAGCCCAGCCCAACGCTGTCCAGCCCAGCCCAGCCCAACCCAACGCTGTCTAGCCCAGCCCAGCCCAACGCTGTCTAGCCCAGCCCAGCCCAACGCTGTCTAGCCCAGCCCAGCCCAACGCTGTCTAGCCCAGCCCAGCCCAACGCTGTCTAGCCCAGCCCAGCCCAACGCTGTCTAGCCCAGCCCAGCCCAACGCTGTCTAGCCCAGCCCAGCCCAACGCTGTCTAGCCCAGCCCAGCCCAACGCTGTCTAGCCCAGCCCAGCCCAACGCTGTCTAGCCCAGCCCAGCCCAACGCTGTCTAGCCCAGCCCAGCCCAACGCTGTCTAGCCCAGCCCAGCCCAACGCTGTCTAGCCCAGCCCAGCCCAACGCTGTCTAGCCCAGCCCAGCCCAACGCTGTCTAGCCCAGCCCAGCCCAGCCCAACCCAACGCTGTCTAGCCCAGCCCAGCCCAACGCTGTCTAGCCCAGCCCAGCCCAACGCTGTCTAGCCCAGCCCAGCCCAACGCTGTCAAGCCCAGCCCAGCCCAACGCTGTCTAGCCCAGCCCAGCCCAACGCAGTCTAGCCCAGCCCAGCCCAACGCTGTCTAGCCCAGCCCAGCCCAGCCCAACGCTGTCTAGCCCAGCCCAGCCCAACGCTGTCTAGCCCAGCCCAGCCCAACGCTGTCTAGCCCAGCCCAGCCCAACGCTGTCTAGCCCAGCCCAGCCCAACGCTGTCTAGCCCAGCCCAGCCCAACGCTGTCTAGCCCAGCCCAGCCCAACGCTGTCTAGCCCAGCCCAGCCCAACCCAACGCTGTCTAGCCCAGCCCAGCCCAACGCTGTCTAGCCCAGCCCAGCCCAACGCTGTCTAGCCCAGCCCAGCCCAACGCTGTCTAGCCCAGCCCAGCCCAACGCTGTCTAGCCCAGCCCAGCCCAACGCTGTCTAGCCCAGCCCAGCCCAACGCTGTCTAGCCCAGCCCAGCCCAAGGCTGTCTAGCCCAGCCCAGCCCAAGGCTGTCTAGCCCAGCCCAGCCCAAGGCTGTCTAGCCCAGCCCAGCCCAACGCTGTCTAGCCCAGCCAACCCAAGGCTGTCTAGCCCAACCCAACCCAACGCTGTCCAGCCCGACCCAACGCTGTCCAACCCGACCCAACGCTGTCCAACCCGACCCAACGCTGCCCAGCCCAACCCAACGCTGCCCAGCCCAACGCAAGGGTATCGCAGAGTGTGTTTTATTTTTTATTTTTTTTTGCTTTTTTATTTTATTTATTTATTAATTTCTTTATTTTTTGTAGAATGAAGAATCTGATGAAGATGACCATTGTGCTATTAGTGACCGATGGACTTTCCAGAGGGGCCAGGGTCGCTGGTCCCGCCTGGAGTCTGTGGAGCTCCTTTCTCCGAATTTTAATGGATCGCCTACGATAAAGAGCACATCGAGCAGGGACAGCATATTGACTGACCTGAGCACAGAGCTAGAGGCCACCTCTTTGAGGAGCGTAGGAAGCAGTCGGGGTGCTATGGACATAGTTGTCACTCCCTCATCTGATTTTTGCTCTTTAGATAGCTCACCAGCCAACACCAAGCCATGCCGGAGTCTAAGCGACCAGTCTCTAGCTTCCCATCGGCGTGGTACAAAGGAAAAAACGAAGAAGAGGAAATCGAAGGGCTTTTTAAAAAGGATGGAATCCTTGCGGAGGAGGGAGAAAGATAAAAATAAAGACCAAGGGGCCTTCGTTTCTAATGACCTCGAACATTCTGGGACGGTTGAAATACATTGCCCAGGGCGATATGATGATGACGGTGAGGACATTCCTGCATATGACAAAGAATTCCTTCATCCTGACTATAGGACTAAACTTTCATCTGGTGGCCATTATCGAAAGCCACATGTGGAAGGCCATTGTAGGGGGGTCTATCTGGAAGATTTTGATATGGCGGGAAAGAATGGCATAAGGCATAGATTGTGTCAAAAGTCAGATCATCTTGTAAGCATCCCTGTGGACCATAAGCCGGGAACTTTCCCAAGATCCCTTTCAATTGAGAGTTTGTGTCCAGCATCCCAAGTACCTTTGGAGAGTTGGAAAATGGGCAGCAAATCTCTAGGCCATTCGGTGAGTAGCAGTATGGACTCTCATGGACTGGAAGTTAGGCCAAGGAGAGGTTCTTTTAGTTCTATAGGAAGCCGTTCGAGCATCTATGACAATGTACCAGCTTCGCTAGCTGCCAATGGGGATCTCATTGAGCTTGGAGGCAACAGCGACCTTTTCGGCCACCTTGATGATGTCCTCAACCATGTAAAGGGGGTGCAAAGAATGGTCGAACTGTGGTCTCGGACAGTCTGTCCTGACCTCGATGAAGAGGAGGAGACGGATTCGGGAGAAGAACAAGCTGGTCATCTAGCTTTTGAGGAACGATCCATATCTGACGTCGGCACTTCTGCCAGTGACTTTGACAGCATCGGCAATTCCTTGAATGACACAGAAGAGGCAGAAATGAGGGAACGGAGAGATTCTGGAGTCGGAGCGTCCTTAACCAGGCCGTGCAGGTTAGTTGAAGTTTTGTGACGTAGTGCCAAGAGGCACTTTGCTGCAACCTAGAGAATGTGTAGAGTAAATATCCAATTGTCCCTTTTGCAAGTAACCTGATCTACCTGCAGGTCAACAAGCAAGTCCCCAGTGTAATCCTTATAATTTTATTGCACAATGGGAGGCAATGCTAAGCTGATAAACGTGTAGGAGCAGTAACGGTATCGCCTTCCAGTTCTTGCCAGTGACTTTTTTTCCACCCAAATACTGGCAATGTTTTGGTCAGAAGGCCTTTTCAAGACATAGTGTTTTTTTAAAGCTGAACTCCAGGTAGGTTAAAAAAAATCATGCAGGTATGTGTTCATTTATGAGTATTTTTAAAACTTAAGGACCTAAATTAAACTTTATCAGTCTCTCTTGCTATTCCCTGTACTGCAGACCTCAGACTGCAAGAGGGAGAAGCATCTTTAGGAGCCAAACGATTGTATTGCAGTGCTCATCTGCTAACGAGGACCTTCTCGTTAAAGCGGGAGTAAACCCATCGATTCAACAGTCTAAAAAAAAAAAAAAAAAAGGCATGCCGTGAATGCTAACTGCACATTGGCTGTGCTCTCAACCAAACAGTCAAACCATCCAATGGCTGGTGTCATAACGGATCACATGTGCAGCACTGTGGCAGTTGAAGATTAAACAGAGGCAAAGATGGCAGCTTCCTTGGCTGAAAACGATAGGGGGGGTTTACTTCCACTTTAACTCCAATCTCAGGGATGGGGTGGGAACAAGACCTACTTGTATTGCTTAACTGCAGCAGAGAAAAGCCAGGGCTTTATCCTAACAGTGAGTCAGAGCTGTGTAAATATCTGGAATGTATGGACAGAAATCTAAATTCTATGGCAATTAAAGCACCTCTAATATACACTATATGGCAAATAGTTTGTGGACACCTGACCATTACCGCTATGTATGTGGATCCCTCCAAATTTATTGAGTACAGGTGTTTCTAGTGAAGGGTCTTGTTAATACTCCATCATACAAAGACCTTGTAAAAAATTTGTGTTCTTGCAACCTTGTGGTAACAGTTTAGTGAAGACCATTATCTGTTCCAGCATGACTGTGTCCCTCGTGTACAAAGCCAGAGTCCTGACCTCCACTCTACTGAACACCATTGGGCTGAATTAGAAGGCCAATGGTAAGACGGGTCTTCTCCTCTCTTCTCCTACATCAGTTCCTGACCTAACAAATGGAAACCAATTTCCACAGACACCCTCCAAAATCTTGTGGGAAGCCTTCCCAGAAGAGCGGAGTCAGCTCCATAAAGACACGGTGACCCTCCAAAATCTTCCCAGAAGAGCTGAGTCGGCTCCATAAAGATATGGTTTGACCAGTTTGGTGTGGAGGAACCTGAGTGTATTGCACTGAAGCCCTTACCTCATCCCTACTGAACTTCTTTGGGATGAGTTCACCAATTGTAAGCCAGGTCTTTTACTTGATGCCCAACATGTAAGACAGATCTACTCATTCAACATCAGTATCTGACCTCACAGATGTGCCCACATGACTGAATCCCCCCCCCCCCCCCCCCCCCCCCCAAAAAAAAATCTTGTGGAAAGCCTTCCTAGAAAAGTGGAGGCTGTTGTAGTGCAGCTCCATATTAATGGCCATGGTTTTGTAATGGGATGCCCAACAAGCTCATATAGGTGAGATGGGTAGAGGAACTATATTTTCCTGCACAGACCCCTGACCTCAACTCTATTGAACACCTTTTGGGATGAGTTGGAACACTGATTGTGAGCTAGGCCCATTTTTTATATATATATATAATATATATTTATTACATTTTTATTTTTAATTTTTTGGTGCCCAACGTGGGGCTCAACATTTGATCCAGGTCTTCACATCCAACATCGTAACTGACGACCTCACAAAAACTCTTGTGAGAGTCTTCCCAGGAGAGTAAAGAATGGTATAGCCACAAAGGAAACGCCTCCACATTAATGACCATGGGGGAGAAAGGAGCAACTATTAATAGCCACCAGGGGTGTTAAAAATCATTATTAATGCCCTTGGTTTTAGAATTTTGGGTTTGGGATATCCAAAAAGCTCATACAGGTTTGATGGTCATGTGTCCACCTAGAAATCTATTTTTTGAAAGGTTTTTACCCACAGTTGACACAACTTTCACCCAAGGTTCGCAAACACTTTAAAATTGCATTCAATTGGAAAACCGTGCCTCTTGGGTGGAAACATTTTTATAAATTGACCCCCTTAATTTTTGTCTGCGATTTGTAGCAATTTTCCTGGAGTTGAGCTTCAGTTTGTATGAATTAACAGAAATTGGTGAAGTATAATGGGGGGAGGATTGAGGCTGATTGGACCATAAGTATTACAAATGAGAGCATTGTATCTACTTCAGTATTGCTTATTGACTGTCAAAGGTCAATACTGTGTAATTAGCATTGCGTTTTTCAGCCGGACAGCTTTTACTTTGTATTATTCTGTGCATGCTGAATAATACGGGCCCGAGCCACAACAGATGTATTGTACACATGCATAAAGGGAGAGTGTTTGACACATTTTTTTCTTCAAAGGATTCTGTTAAATATTACAGCGTGGGATTCTTTGCATTCCAATGACGAGCTGAAAGAGTGTGTGTGGCTGAGACACTTAGGGGTGGATGTTTAGAAGTGATACAACGTCTTGTCCGATCAGTTGGTGGATGATTGATGGTGTGAAGTAGACACTAAAGGCGACCCTACAGGAGATACAGATGTAGCCAAACTTTTGATGTTCCTTTTTTGATTAGGTTATTTTTTATAAATTAAGAAGTATCTAAGAAATAAAATTTAACAAGGGTTGCTGTTGGTGCTCAGGGTCGACTAACGGCTAAACGTCAACCTCCTTCACGAAGGACCATCGGAAATTTGGCCTGGTTAAAAGTTCACGCATATGTCCACCTTGAAGGTGACCCTACATAAGATACAGATAGCGGCTAAACTTTTGATGATCCCTTTGATCAATTTAGGTTATTTTATAAATTAAGTAAATAAAGATCAAATTTAACAAGGGTTGCTGTTGGTGCTTGGGGTCGACTAAGAGCTAAACCTCAACCTCCATCACGAAGGACCATCAAAAATCTCCCGTCGAGCCACCTTTTAAGATGGACCTACGTAAACTTTTAACCAAGGGCCACACTTAGCTGTACACATATTTCTAATAAAATGCATATGGTCCATGGAGGTTGACGTTTAGTTGTTGCAACCCTTATTAAGTTATTTCATAAATTTTATATCTAAGAATTAAATCCAACAAGGGTTGCTATTAGTGCTCAGGGTATACCAACAACTAAACGTCAACCATTATGACAGTATATGTTTGATTGGACATATGTGTACAGCTAAGCATTGTCCCTTGGTTAAAAGTTCACGTATGTCCACCTTGAAGGTGACTCTACATAAGATACAGATGGTGGCTAAACGTTTGATGGTCCTTTTTGAGCAATTAGGTTATTTTTAAAATTGAATAAGTATCTAAGAATCAAATTTAACAAGGGTTGCTGTTGGTGCTCGGGGTCAACCATCATCACAAAGGACCATCAAAATCTCCTGTAGGGCCGGCCACCTTTTTTAAGGTGGACACTCATGAACTTTTAACCAAAGGGCACACTTAGCTGTAGACATATGTCTAATAAAACGCATACTGTCATGGAGGTTGACGTTTAGTTGTTGCAACTCTTGTTAGATTCAATTCTTAGATAGAAATTTATGAAATAACCTAATGAGGGTTTCTTTTAGTGCCCAGGGTCTACCAACAACTAAACGTCAACCTTCATGATAGTATATGTTTGATTAGACATATGTGTACAGCTCAGCATTGTCCCTTGGTTAAAAGTTCATGTATGTCCACCTTGAAGGTGACTCTACAGATGGTGGCCAAACTTTTGATGGTCCTTTTTTGATCTATTAGGTTATTTTGTAAATTTAAGAAGTATCTAAGAATCAAATCTAACCAAGGTTGATGTTGGTGCTCGGGGTCGACTAACGGCTAAACGTCAACCTCCTTCACAAAGGTCTTAGATACTTAGTAATTTATGAAATAACCTAATTGATCAAAAGGACCATCAAAACTTTGGCCACCATCTGTATCTCCTGTAGGGCCACCTTTTAAGATGGACATACTTTAAACTTTTAACCAAGTAACACGCTTAGCTATACACAGATGTCTAATAAAATGCATATTGTTGTAGAGGTTGACGTTTAGTTGCTGCAACCCTTATTAGGTTATTTCATTAATATCTGAAAATTAAATCTAAGAAGGGTTGCTGTTTAGTGCTGAGCGTCTACCAACAACTAGACGTCAACCTCCATGGCGGTATAGGTTTGATTAGACATGTGTACAACTAAGCGTGGTCCCTGGGTTAAAAGTCCACTTATGTCCATATTAAAGGCCTTAAAGGTGACCCTACAGATGGTGGCTAAACTTTTGATGGTCCTTTTTGATAGGTTATTTCATAAATTAAGAAGTATCTAAGAATCGAATCTAACAAGGGTTGCTGTTGGTGCTCATTGTTTACTAACCACCAAACGTCAACCACCATGACTGTCCATCAAAAGTTTGGTCACAATCTGTATCTCCTGTAGAACCACCTTTTTAAGATGGACATACGTGAACTGTTAACCAAGGGGCCACAATTTGAGTTGCCCTTATAACAGGAAGAGAGGGTAAATCTTCTAATATGGACACTTTTTCTAGTAAACATCTTAATTTCCCTCACTTTCTTAAACAACTCTAAGTTAGGGTTTTAAGATGAAACTCTTAACCAAGGTGCCACACTTGACTGTACACATATGTCTAATAAAAATGTATACTGTCATGGAGGTTGATGTTTAGTTGTTGGTAGACCCTGAGCACTAACAGTAACCCTTGTTCGATTATTTATTAATTCATGAAATAACCTAAGAATTAAATCTAACAAGGGTTGCTGTTAGTACAACTAAATGTCAACCTCCATGACGTTGTGTGTATTTTATTATACCATCTGTGTACAGCCAAGCGTGCTACTTGGTTAAAAGTTCAAGTATGTCCATCTTGAAGGTGGCCCTACGGGAGATACAGATGGTGGCCAAAGTTTTGATGGTCCTTCGTGAAGGAGGTTAAGGTTTAGCTGTTTATCGACCCCGAGCACCAACAGGAACCCTGGTTAGATTTTATTCTTAGATACTTATTAATTTATGAAATGACCTAATTGATCAAAAGGACCATCAAAAGTTTGGCCACCATCTATCTTATGTAGTCACCTTCAAGGTGGACATAGTTGAACTTTTAGCCAAGGGAACCATGCTTAGTTGTTCACATATGTTTAATCAAACTTATACTGTCATGGTACAAAGTTGTCGGAAAATCCGATCATTCTGAACGTGGTGACGTTTGTTGCCTACGACGGGACTACGTAGAGGCTAGTAGCCAATAGCTTTGGCCTTGTAATGTGATCTGAGCATGCGTAGCACTTTGTCCGGTCGGACAACCGTACACACGATCGGATTTGGTGTGATCATTCTTTCCAGCAGGAGATAAGACTTTGTCCGTCAGACAATCCGTTGTTAGGTTATTTCAAAAATTAATAAAATATACACGAATTAAATCTAACAAGGATTGCTGTTAGCCCCCAGGGTCTACCAACAACTAAACATCAACCTTCATGACAGTAAAAGTTTGAGTAGACCTATGTGAACAACTAAGAATGGTCCCTTGGTTAAAAGTTCACATATGTCCACCTTGAAGGTGACTCTACATAAGATGCAGATGCTGGCCAAACTTTTGATGGTCTTTTTTTTGATCAATTAGGTAATTTCATAAATTGGGATAAAGTATCCAAGAAGAAAATCTAACCAGGGTTGCTGTTGGTGCTCGGGGTCGACTAACAGCTAAACGTCAACCTCCTTCACGAAGGACCATCAAAACTTTGGCCACCATCTGTATCTCCCGTATGGCCACCTTTTTTAAGATGGACATACTTGAACTTTTAATCAAGTAGCACGCTTGGCTGTACACAGATGGTCTAATAAAATGAATACCGTCATGGAGGTTGACGTTTAGTTGTTGGTAGACCCTGAGCACTAACAGCAACCCTTCTTAAGCCCCATACACACGGTCTGACTTTTTCATGGATTCTGTCCGATCGGACAATGTTGTTGAAAAATCAGACCGTGTGTATGCACCATCGGACAGTGTACGTCGGATTGTCCCATGCCAAGTTCCTCTGAAGGATAGGGACTGCAAGGGCAAGGCTGCCAATAAGCTAGAACCGAAGATTTGAACTTTTGGGAGTGCTTGTGTCACGTTAGCAGAAGCACAGCCGTGAGGGCACCCAGAATACACCAGGTCCAGTAGAGGTTGCCCAGAATTGAAAAGTTGACGGGGTCTGTTGGGTAGTTCTTGCATAGTCTATGACGCTGGTGGCACGGCACACTTTACTTTATAGAGAGAAATGTTGTTGGAGGAAACCTGGTCTCCAGCCAGGATCCTCCAAAAAGGGGGGGGGGGCTGTCGGACTATCACGGTACATTAAATAGTGTTACTATCAGTATTTCAACTAGTTTCGCTAAACGGCTTCATCAGGAAATACACATGTTTTACATCTGAAAGAGAGGGGGGGAGAAAAAAAGGGGGGGGATTTTAGAAGAACATTGGTGTTTTTAGAATCAATAATTGCTGCATAGAGATCAGCAATATTTATTATTTCTCATAAACGGGAGAGGATGTACATCCTCTCCCGTTTATGAGAAATAATAAATATTGCTGATTCCCCCAACAACATTTCTCTCTATACTATACGGATGATGGTACCTACTACCTTTTCAAATATTTACTTTTCAATTAGAAGGTTAGGCCACAACATTCTTTAACACTTTACTTTTTGTTTATTTTTAACACTATGAAAAATGTTAATGATTCTAAATTTACCAGCTGGGAAATGAGGGGACTCCCAGCCGGTAAATGTTTTATTGACACCGGGAAGTCAAGGGGGAAAAATAACCTCACCGGGATTTTCCGCATGTATGTTTACATAATAAAGGCATGACCTCATTTACCATAATTAATGTTCTACCTAAAGACATGGACAGGAGGTGATGAAAAATCTGGGAACACCGATTGCAACAAAACAGGTTTATGTTCAGTATAATCGGAATGGGGTTGGAGGATCTGTCCGGGTAAAGGGGGGAGAGCGCCATTCCAGAAGTATTGCTCCAAGTCCATTTTAATGTTGCATTCATGACCAAAGCCAACGTGTTTTTGGGATTTACAAGTAGCCCCTTCTTCAGGGCTTAGGGTTGCCATGGAGGGCTTCTAGCTGAGCGATATGGATGAAGGGCTTGGAGAAGAATGCATTCCAAGAAAACCTCTTCCTAGTCTGCCATTGTGCAGATTTCGGCCCTAGCTTGCTGAAAAACAGTCATGCCGATAGACTCCCCAATAGCCTCAAAGGATGTCCGTCAACTTTGCGTGCCCCCAGAAGCCTTTGCAAATCCTTGTAAAAGTAGCCATGACATCACCACTTCCTGTACGTAGTCTGGGCAGAGCTGTAGGAGGGGCACAGCAGACTCCACCCACTAGAAAACTAAAGGAGGGGGCGGAGGCTAGACCTCTCACCCTGCGAAGAGGGAGAGAGCCCAAAGCTGTGGGAGGGACCTAGAATGCTACTCCCACTACAGATGAATTATGGGAGGGGGGTGGAGACGGGACCGGTCACCCTGCACAGGGAGAGAGCAGAGTTGTAGGAGGGGCCAGTAGGCTCCACCCACTACAGAAAACGACAGGAGGGGGTAGAGACCAGACCAGTCACCCTGCGAAGGGAGAGAGATCAAAGCTGTGGGAGGGACCTAGAATGCTACTCCCACTACAGATGAATTACGGGAGGGGGGTGGAGACGGGACCAGTCACCCTGCACAGGGAGAGAGCAGAGTTGTAGGAGGGGCCAGTAGGCTCCACCTACTACAGAAAACAGGAGGGGGTAGAGACCAGACCAGTCACCCTGCGAAGGGAGAGAGATCGAAGATGTGGGCGGGATCTAGAAGGCTACGCCCACTACAGATGAACTACAGGAGGGGGGTGGAGACGGGACCAGTCACCTTGCACAGGGAGAGAGCAGAGTTGTGGGAGGGACCAGTAAGCACAAAACTACGGGAGGGGGCGGAGACCAGACCAGTCCCCCTGCACAAGGAGAGAGATCAACAGTGAGCGGTCTTAATTGCAGGAAGTCTCTCACACTGGATTACTGCACAGATCTGGGAGAAATGCACAAAGATCACTGAGATTCATATCCTCTGCAGAGTGTGGTTAGGAGGCGATGGGAGGAGCAGAAGACTGACAAGCTCATCTTTCTGTCACTCTGCTGTCTCCCTTCTATCAGCATGCTCTTTGTTTAGTATATAAACACTGCAGCACGACTGATTCACACCTTGTGCTGCTTCTTGCTCCTCCAGTCTGTGCTCTGCTGTACACAGACTGCAAGAGAATGGTATCAGGTAAAATTCAGGTGCTTGCATTCCTTTTTGTACGGAGCTTCATTATTCTGTTTCTTTTTATATCTGCCTTCAGTTCAGTGTTTTAAAGTCTGCGACTCACACTAATTGCAGGATTTCATGTCGCTGACCATGTCTCTCTCTCTCTCTCTCTCCACCAGGAAGTTGCGCTGGCATAGCTTCCAGAACTCGCACCGGCCGAGCCTCAGCTCTGCGTCCCTGGAGATCAACAGGCAGTCCGCCGCTCAACTCAACTTACTGCAGAAGCTGTCCCTGCTGAGACTCACCGCCATCATGGAGAAATATTCTGTGCCCAGCAAGCAAGGGTGGGCATGGTGAGAGCCGTCCTTCCTCTACACTTCTTCTTCTCCCCTTTCCAAGCCAGTGATTCCCAATTCTACCCAACATGTCCGATCACCGCAACACTCCTAGAAAACGAGCCTCCCTCCCGAACCGTGCCAGGCCACATGCCCTCAATACGGGGGGACATGTGCTTTGGGGTGGGGCCCCAAAGCACCCCTTATGTTGAGGGCATGTGGCCTGGTATGGTTCAGGAGGAGGGGGGCACTCACTCATTTCCCCTTTCCTGGCTGCATGCTCGGATAAGGATCTGGTGTGGCTTTTTGGGGGGGACCTCTTGCACTTTTTTTTTTTTTAAATTTATTTTGGCATAGGGGTTCCCCTCCCAATCCATACCAGACACAAAATTGATAGGAAGTAGTTCTGGACAGTGGCACTCTACTGTTAGTAGTGTGAAACGCGTCAGCTCTTCTGTTATGCTGTGGCATGTACTTTTTGATTTTTGTTTTTTGAATTGAAGGCAATTTTTTCGGAGTGCGGCTGTCCAGAACTACTTCCGATCTATTGCTATGTGCATTGCCAGCGCCGGTGACTTCCAAACTGGTGAAGAGGATTACTATCGTTTGACCTTCCTGGAGCCGTGATAGCTCTCCTTCCCAGAAATTATTGCCGCAATGGGTTTTTTATTTTATTTTTACATTTAGCTGTCAGCGGGGAATGCCATGTTGGTGAAAAGGTGTCTGTGGCCCCGTCACATGGCAAGAAAACCACCACCCCCCCCCCCCCCCCACCCCCTACATAGACTACCAGACTGGAGCATGGAACCATAATGGGATTTGTTTGGTAATAATTCTGCATGGTAAATGTTTTCAATGGCCCAAAATCCGACCATGGAAAAAAAATAAAAAATGTAGACGCCGGTAAAAAAAAAAAAAAAAAAAAAAATGTTCTGAAAAGGGTTTTGTAGTAATTTGTCTGTTGGCGCCCTCTAGTGGTCAGAAATGAATTACCCGGCGCACAGCACCACTTCGGTTGAATGGCTTTGCAGTTTGTTTTTTTTTTTACTAACGGAGGTGTTTGCTATGAAGGGGCAGATTTTTTTATTTTTTTATTATTCAACATACTTTGCCAAATATTTGCTACAACATTGGGGAGATAAATTCACCTTATTTATAAAGCATGTCTGCTGTACATGAGGCAAATATTCACCGGGGATGTTCTTTCTTTCTTTCTTTCTTTCTTTCTTTTTCTTTCTTTCTTTCTTTCTTTCTTTCTCTCTCTCTCTCTCTCTCTTCTTTCTTTCTTTTCTTTTCTTTCTTTCTTTCTTTCTTTCTTTCTCGTCTCTCTCTCTCTCTCTCTCTCTCTTTCTTTCTTTCTCTTTCTTTCTTCTTTTCTTTCTTCTTTCTTTCTTTCTTTCTCTCTCTCTCTCTCTCTCTCTTTCTCTCTTTCTCTTCTTTCTCTCTTTCTTTCTAAACTTTGCTTTTATGATGTCCATCAAATATGTGAGCGAATGTCCGCTTCACTTTATTACTTATTATTATTATTAATAATTTTTTTTCCAATGTGTGTTCCTATCATTCTAGGACGGTGCCCAAATTCATGAAGAGGTGTAAAGTCCCGGACTACAGAGGACGAGCCGTGTTCGGTGTCCCACCAATTGTCAATGTGCAAAGGACGGGTCAACCTCTTCCGCAAAGCATCCAGCAAGCCATGCGCTACATCCGCAGCCAGTGCTTGGATCAGGTACGAATGTTCGTTCGCTGGGCCCCAATAATGGGGCACTATTCCTCCCACTGATGCCAATGATGGGGCACTTATCCTCCCACTGACACCAATGATGGGGCACTTATCCTCCCACTGACACCAATGATGGGGCACTTATCCTCCCACTGACACCAATGATGGGGCACTTATCCTCCCACTGACACCAATGATGGGGCACTTATCCTCCCACTGACACCAATGATGGGGCACTTATCCTCCCACTGACACCAATGATGGAGCACTTAACCTCCCACTGACACCAATGATGGAACACTTATCCTCCCACTGACACCAATGATGGAGCACTTATCCTCCCACTGACACCAATGATGGAGCACTTATCCTCCCACTGACACCAATGATGGAGCACTTATCCTCCCACTGACACCAATGATGGGGCACTTATCCTCCCCTGACACCAATGATGGGGCACTTATCCTCCACTGACACCAATGATGGGACACTATTCCTTCCACTGACACCAATGATGGTGCACTATTCCTCCACTGATACCAATGATGGGGCACTATTCCTCACACATATACCAATGATGGGGCACTATTCCTCCACTGATACCAATGATGGGACACTATTCCTCCCACTGACACCAATGATGGGACACTATTCCTCCCACTGACACCAATGATGGGACACTATTCCTCCCACTGACACCAATGATGGGACACTATTCCTCCCACTGACACCAATGATGGGACACTATTCCTCCCACTGACACCAATGATGGGACACTATTCCTCCCACTGACACCAATGATGGGACACTATTCCTCCCACTGACACCAATGATGGGGCACTATTCCTTCCACTGACACCAATGATGGGCACTATTCCTCCCACTGACACCAGGACATCTTCTACTCCCACTGGCCACAGTCCGAACCCCTCAAAGTCTGAAGGACCGTAAACTGGCCCTTTTTGTTCAGAAAGTTTGGAGACCCCCTGATCTAGAGGAACAATAAATAGCATTTTTACTTGCCTGATCTCTCACTCCCCCTGAAGTCAACGCTCTCCTCTTCATTCTGAGGTTCGGGCAGGCTCTTGGCATCCTCACAATGCAAGACTGCTGGTCCTGCATTGTACACAGTGACATCATAATGCCTGCAACCCAAGAGTGGTGAAGAGGAGCAACTTCACGGAGAGGGAAGGCAAGGGATATAAGAAAAACTGCCCCCTAGATTAAAAAATAAATAAAAAAAATGGTACCTACATAGTAGTGCTGGACCAGTAGAGGTGACAATGGGTATTGGTGAAAAATCGAAAGGTGGGGATGTTCTCTTTAGAGGAGGTGAACCTGTTTGGAAAATTTTGGTGCGTGTAGACAGTTCACGTCCTAGGCTGCTGTTCTTTTGATCAGGGTGGAGGAATAGCTCTTCAGAACATCGGATACTGGGTATTAGATGAGGTGGAGATCGTTGACATCACCTCCTTGTTACCCCACTTCGTCCAATTAAAGAATACTTTGTATTCATTGAGAGAATGTAAAGTGTTCTCTAAATGGCGCCCATGCAGAGCAGCTGACCTGGTGAGTTCCGTAAGCAGCAGGACAGCTGCACGGCACGGGACCTGGAAGCTCCTGGAGGTCACTGTAGTAGCCGTGTCTACTATGGTGATTTCCATAGGGATCCCACCGCAATGGTATGGTCCAAGTTCGAGCTGTGTAAAAAAATATCTATGGATCGGTGACTTTGGAATGGGTCAAGGCAGATGTTGGGTTTTCCATATAACATAATGGGAGGCGTGGAACTTTTGGGAAACCACCCTTTTCTGTTTCCATAATCCAATTGCCATACAGCCATCAAGTCTTGGCCAGGTAATGACCATAAGAGTTACATGGCTGAAAGGGGAGGGGGGGGAGATTTTTGTCAAATCACTTAACATTGTATGTAGGTGATAGTTGGGTTTGGAAGGATGGTTGTTCAAGAAGGGAGACCAAACAACCAGAGGTCAATTCTGTAGGTCAGTCTGCAGTCTTCTACACCTTAGGAATATGGACAATTTTTTTTTTGAAGACTACCCTGTGCAAATTTTGGACAGTGAGGTCAACTGGATCTCATGAGTCATGAAATGGGCCCTGTACCTCAAACTGGTAACAACCGTCTCTTGGTGTGGGAGCCTTCTCAGAGGCGGCTCTCTAATTAGGCAAATTAAGCGGTCGCCTTAGGCCTCGCACTCCCCAGGGGCCTCGCGGCTGCCTAATTTGCCTGACGTTTGTGGGAGTTGGAGGGAAAGCCCACTTGAATTATTTATCCCGTTTTGGGCATGAGTGGGTCTTAGATTTGCCTAAGGCCTCACAAAGCCTAGAGCCGCCTCTGGGCCTTCTACACCACCTGCACCCACATACAGCATAATACCATTTTATAATCTAAACTCTACTGTCTCTGGTTGACAACAAATGTTCACCTTCAGCCACATAACTAGAACAACCAACACCAGTCCCAAACTACCTGGCACCATGGAATTAGAGTCTAGAAACATGACTCCTCCTCCATTGATTCTTGTTGTCGTCTTGTTGGTATTTCAGGTGGGAATCTTCCGCAAGTCCGGGGTAAAATCTCGCATTCAGGTTCTGCGACAGATGAACGAGGCATCTCCCGACAATGTCAGCTATGTGGAGCAGTCGGCGTACGATGTGGCCGACCTGCTAAAGCAATATTTCAGGGACCTGCCGGAGCCCATCTTTACCAGCAAACTGACGGACACCTTCCTGCAAATATACCAGTGTAAGTGTATTCCCCCCCGACCTCCACCCCCCTACCGCCTTAAAGCAGGGCGAAGAGCTACATCTACAGAGAAAATGCATGTAAGGGAGTCAGGGCCATCTTAAGAGCGTTATAGGACCCCGGGCAGTACAGTGCACTGGGGCCCTGTCTACACGATCACGCACGAGAATAAAAAATGCAAATTATCAATAAGGCTATATTTATTGGTACTACCAACAAAATCAGTGTTTAAACATTAACACAATGTTTGGACAATATTACACGAGTTTGAGGGGCACAGTGGCTGCGTTTGAGGGGCACAGTGGCTGCGTTTGAGGGGCACAGTGGCTGCGTTTGAGGGGCACAGTGGCTGCGTTTGAGGGGCACAGTGGCTGCGTTTGAGGGGCACAGTGGCTGCGTTTTGAGGGGCACAGTGGCTGCGTTTTGACGGGCACAGTGGCTGCGTTTGAGGGCACAGTGGCTGCGTTTGAAGGGCACAGTGGCTGCGTTTTGACGGGCACAGACAGTGGCTGTGTTTGATGCACAACTTGAACTTACTTAAGTAAACATTGTTAGACTTACTTGAGGCCACCGGCCTGGTGCAGTACAGTGTGTCACTCACAGCAGCAAGGCAGCGCCAGCTATCAAGGGCCATTTTTTCGCTACGCTCCCTCTCCATGCTGTCTGAAGAACATGGCAGAGGTAGGCGGAGCCTGTTCACTAGCCGCTGGGGCAGCCGCGGTGCGCTATGAATGTTGGGGCGGCCTCTGATTGACATCACTGGTTGCTAGCTAGATGCCGGCCGGCGAAGTGAGCAACCAGTGCAGTCAGTCAATTTAAGCAGCAGATTGCAGCACTGAGGATCAGCCCTGGATGGGGCCCTCCAGACAAGTGGGGCCCCCCGGGCAACTGCCCAGCATGCCCAGTGGAAAAAAACGGCCCTGAAGGGAGCTGTTGTGATTGCCAAAGGATTTATATTTCGATTTTAAAAAGCTGCATTTTATGTGTGTCTTTTATATCTGCCTGGAGTTCATATTTCACTTCTATCCCTTCTCTAGATGTGCCCAAGGAGCAGCGACTACGAGCGGTGCAGGCAGCGATTCTGCTGATGCCCGATGAGAACCGAGAAGTTCTGCAAACCTTATTGTATTTTCTGAGTGACATTTCCTCTGCTCAGGAGAACCAGATGACTCCTGGGAACTTGGCAGTCTGCCTGGCGCCATCAGTCTTTCATCTGAATATCTCTAAAAAAGAGACGCATTCTCCTCGGTGAGTTTTATCTCTGGTCTGATGACCTTAAGGTTCTTGCAACTTTTATAATTCAGAATTGTGCTGGTACCACCTACAAGTGTGGGAATCAAACTGGTCTTTATGGAGCTGGAACAGAAAATGGCCTTCAGCAATGGTCTACAATGTCTTTGTATGGTGGAGTATTAACAGGTACCTTCACTTGGAGACACCTGAACTTCATCATTTGGAGGGGGTCCATGTACTTTTGGCCTTGATAATTAGTGTGATGGACATGTGTCTAACGTTTGGCCTTAGTGTCGTTTCCGTAGTCCCTCAAGCCTCAAAAAGGCTACTTGGATGAGTGGTGAAAGGTCTTCTACAAAACCAGGCCTGCACTTTAAGACACCTGAATGCCATCATTTGGTGAGGGTCCATGTACTTTTCGCCATACAACAGCTGTGATGGACACGTGTTTCACTTTTAGCCTTTTAGAGTAGTTTCCTAGGCTCCTGAAATCCTGAAGAAGCTACTTGGATGAGTGGTGAAAGGTTTCCTACAAAACAAGTTCTTCATTTGGAGACACCTGAACTCCATTTGAAGGGGACCAATGCACTTTTGGCCAAATAACCAGGTGTGATGGACACATGCCTCACTTTTGGCCTTACAAGGAACCCTTCCAAATGATTGAGCTGAGGTGTCTCCAAATAAAGAACTTGTTTTGTGGAAGACTTTTCACAACTCCTAGCTCTAGTAGCTCTTCAGGTGTCAGGAACCAAGGAAAGACACTAAGGCCCAAAGTAAGACACGTGTCCATTACACCTGTTGTATGGCCAAACGTTCAACAGGTGTGATGGACACATGTCTCACTTTGGGCCTTAGTGATGCGTGTCCATCACACCGGTTATTTGGCCAAAAGTGCATTGATCCCCCTTCAAATGATGGAGTTCAGGTGTCTTCAAATGAAGGACTTGTTTTGTCGAAGACCTTTCACCACTCATCCAAGTAGTTTCTTCTGGGTTTCAGGAGCCAAGGAAACTACACTAACTACACTAAGGCTAAAAGTGAGACAAGTTTCCATCACACCTGTTATTTGGCCAAAAGTACATGTTCCCCCTCCAAATGATGGCGTTTAGGTGTCTCCAAGTGAAGGACTTGTTTTGTGGAAGACCTTTTACCACTCATCCAAGTAGCTTCTTCAGGTTGGAGGAACCAAGGAAACTACACTAAGGCCTTAGGCGAGACACGTGTCCATCACACCTGTTATATGGTAAGGTGTAGTTTCCTTGTTTCCGCAAACCTGAAGAAGCTACTTGGACGAGTAGCGATAGGTCTGCCACAAAACAAGTCCTTCTCTTGGAGACATCTGAGAGCCATCATTTGGAGGGGGGGTCCATGTACTTTTGACCACATAATAGATGTAGTGGACAGGTCTTACTTTTGGTCTTAGTGTAGTTTCCTTGGTTCCTCAAACCTGAAGAAGCTACTTGGAGTAGTGAAAGGTCTTCCACAGAACAAGACCAGTTGAATGTGACGAATATTTTTTGGTGGAATATTAATGACCATTTGAGAATTTTGTATTTTTAGAACACTAACCTTAGGTTGTAGAAAAACTTTTTAATTATTAACAATGTGACTAAGGACCCACTTGCTGTACTGTGATCTGGATACATTAAAACCTTCACAGACGTACGAGCTGTCCAGTTCACCCACATGATGTGCGTATGTACTCTACCATCAATACACCTACTTACCTGAGTAATATTTATTCAGATACATTATGTAAGCTGCCATTCCCCCTTCCAAATTCTAGACTTGGCTTCTACATCAACTTAAGCTGAGTTGGTGATTTTCCCAAAGATACAGCATCGGGCTCTATGTTTGCCCTCCCACACACCTTCTACCCCTAGGTCCTCCACTTGAAGGTATTTTATGCTTTTCTCTTTTGTTTCAACTTGCCTTTTTGATTCCTTCTCGCTGGTCATGTGACATACTGGGCCCTCTTCCTCCTGGGTTTTCTTGGTCATGGGCAGTCCTAGATGATGCTGAGATCAGCTCTGCCCTCTCTAGATATTTACTGTTATTGCAGGGTAGCATGTTCAGGGGGTGTAGCCATGACACCCAACAATCCCAGTCTTAGTCTTCTGGGTTGAATTACTTCTGGGTGTCATTCAACCCAGCAGACTGTGGGCATCTTGGGACCAATAAGAGGTACTTTTGGAAGACAACTTTAGGATAAAGGTGAGTATTGCAGCCCAGATTTAGGGGGGGTTCTCATTGTTGTGGACAGTCCTGGATGGTTCAGAGAATGGCGCCAACTTCAGCATCAATGCACTGGGAGTGTGGGGTACATTCAGTCTTTTCTCACAGTCTTTTTGGTTGAGTTACACTGGAAATCATTTTATCCCAGAAGTCTGAGGGCATTTTGTGTCCAATATGCAGTACTGTAGGGGGTGACTTCAGGATAAATTGCAGCCTGGCGTTGGGGGTTTTCTCACTATCTTTGGCTGTCCTGGATGGTGCAGAGGACGGCACTGCCTGCTGTATATCAAAGTACTGTGACTGCAGGATACAGTGTTCTGGGGGTGGAGCCACGACACCCTACTTTCACCAACAGTACAAACAAATGGCAACCTATAACTGGCCTTTTATAGCAAGGAGCACATGGAAGGGCGACGCAAGTCAAAAAACAACAAACAAATTCCCAACTCACTTACCAGCCAGATGTTCCCCAGTCTATTGGGTTGAGTTATACTGGGTGTAATCCAACCAAGAAGACTAAGGGCCTCTTGTGGCCAATAATCGTTACTTCAGGGAACAACTTTGGATTAAAGGTGAGTATTGCCTCCTGGAGTTGAGATTATCATATTTCTAGTTCTCTATTATTGTTGGCTATTAGACCCATCTTTATTTTTGGGACAGTCCAAGCTGCACTTTGTGGTATACTCTTGAGTTTATTTTCTAAGTGCACCTCTTCATATTTAGCTCGGCAACAATCCCGTTTTCAAGATGTATGAATGGATTAAAATAAATGCTACAAGCAGTAAACGGCTATAAAGAAATGTTTCCATGCCCCTACAGGATCATGCATAGAAGAGGAACATCAGGAAAACCAGATCACAAGGATCTCAGCGAGAACTTGGCGGCAACTCAGGGATTGCTCCATATGATCACCGAGTGCAAGAAGCTATTTCAGGTGACTGTATGGAATTGGCCTTCTTATTCAAAGACTAATTCACACAGGATGCAATTTTTATATAGAAAGCTTCAGCCATCCCGCTCATAAATTCAAAATCCATTACCTAATTTAATTTAGCAGACAGGACTGGGAGTTTACCTTTTGGAAGAGAAGGACCAGAAATGGTTCAAATGTTGACCACCTAGCACTCCAATGCTGACCTATGTATATTCTGTGTGTTGTATAGGTCCCCCATGATATGATGCTCCAGTCCCGGAACTCTTATATAGCTGCCGACACTCAGCCGCTGTCTCTGGAGGACTTGTGTGTGAGCCCAGCTGGAGAGAGCAGGGATTTATCTTCCCTTCTGGACAGCAGCATCCACCATCTTATCCAGGAATCTTCAGAACGATTTAGAGGGTGGACGGCCATGCCTGGACCAGAGAACACGGAGCTGTCCTGTAGGAAGGTGAGGTTTGGGGACCCGGGCGGCTCTTGTAGTGGGGGGACCTTGGGTTTTGTCAATGATGATGGTACAAGAAGACATGAGGAGAAGGTGATTGGGAGGCTTTGTTCGTTTTGTTTGTTGTTTCATAATATTCTGAAGGCCACATTATGAATAATCCCATTTTATTATAAATCGATCAAAAGCTGTACCTTGTTTTGAAAAGGGCAATGTGGTGTAAAATCCTCTCCTTCTTCCATCGTCTCCTTCTCCTTCCATCGTCTCCTTCTCCTTCCATCTTCTCCTTCTCCTTCCATCTTCTCCTTCTCCTTCCATCTTCTCCTTCTCCTTCCATCTTCTCCTTCTCCTTCCATCTTCTCCTTCTCCTTCCATCTTCTCCTTCTCCTTCCATCTTCTCCTTCTCCTTCCATCTTCTCTTCTTCTCCTTCTCCTTCTCCTTCGCCTTCTCCTTCTCCTTCTCCTTCTCCTTCCATCTTCTCCTCCTTCTCCTTCCATCTTCTCCTTCTCCTTCCATCTTCTCCTTCTCCTTCCATCTTCTCCTTCTCCTTCCATCTTCTCCTTCCATCTTCTCCTTCTCCTTCCATCTTCTCCTTCCATCTTCTCCTTCTCCTTCCATCTTCTCCTTCCATCTTCTCCTTCTCCTTCCATCTTCTCCTTCTTCTCCTTCTCCTTCTCCTTCCATATTCTCCTTCTCCTTCCATATTCTCCTTCTCCTTCCATCTTCTCCTTCCATCTTCTCCTTCTTCTCCTTCCATCTTCTCCTTCTTCTCCTTCCATCTTCTCCTTCTTCTCCTTCCATCTTCTCCTTCTTCTCCTTCCATCTTCTCCTTCTTCTCCTTCCATCTTCTCCTTCTCCTTCCATCTTCTCCTTCCATCTTCTCCTTCTCCTTCCATCTTCTCCTTCCATCTTCTCCTTCTCCTTCCATCTTCTCCTTCCATCTTCTCCTTCTCCTTCCATCTTCTCCTTCTTCTCCTTCTCCTTCTCCTTCCATATTCTCCTTCTCCTTCCATATTCTCCTTCTCCTTCCATCTTCTCCTTCTCCTTCCATCTTCTCCTTCTCCTTCCATCTTCTCCTTCTCCTTCCATCTTCTCCTTCTCCTTCCATCTTCTCCTTCTCTTTCCATCTTCTCCTTCTCTTTCCATCTTCTCCTTCTCTTTCCATCTTCTCCTTCTCTTTCCATCTTCTCCTTCTCTTTCCATCTTCTCCTTCTCTTTCCATCTTCTCCTTCTCTTTCCATCTTCTTCCATCTTCTTCCATCTTCTCCTTCCATCTTCTCCTTCCATCTTCTCCTTCCTTCTTCTCCTTCCATCTTCTCCTTCTTCTCCTTCCATCTTCTCCTTCTTCTCCTTCCATCTTCTCCTTCTTCTCCTTCCATCTTCTCCTTCTTCTCCTTCCATCTTCTCCTTCTTCTCCTTCCATCTTCTCCTTCTTCTCCTTCCATCTTCTCCTTCTTCTCCTTCCATCTTCTCCTTCTTCTCCTTCCATCTTCTCCTTCTTCTCCTTCCATCTTCTCCTTCTTCTCCTTCCATCTTCTCCTTCTTCTCCTTCCATCTTCTCCTTCTCCTTCCATCTTCTCCTTCCATCTTCTCCTTCTCCTTCCATCTTCTCCTTCTTCTCCTTCTCCTTCTCCTTCCATATTCTCCTTCTCCTTCCATATTCTCCTTCTCCTTCCATCTTCTCCTTCTCCTTCCATCTTCTCCTTCTCCTTCCATCTTCTCCTTCTCCTTCCATCTTCTCCTTCTCCTTCCATCTTCTCCTTCTCTTTCCATCTTCTCCTTCTCTTTCCATCTTCTCCTTCTCTTTCCATCTTCTCCTTCTCTTTCCATCTTCTCCTTCTCTTTCCATCTTCTCCTTCTCTTTCCATCTTCTCCTTCCTTCCTCTTCTTCCATCTTCTTCCATCTTCTTCTTCCATCTTCTCCTTCCATCTTCTCCTTCCATCTTCTCCTTCCTTCTCCTTCTTCTCCTTCCATCTTCTCCCTTCTTCTCCTTCCATCTTCTCCTTCTTCTCCTTCCATCTTCTCCTTCTTCTCCTTCCATCTTCTCCTTCTTCTCCTTCCATCTTCTCCTTCTTCTCCTTCCATCTTCTCCTTCTTCTCCTTCCATCTTCTCCTTCTTCTCCTTCCATCTTCTCCTTCTTCTCCTTCCATCTTCTCCTTCTTCTCCTTCCATCTTCTCCTTCTTCTCCTTCCATCTTCTCCTTCTTCTCCTTCCATCTTCTCCTTCTTCTCCTTCCATCTTCTCCTTCTTCTCCTTCCATCTTCTCCTTCTTCTACTTCCATCTTCTCCTTCTTCTCCTTCCATCTTCTCCTTCTTCTCCTTCTCCTTCTTCTCCTTCTTCTCCTTCCATCTTCTCCTTCTTCTCTTTCCATCTTCTCCTTCTCCTCTTTCCATCTTCTCCTTCTCTTTCCATCTTTTCCTTCTCTTTCCATCTTCTCTTTCCATCTTCTCCTTCTCTTTCCATCTTTTCCTTCTCTTTCCATCTTCTCTTTCCATCTTCTCCTTCTCCTTACATCTTCTCCTTCTCCTTCCATCTCCTTCTCCTTCCATCTTCTCCTTCTCCTTCCATCTTCTCCTTCTCCTTCCATCTTCTCCTTCTCCTTCCATCTTCTCCTTCTCCTTCCATCTTCTCCTTCTCCTTCTCTTTCCATCTTCTCCTTCTCTTTCCACCTTCTCCTTCTCTTTCCACCTTCTCCTTCTCTTTCCACCTTCTCCTTCTCTTTCCACCTTCTCCTTCTCTTTCCACCTTCTCCTTCTCTTTCCACCTTCTCCTTCTCTTTCCATCTTCTCCTTCTCCTTCCATCTTCTCCTTCCATCTCCTTCCATCTTCTCCTTCCATCTTATCCTTCTTCTCCTTCCATCTTCTCCTTCTTCTCCTTCCATCTTCTCCTTCTTCTCCTTCCATCTTCTCCTTCTTCTCCTTCCATCTTCTCCTTCTTCTCCTTCCATCTTCTCCTTCTCTTTCCATCTTCTCCTTCTCTTTCCATCTTCTCCTTCTCTTTCCATCTTCTCCTTCTCCTTCCATCTTCTCCTTCTCCTTCCATCTTCTCCTTCTCCTTCCATCTTCTCCTTCTCCTTCCATCTTCTCCTTCTCTTTCCATCTTCTCCTTCTCTTTCCATCTTCTCCTTCTCTTTCCATCTTCTCCTTCTCTTTCCATCTTCTCCTTCTCTTTCCACCTTCTCCTTCTCTTTCCACCTTCTCCTTCTCTTTCCATCTTCTCCTTCTCCTTCCATCTTCTCCTTCCATCTCCTTCCATCTTCTCCTTCCATCTTCTCCTTCTTCTCCTTCCATCTTCTCCTTCTTCTCCTTCCATCTTCTCCTTCTCCTTCCATCTTCTCCTTCTCCTTCCATCTTCTCCTTCTTCTCCTTCCATCTTCTCCTTCTTCTCCTTCCATCTTCTCCTTCTCTTTCCATCTTCTCCTTCTTCTCTTTCCATCTTCTCCTTCTTCTCTTTCCATCTTCTCCTTCTTCTCTTTCCATCTTCTCCTTCTTCTCTTTCCATCTTCTCCTTCTTCTCTTTCCATCTTCTCCTTCTTCTCTTTCCATCTTCTCCTTCTTCTCTTTCCATCTTCTCCTTCTTCTCTTTCCATCTTCTCCTTCTTCTCTTTCTTTCTTCTCTTCTTCTTCTCTTTCCATCTTCTCCTTCTTCTCTTTCCATCTTCTCCTTCTTCTCCTTCTCCTTCCATCTTCTCCTTCTCCTTCTCCTTCCTCTTCTTCTTCTTCTCCACTTTGGTCCTGGGTACACTGCAGGACATAAGAAGAGATCTCAAAAGGAAGGGAAAATACTCCCTTTAGATGGGTGTCCCGATAATGTGTCCCCAATCCTAAGATTTTCCCCTCCTCCTGTTCCAAAGTTGGCTGTAAAATTTTGGTTTCTAACCTTTGTGAGGAAATCTTTTCTGCAAAACTGTGTACAAAGCCATAAAGGCATTGTGTGACCAGTTTGGTGTGGAGGATCTTCAGTGTCCTGCAAAGAGCCCTGACCTCATCCCTACGGAACACCTTTTGGCATGAATTAGAATGCAGATTGTAAGCCAGCTCCATAAAGACCTGGTCTGATGGGTTTTGGTGTAAAAGGAACTTGAGTGTCCCGCCAAGAGTCCTGAACTCAACCTTACTGAACACCTTTGGACCTCAACCCTACTGAACATCATTTTTGAATGAAAAGGGTTGTTAGTCAAGTCTTCTCATCCAGGATCATATCTGACCTCACCAATTTGAACACCTTTGAACATAGGTGTGCGCACAGTGTGTGCTGGGTGTGCCTGGGCACACCCTAATCGCCCCAGGTGGTGCTGATTCCTTTTGGTCCCTGTCTCCCCCCTGCAGTGCTGTCAGCTTCTCTCCTCTCAGGAGTGGAAAAGAGGCTGGGAAATATTTCATTATCTGGCCCCTTCCTTTTCTGAATTAGCACGGTGAGTGATCTGTACCGATCGCTCCTGTCTACATTCTTGCCTGCAGCAGAAGTAAACTATGTTCTGTCCTCCGTTTCTTTCTCTGTCTCAAAAGTGAGACATCAGGGGCCTATTTAGACCCTTGATATTTCACCATTTCCCCATAATGGGGCTCCAAAAAAAAATGTCCAAAAAATTTTTTTTTTTTTTCACAATTTTTTTTTTTTTTTTTATTTTTTTTTATTAATAATAAAATTGTAAAAAAAAAAAATATATTGTAAAAATAATAAATATTGTAAAAATAATAAATTATAAATATAAAGAAAACTGACACTGTCCACTGCCCTACTGACACCAATCTTTTCTCTACTGAGTGTCCAGTTCTGTGCTTCTTCTTCTCCTCCTTCTCCTCATTCTTCTCCTCCTTCTCCTTCTCCTTCTTCCTCTTCCTTCTTCTGGTGCCCAATGTGAGGCCTGATGTGTGAACCAGGTCTTCTCATCTCATCCAACATCAGCACCTGGCCTCCACAAATGGGCACAAATTCCCACAAACACCCTCCAAAATCTTGTGGAAAGTCTTCCCAGAATAGTGGAGGATGGTATAGCTGCACAAGGTCATGGCCATGGTTTTAGAATGGGATAACAAACAAGCTCACATAGGTGTGATGGTCTGGTTTCCACCTACTATTGACCAGTATAGTGCAGGGTTTTGCAACTAGGGTTCTTCTAGAGCAGTGGTTCTCCACTCCTGTCCTCAGGACCCACCAACAGGCCAGGTTTGCAATATAACTGAACTACATCACAGGTGATATAATTTGCTGCTCAGTGATTGCAGTATTCTAGTTGGCATCTCCCCCAAGGTAATAGTTACAATCTGGCCTGTTAGTGGATCCCAAGGACAGGAGTTGAGGACCCCTGTGCTAGGGGTTCCTGAAGCAATTTCTACCTCTCAGATAAGTTCCCACTGACACCATTGATGATCTTTTTAGCTATCTGTAAGGAGCATTCTTCCCACTGACCATCACACTAATGTATCGTGAGTTGTAGATATAGTCATTTTTAAACCGGGGTTCCCCGAGACCAGAAAGTCGAGAGTTCCTCTGTGTTGAGAGGCTGATTTTAGTGTGCAGAATTTGTAAATGAGAAGTAGGCCTTACCGATGCTTCTAATCCAAATGTCTTTTTTTGTAGGCTGGTGACGGGAACCCTTTGCGTCTATGGAAGGTGTCCACAGAGGTCGAAGCTCCACCAAGCTCGTTACTTCATCGCGTGTTACGAGAGCGCCACCTATGGGACGACGACCTCCTGCAGGGCCGAGTGGTAGAAACCTTGGAGCAAAATACAGACCTGTTCCACTATGTGACGGACAGTATGGCTCCGCACCCGAGGCGGCAGTTCTTAGTCCTGCGGTATGTGTCAAACCCAGCGTGGTCCTTTTTTTTGAAAGAAGTAAACTACCCGGTCAACAAAAGCCTACAAGCTCATGCACCTGGGGGGTGTCAAATAAAAGTGTATGTCCAGATGAGGCCTCATGCTCCATGGACATTTAGCAGTTCCTGTGTGCTGAAATGTGAGAACCCCGGTGCTTTCCTGCACCTAGGGAGCCCCAAATGCCATGATAATTCCTATGCGTGGTTGTACTGGGGTAACTGTCCATTGTTTCTGCATTACTGTTTTCCCATGCATGCATGTAAGGCCCCCCAAAAAATGAAAGCAGTGCATTGTGGGGGAAACCCTGAATAATCATGCACTAGAAAACACTTGTGCAGAAGCAGTTGGCATTTCCTGGTCTCCCAAGCCTTGGGTAGCCGGAGAGGTCCACCAAGATGTCAATATGGGTTTTGGCTATCTACGGATCCACCGGTACTTTGTGAGAGCCTATCCGCCATTATTTCTTTGTATTCAGCTGAATAGGACCAAGTCCAACCAGTAAAACCACCTTTTTGGTGAATCTACAAGTGGTCCCATGTGTACAGCCATTCACTTGTATTGCCAGCCAAGTATTCCAATTCTCTAGATCCAAACCCAATGCCTTGTAGGTCTCGGTCATTTAGCGTTCTAACAAAACATCTTCCATCTTTTGTTCTTCTGAGTAACCTTTTCATTCTCTTTTTCTGTCCTGTACAGGAAATGGCGCACGGACCTTCCCAGGGGTGGGTGCGTTTTAGTATCCACATCCGTGGACCATGCCACCGGCCAACCAGAGGAGGGGGTTCAAGCCATGATTGTCGGCTCACAGTATTTGATGGAGCCTTGTGGAATGGGACGAACCAGGCTAACGTACATTTGCAGAGCGGACCTTAGGTAACCTTTTATTGAAAGATGCTTGGTAAAAATAAAAAAAGGTGGGGGGGCGCCGGCACCAGAGCCGCGCTGATCGGAAAGGCCCGACGGCAGCTCGGCTGACCTCGGCAAATCTCGGGAACAAAGTCTTTCTGAGGGTTGCCGAGGTCGGCCGAGGTGTCCTCTGGCCTTTTCGGACGTTTCCGAGGCTCTCTGGCGCCCCCCCGGCTCTGGCCGCATATGGTATTGCATTCCATTGAAGTCGATGGCAAACTAATTATTTTCGTTTCCATTGACTTTAATGGGGAAACTCGTTTTGATATGTGAGTACTTTGGAATTACGAGCATTCTCCTGGAACGGATTATGCTCGTAATCCAAGGTTCCACTGTATATATTAGAGAGAGAGAGAGAGCGATGTACAACAGAATCATTGTAAATTATACAGAAGTAATGGAAAAATTACATTTGTCCTGTTTTTTTTTTTTTTTTTGATTGAAATATGGGTAAAATTATTATTTCTTATGGGGGTTTATGGGAGGAATATCATGTTAACGCCTGACAATGAACATATTTAACCCATTACTGATAATATGCATATCATTATTTTTCTACATGGGGATTATGGGTGGGATATTGTAGTTAAACATACATAGGCACCTATTTAACCCATTTCTGATAAGAATATGTAGATCATTTTTCTACATTGGGGATTATGGGTGGAATATTAAAGTTGAAACATCAAAAATGGGTTCCTATGTATGTTTCACTGTAATATTCCACCCATAATCCCCATGTAGAAAAATATTTATATACATATTCTTACCGGAAATGGGTTGAAAATGTTCCTATGTATAAGAATATGCATATAATTTTTCCCTAATCGTCTTTCAGGACAGCACCTGAGAGAGTGACTCCTCCCTTTGTCCACAGGAAACACCTCTTCCACCAAACTTTAAAAGGAGGCTCCTTCCCACATATGGTCAGTTTTTGTGTTTCCTCCGGAGGGAACACTTCGTGGGAGACAGGGCTCTTAGGTGCTATCCTGAGGGCCTAGGATCCTACTCCACCATTTTTTCATACCTCAGGGGAGCTGTCCCTCCCATTCCACAGCGATGCTACGGTGCTGATGGCTGGGCTCCTTCTCCTCCTTCATGGTGCTCACTGGAGCTAGACTGCTGTGGGTTCTGCCCCTGGGTGGCGGTGTACAGCAGCAATGGCCGGCTTGTTTTTGAAATGTATGCCGGTCCACTTGCTGCTGTTTGAAAACGCCGCCGCCATCTTGGGGGTGGCATGCTGTGCTCCATCCGCCGGAAGTGAGGCGTCCGGAAGGGGCGGGGCCTACGGAGCAGGCGCGCGGCGTCATTTCCGCCGGAAGTCGCAGGAGGAGAAGGGAGGGACGGGGGTGGTGCTTATTAGCTGGTTCTGGTCCGGCGCACTGGCGCTATTGGAGTCCGGAACCGGCGTTTTAGCCACGAGTTATCGCAAGAGCCTCATCAATGGAGTCGGCTGCAGCGAGTGGGACAGGCACAAGCACCAGCAAGGCCCAGGTAAGGGACAGTATTTGCTGTCCTCCCTTACCTTAAGGTCTCTCTCTCCTACCCCCCCCCCCCCCCCCGGTGGCAGGGGCCTGTCTGGGCACATGAAGCAGTTGCTTTATCCTTCATTGTGCACCTGTGGTGAGCCTTTCAATAGGGATGGGTTGTCTCACGGGTTTGGGTTTTTTCTTCTTTTTCTCATGGCAGGCCAAGAGCTCTGATCCAGTGAAAAGGAAATGCCCCTCATGTAAAGCTAAACTACCAGAGGGATGGAAGAAGACCTTATGTCAGGTCTGCATAGATGCACTAGTGAAAGAAGAAGCTTCCTCCGCTTGCAGCGATCTGATCGCATCAGTCAAAAAGGAGCTTGATGCGACTATACAGTCTTTCCGCTCTTCACTAGTGAACCCATCCCTGAGTCAACCATCTGCCTCACAATCCTCCCTAGGCTCACCTGTGATCCGTCGGTAGAGAATGAGTTATCTCTCACCCAAGAGGGACTTTCCCCCACCCAGTCTAGAGAAGAATCTGAGGGGGATGAGGAAGGTGAGGAATTCCCTTCAAGGTTTAAATTGTCTTTGGAACAGGTGGATGGCCTGTTGAAGGCAATTTGTACTACCTTAGGGTTAGAGGAGGAGAAAAAAGAGTTGTCCCTGCATGACAAAATGTACGCAGGACTCAGCGAACCTAAGAGTCGCAGTTTCCCAGTGCACCCAGTCATATCTGAGGCTATTAAAAAGGAGTGGGCAGAGCCAGAAAGGAAGCCTTTTTTTCCCTAAAAACTTAAAAAGGCGTTTTCCTTTCGATGAAAAACCGGCAGAAGTCTGGAATAAAAATCCAAAACTTGATGCCGCTTTCTCCCAGGTCTCAAGATCGACTGACCTAGCATTCGAAGACATGGGAGTATTAAAAGACCCCATGGACAAGAGGTTGGACTTGCAGCTAAAAAGAGCTTGGCAATCCATTATGGGAAACCTAAAACCTGCTATGGCGACTACGGTCGTTTCCAGAAATATGGAGTTCTGGTTAAACCAACTTAAGGCCCATATTGCAGCAGACTCCCCAAAACAAGAAATTTTGGAATCTTTCTCTACCCTCTCAACTGCAGTAGCATATATATCTGATGCTTCAGCTGAGTCTATTAAAATGACAGCCAGATCTGCAGCCCTGGCTAACTCAGCCCGAAGGGCTTTATGGTTAAAAACCTGGCCAGGAGACGCGGCTTCCAAGAACAAACTCTGTGGAATCCCGTTTCAGGGTGACTTACTTTTTGGCCCTGACTTGGACGCTGTGTTAGATAGGACAGCGGATAAAAAGAAGTCTTTTCCAATCAAAAAGAAAAAGCAACCAGCAAAAAAGTTTTTTCGTCCCCCCGGGGCTCAGGAAAGTAGACCCCAGGAGAAAAGGAGGAACTGGACGTCGCAGAAAGGTAAAGGAAAGGGAAATGTCCTTTTCCATCCTCCTGCGACCTCCGGAAAGACCCAATGACTGGGGCCTCCCAGTAGGGGGAAGACTTCAGAGTTTTCTCCCTCCTTGGGCCAGCATGACAGAAAATCGATATATTCTGGACATGCTGTCCCAGGGTTACAAAATAGAGTTTTTGGAACCCCCGCCAGAAAAATTCTATGTGACAAACCTGTCAAGGGACGTCACAAAGGCCCTAGCCATGAAGAACCTGTTAAAGGATCTGAGATACCAGAGGGTCATTGTTTCAGTACCCCCGGAAGAACGGGGCAGGGGTTTCTACTCTCACATTTTTTTGATAAAAAAGCCATCAGGGAGCTACAGGTTAATCCTCAACCTAAAACCCCTGAACAGATTGGTCCATTACAAAAAATTTTGCATGGATTCAATTTTCTCAGTCAGGAACATGCTGACAAAAGGGTGCTTCATGGCATCTATAGACTTAAAAGATGCTTACCTGCACATTCCCATAGCTCCACAGTCTCAAAAGTTCTTGAGATTCGCAGTGAATATGGGCAAAGAGATTGTACACCTGCAGTTCAGGGCCCTTCCCTTCGGCCTTTCGTCAGCCCCTCGTATCTTTACGAAGGTAATGGCGGAGGCTCTCGCCCCTCTTCGTCTTCAGGGGGTTGCGGTAATCCCGTACCTAGACGACCTCCTCTTCTTTGCCCCTCCAGGGAGAGGTTGCAGGAGGATCTGGCCGGGGCTCGCGGTCACTTGGAGGCTCTGGGGTGGCTAGTAAACGTCCCAAAATCAAACCTCAATCCAACCCAGAAGATACTCTTTCTGGGGTTCCAGATAGACTCAGTGGAACAAAGGATTTTTCTCCCAGAGGAAAAAAAGGTCAGGATTCAGAGGGCGGTTTCAGCTCTTCAAACGAACCAGTTGGTTTCAGTGAGAAGAATCATGTCAGTCTTGGGGACTTTGACTTCTTCGATGCCTGCCATCCAGTGGGCAAGGAGGCATTTCAGGCCCCTCCAGAGGTTCCTCTTAGGAACGTGGGATCACAGGTCAGAGGGCCTCGACACCAGGGTAAGAGTTCCTCCCAGGGTCAGACGCTCGCTGTGGTGGTGGAGAGGTCAGGAAGTTCTACAGAAAGGCCTTCTTTGGTCCTTCCCAACAGAAAAGGTGGTCACAACGGACGCCAGTATGTGGGGATGGGGGGCACACATGGGTCAGGACTTGGCACAGGGGACATGGTCTCAGGACGAATCCAGAAGATCGTCGAATTGGAGAGAATTAAAAGCAGTCGCTGCAGCTTTAGCTGCCTTCTCCCCATACCTCCTAGGGTGCCATGTCAGGATACTGTCAGACAACGCCACTACAGTAGCCTACTTAAACAATCAGGGAGGCACAAGGAGCAAGTCCTTGTATCTTCTATCGGCAGAGATTATGGATTGGGCAGAAACCAGTCTTCTGTCTCTATCCGCTGTCCACCTAAAAGGCACGTTGAACCAGGTGGCAGATTATCTAAGCCGACAGACAGTGCAGGAAGCAGAGTGGAGCCTAAACACAGAGGTGTTCACTCTAATCTCCAGTATCTGGGGCCTTCCGCAGGTAGACTTGTTCGCCTCAAGAAGGAACACCCAGCTTCCTCAATTCTTTTCCCTCGAGAGAAACGATGGTTCTCAAGGGACAGACGCCTTAGCACAGCAGTGGAATTTTCAACTGGGGTACGCTTTTCCCCCTTTCAGCTAATTCCACTGGTGCTGAGGAAAATACAAAAAGAGGGTGTTTCAGTAATCCTGATAACCCCGTTTTGGCCAAAAAGGGCTTGGTTTTCTCTGATCCTACAGTTGGCAGTCAAACCAGGTTGGCACCTCCCGCTGAGACCAGATTTGTTAACTCAGGGGCCAGTGCATCATCCAGATGTAAGCAGGCTAAAACTCACTGCTTGGTATCTGAGGAGCAATTGCTAAGAAGCAAAGGCTTTTCGGAAAGACTAATTTCCACTTTGCTCTCCAGTAGAAAGAAAGTAACCAGGGCCATTTATGGCAAGGTTTGGAAGGTCTACGCGTCCTTTTGTCATGCAGAACATAGAGAGGTAAAGAACCTAGTCTCAGTTCTGGAATTTCTGCAAAAAGGGGCAGATAGAGGGCTCGCCGTCAGCACTCTTAAGGTGCAGGTGTCAGCTTTAGGGGTCTATTTAGAAAGATCACTATCCTCAGTACCCTTAATCACAAGATTTTTCAAAGCGCTCTCCAGGGCTAGACCGGTCCCAGTAAGATCTTTTCCCTCTTGGGACCTCTCCGTAGTCTTGCAGGCCCTTACTAAAGAGCCTTTTGAGCCCCTGCAGAGCATTTCACTTAAGAATTTAACCCTTAAAACAATTTTTCTTGTAGCAATCACTTCAGCCAGAAGGATTAGCGAACTGCACGCTCTGTCAGTGAAGGAGCCCTTCCTATCAGTTTTTTCAGACAGAATTGTCCTTTAAGTGGATCCGGGGTTTTTGCCGAAGGTAGCGAGCTCCCATAACAGATCCCAGGAGATTACTCTCCCAACTTTCTGTTCTAACCCGAAGGGCAATAAGGAAGAGCAGTTTCACAACCTGGACGTAAGACGTACCTTGTTGCATTATTTAGAAGTTACAGGAGGCTTTAGAGTTTCAGACTCTTTATTTGTTCTCTTTTCTGGAAGTAAAAAAGGCAAGCAGGCATCCAAGGCTTCCTTAGCTAGATGGATCAAAACAGCTATTTCTACTGCTTACAATGAGTCGGGTCAATCCCCCCCTAAGGGGGTTAGGGCTCATTCAACTAGGGCTCAGGCCACTACATGGGCAGAAAGAGCTGGTGCCACTCCAGATCAGATCTGTAAGGCGGCTACGTGGTCAAGTATGTCTACATTTGTCCGTCATTACAGGCTGGACCTCCTGTCAGCAGGAGACCAGGCTTTTGGCAGAAAGGTTCTGCAGGCTGTGGTCCCTCCCTAAGGGGGTAAGTCTCTATTATCCTCTCAGGTGCTGTCCTGAAAGACGATTAGGGAAAAATCAAGTTAGACTTACCGGTAACTTGTTTTCCAAGAGTCTTTCAGGACAGCAGCATCCCGCCCTAATGTGTTTTTACATATATATATACTGTGACTAACCATATCTCGATTATGTGTTCCAGTTTGGGGCCGGAGGTTCTCTACTACAACTGACCATATGTGGGAAGGAGCCTCCTTTTAAAGTTTGGTGGAAGAGGTGTTTCCTGTGGACAAAGGGAGGAGTCACTCTCTCAGGTGCTGTCCTGAAAGACTCTTGGAAAACAAGTTACCGGTAAGTCTAACTTGATTTTTCTTCTACATGGGGATTATGGGTGGAATATTGTAGTTTAAACATGCATAGGAACCTATTTAACCCATTTCTGATAATCCCCATGTAGAAAAATGTATATACATAGTCTTATCAGAAATGGGTTAAATAGGTTCCTATGTATGTTTAACTACAATATTCCACCCATAATCCCCATGTAGAAAAATTATATGCATATTCTTATACATAGGAACATTTTCAACCCATTTCCAATAAGAGTATGTATATAAATATTTTTCTACATGGGTGGAATATTACAGTGAAACATACATAGGGACCCATTTTTGATGTTTCACTGTAATATTCCACCCATAATCCCCATGTAGAAAAATAATTTGTATACATGTTCTTATCAGAAATGGGTTCAAAATGTTCCTATGTATAAGAACATGCATATAAATTATTTTTCTACATGGGGATTATGGGTGGAATATTACAGTGAAACATCAGAAATGGGTTAAATATGTCCCTATGTATGCTTCACTATAATATTCCACCCATAATCCCCAGGTAGAAAAACATTTTTATACATATTATCAGAAATGGGTTGAAACTGTTCCTATGTATAAGAATATGCATATAATTATTTTTCTACACAGGGATTATGGGTGGAATATTGTAGTTGAACATACATAGGAACATATTAAACCTAACTACAATATTCCACCCATACATAATCCCCATGTAGAAAAAATATTTATATTCATATCAGAAATGGGTTAAATACAATATCCCTCCCATAAACCCCATGAGAAACAATTATACCGATCAAAAACAAGGCAAATGTAATTTTTCCATTACTTCTGTATAATTTACAAAGATTTGTGTATGTGTGCTTTTTTTTTATTTATATATATAAAAATTATAATCGGCAAGTGAACAGTTAAACATTAGCAACTGCTTCTTACAACACTGTATCAAGCACTGCAGGAAAGAATAACATATTTTGAGAAACTACAGAGTCGCTACCATATATATGTGTATAAAGTACACTGACATCTAGTGATAGTTCTCAGTATTGCAGCCAATAATCCAATCATCCCGATTATGAAGTTTAGTACGTCCCCTTTACAATATAAGCTAAAGGGGGGAGGGTTCACCCCTTCCTTACTTTAGCCAAAACTAAAGCCAGAAGATATGGCGGCTGTTGATAGACTTTTTGAACATGACCAAATCTCACCAAAATGTTTTTTTTGCTCTCCTTACAGAGGACGTTCTCCTGACTGGTACAACAAGGTGTTCGGACACCTCTGTGCGATGGAAGTAGCTCGTATCCGCAACTCTTTCCCTCCTCTGAGCCCGTGTGGACCTGAAACGAAGCTCTAAATAAATGGATATCTAAAGGGAACTTTTTACATGAGTGTCTTGAGGAGCCTCGTCGCCTAATCCACCCGGATAAGATGAGTGGAGCCACGTCAACTAGCGTGGCCTAGCCCCTTTTTTTTAGGCATGTATTTTCCATGGGAAGCAGGGGGGCCAGACAATCTCTCTATATAAAGAGGACCAGGAGTACAATAGAGGTCATCGTTGACTTCAGACATTTCAGGAGTCTTTCTTCCAAAGAGGTGCAAGCCAACGACGTCCCTGCTCACCACGAAGGGGCGGGGAATTGTGAGCGACGCTCGCTATGCAGTATTCTTGTGCTGCTCACAGTAAATCAGTATTATGTGTTTTTGTATTTTGTGTGTGTGTGTGTGTGTATGCTTTTGACTCGGTGATGCCAGTAAGCAGGATTTTCATATGTTACAATGTGGACACGTTGGTGGTGTGAATGTTCTGAGGTTCTCCACCACCTTGGGTGGGTGAGATGTGTTTTTAGGATGATGTACGTGTGTTTGTGGAGATATTTATGATGCCTGCTTGAGAGTAGAACTGGACTATACTTATAACTGGAATCTGGATGTCCACATTACTGGGGAAGATCGGACTTTCCTCCCTGTATGGTGGGCAGAAGGTTCCTAAACTGACCACAAAACACGACTGACTGCCGGGCTGACCCTGGAGGACATCACATTGGTGGTTGTGCAAATCTAGTTAGTAAGCCATCAATGGTGATGAGGTGAGAGGAAGGTGTTCTGTAGTGCAGCAGCGCAGACCTGCAACACTCCCTTGGCTTTCAGTGAGCGTTGACAGCTCACTACACGAAGTCGGGAGATTGCTGGATTTCTGGAGGATCAGGGATTTATTTTTCTGTACTTGCAGCATTTCAAAAAGACGAAACCCGTGGAAATTTTTTGTTTTTTGTTTTTGTTTTTTATTTTTGCTTTTTATTTTTTGTTTTTTATTTTTGTTTTTTTATTTTTTTTTCATGCACAGAATTTTAAAACCTTTCACACAAACGTTTGCCCAATGTGAGCAGCTGATTTAAAATAAAATGCCGCCCTGTCCTTTTTTTTTAACTCAACTCTTCGGAGCCTTGTAAATTTTTTTTTTATTTTTTTTAGTGGCAGTAAAACGACAAAAACGCAAACATGCTACTTCTTCTTCTCTAGTAGTGTCGGTAGCGCATTGACAACTGCCCCCTGCCGAGCGCACGGGGCGGAGCTACAACCCGCTGTCCTAATTTTAGTGTAGAATCATTTTAATCTGTGCTGTCCAGCTGATTTGGTTTGGATTTGCAAAGCAGCGTGCAATTTATGGCAACAAAATTCTATTTTTTTTTTCCTGGCAATACGCACGCAGTGGCGGGTATAGCCGCCAGCAGTAATCGTGTTCTGCCGGCATGGAAGGCTGCTGCGTCGCTCCTGGGTGGGGAGGGGGGATCAGAAGGAGCTGGGTTGCTGCGCCACTCTTGGGTGGGGGGGGAGGCAGGAGGAGCTGGGTTGCTCTTGGGTGGGGGTAGCAGGAGGAGCTGGGTTGCTCTTGGTTGTGAGGAGCAGGAGGAGCTGAGTTGCTGCCTCGCTCTTGGGTGGGGGGAGCTGGGTTGCTGCCTCACTCCTAGGTAGGGGGAGCAGGAGGAGCTGGGTTGCTCCTTCGCTCCTAGGTGGGGGGAGCAGGAGGAGCTAGGTTGCTGCGTCGCTCTTGGGTGGGGGGTGCAGGATTGCTGCGTCGCTCTTGGGTGGGGGGAGCAGGATTGCTGCGTCGCTCCTAGGTGAGGGGAGCAGGAGGAGCTGGGTTGCTCTTGGTTGGGGGGAGCAGAAGGAGCTGGGTTGCTCTTGGTTGGGGGGAGCAGGAGGAGCTGGGTTGCTCTTGGTTGGGGGGAGCAGGAGGAGCTGGGTTGCTCTTGGTTGGGGGGGAGCAGGAGGAGCTGGGTTGCTCTTGGTTGGGGGGAGCAGGAGGAGCTGGGTTGCTCTTGGTTGGGGGGGAGCAGGAGGAGCTGGGTTGCTCTTGGTTGGGGGGAGCAGGAGGAGCTGGGTTGCTCTTGGTTGGGGGGAGCAGGAGGAGCTGGGTTGCTCTTGGTTGGGGGGAGCAGGAGGAGCTGGGTTGCTCTTGGTTGGGGGGAGCAGGAGGAGCTGGGTTGCTCTTGGTTGGGGGGAGCAGGAGGAGCTGGGTTGCTCTTGGTTGGGGGGAGCAGGAGGAGCTGGGTTGCTCTTGGTTGGGGGGAGCAGGAGGAGCTGGGTTGCTCTTGGTTGGGGGGAGCAGGAGGAGCTGGGTTGCTCTTGGTTGGGGGGAGCAGGAGGAACTGGGTTGCTCTTGGTTGGGGGGAGCAAGAGGAGCTGGGTTGCTCTTGGTTTGGGGGAGCAGGAGGAGCTGGGTTGCTGCGTCGCTCTTGGGTGGCGGGGGGGGGAGGTTCAGGAGGAGCTGGGTTGCTGCGTCGCTCTTGGGTGGGGTCAGGGGGAGCTGGGTTGCTGCGTCGCTCTTGGGTGGGGGGGGGGGGGGGGCTGGGTCAGGAGGAGCTGAGTTGCTGCGTCGCTCTTGGGGGGGGGGGGGGGTCAGGAGGAGCTGGGTTGCTGCGTCGCTCTTGGGTGGGGGGGGGGGGGGGGGGGGTCAGGAGGAGCTGGGTTGCTGTGTCACTCCTAGGTGGGGGGTGCAGGAAAAGCAGAGCTGCTGATAGACGGAAAAAACATCACTACTGTAAATTTTGAGAATGAATTGCTCCACAGTACCTATAGCTACAGAGGTCAGTGATGGCTTGTTTTAAAGCTTATTTACTGCTCAGTAAGTCTTTGACTGCCCATATTCTCACCATAGGTTCACTTTTACAATACGTTTTCATCTCTTGAGTCAGCATAGCGCAACTATACAATCTCTATAGGTGGATTCTGCTTTAAACTTTAACTGATCTCATTCCCATGTGACTGCCGTGTATTTTGTATTCTATAGGAGTAACAATTGACTATGTGCATTAATACTGCACTCAATGTAACTGAACTGGGACCAGGCGGTGCTTCAATAGTGAGTCATAACACAGTATAGATCTATGTGATACTGCGAGAGAGAGAGACTCTGGGTGACCGGAACGGGTGCATGAAATGCGGTTCTGTGCCAATCACTCGCCAACTTTGGACGTTTCTCTGCCCCCCCACCTCTCTCTCTGTAATACAATATGTTTAAAAGTGATTGTTATATATAATGTACAGATGAAATTATAATATATTTTTTTGTACTATCACCAGATTATTGTGCCAGATTCAGCCGTTTTCTTATCGTTGTTTCTATTTAAGGGAAGTTTTTTTTAATATACAGTAATTTTGCTTTTATTGAAAGGAAATATAATAAAATTCCCCCCCAATAACTTGAAGTTTGTATGTTTTTTGTTCTGTTTGGGGAAAGGGGGGCATATCCCTGAAACGCGTTGCCACCATATTAACAAGTCTGCCCTAAGGACCTGGAAGTAGTGCGCACCTCCCAGCAACAGAGGGTGCCACTCTTGGCAGGCAAGGGGGGGGAGTCAAGCAGCTGTAATTGCCCTGCTGCTGCTGACAATGGGTGGTGGCTGTTTGGTGACTGGACTCATTCACAGAGATATTCAGCCTGTAATGCCGCGAACACACGATCGGAATTCTCGGCGGAAAAGCCTTGGATGTTTTTTTTTCCGATGGAATTCCGCTCAAGCTTGTGTTGCCTACACACGGTCACACCAAATTACGACCGTCAAGAACGCGGAAAATGAAGTTCAATGCTTCCGAGCATGCGTATGAATTTTGCGCCTCGGAATTGCTACAGACGATCGGAATTCCGTCTGAAAAATTGAGAACATGCTCTCAAAATTTTGTTGGCGGAAATTCGGCCAGCAAAAGTCCGATGGAGCCTACACACGGTCGCATTTTTTCACGAAAAGCTCTCATCGGTCTTTTGCTGGCCGAAATTCCGATCGTGTGTACGCGACATGAGACTGCATGTACATAAATGTTGCATGAATGCCCACAATATTGAATGTTAGTAGGCTATTTTCTCTACAGGTCCGACATTCTTTTATCATTAAAAAAAAAAACGGCCAACTATGATTGTCAGCTCTAGTGGCCTTAAAAAAGGTATTTTCCTTTGATGCCATCTAGTGGCCATAATGTGGTATTTTCCTGATTCACTATTCTGTATAAATTAATTACATTAAACCTGGAGAAAATAAAAAGCTTAGTAACATTCGATTTTTTTTTGCCAGCATTCACACAGAATTCGCCGCAGTTTCACGGGGCGAATAGCTCTGCAAATTTATAAATACTCCCCTTCCGCTTTAACCCGCTCTGAAGAAAAAAAGTGTATGCGAACGCACACAAAAAAGTGCCCTTAGGATGTGTCAAAGGAGGAAGGACCTCTTGTGACTTCCCGGGGTGCAAGCCTGACCAGGGTAAGTCACACTCGGGTCCACCTAGGTAATGGTTCCTTACCTAGGGGGGTGCTTGACACCACTAGTCCTCTGGTCATACCAGGAGGCACTGGGCCCCTCAGAATTCTCCACACCAGGGAAGTACTACCAATCCCCTGACCTTACCCAATGGGCGCTTAATTCCTTCCCACAAAGAAGATCCCTCAGGACCCCCCCCCCCCCCCCCCCATCATACCAGCAAGGAGATACTGTATAGTCAGCCAAACTGTTAGAATGATAGCGGAGCGACCCCTACTGGACACTGAGGAGAACAGATACTACACTTGATCTTGGCCGATAACCATTAACTTGTATCTAAAGCAAAACGTTGGGGAGATTCACTCCCTGTCTTTATCCGGGTGACCACCACTACCGGGACTCAACATGGAGGAGAAACGAAGACTTTTGAGTTGCCACCAGAATAGGAAACTGTGGAAATCTGAAGACCACTGTCTCAGAGGAGATTTCCCTCACATTTAGGGGTGCAACGGATCAAAAAACTTACGGATCGGATCGATCCTCGGATCAGGAGTCACGGATCGGATCATTTTTCGGATCAGCAAATAATAATTGAATTTGCAAAAACCTGTGAAAATTCCGCCACCATATAGTCCCCACTGTAATATCCACGTCATCTTCCCCACTGTAATATCCACATCCTCTCCCCACTGTAGTATTGGCTGGGTATGGCAGAGTATTGGCTGGGGTATTGGCTGGGTAATGCAGAGTATGGCAGAGTATTGGCTGGGTAATGCAGAGTATGGCAGAGTATTGGCTGGGTAATGCAGAGTATGGCAGAGTATTGGCTGGGTAATGCAGAGTATGGCAGAGTATTGGCTGGGTAATGCTGAGTATGGCAGAGTATATGCAGAGTTAATGCAGGGTTAATGCAGGGTATGTTTACAAGTGATCGCTCCGTCATTTGACGGAGTGATCACATTGTAAACAGTGGCCGGGTGTACCAAGATGGCCGCCGCTCCGGAGCTAGGCCGAAGCCGCGGCCTTTCCTAAGGCCGCCGGCTGTACAAAGATGGCCGCCGCCGCTCCGGAGCTAGGCCGAAGCCGCGGCCTTTCCTAAGGCCAAGGCCGAGGCCGCGGAGCGCTCCGCGGATCGCGGGGTGGCCCGTTCGGATCACGGATCGGCGACGATCCGTTGCACCCCTACTCACATTGGTGGGATTTTCTCTCGCTTCCGGCTGGCCTTACAGCAAATAAGGCAGAATCTCCAAAATAGTACATATTTTGTAAAAAAAGAAAAAAAAAACGTTGGTTTCCACCATTCCCTACTTCACCCAATATGAAAATATGGTTAGCCTTTAGTTATACCAAATAGCAAGATCCAGTCTTAGGAAATTGCCCTCTTACTCTCTCTGTATTTATCCCGGGGACCACCATTACCAGGACTCAAAAGGGAAGAAGAAACCAAGATGTTTGAGTTGCCACTATGGGGACATTCTGGTGATAAACTGTCCCGGAGGAGAGTTCAGTCACATTGGTGGGATTTTCTCTCACTTACTGTTGCCTCTACAGGATGGGAATAAAGGCAAAATCTCCCCAATTGCACATATATATTTGGGGGGGGTCCCGAAGGGTGGTTTCCACCATTGTAAGTACAAACGTGACTGCGCTAACCTCAAGTGGAAAAAAGAAAAAGCTGCTACAAAAAATGTGACAAACATAGGAAGCATAAATGGTGAATGTTGTAGCGCTAATACATGAATATATATATATATATATATATATATATATATATATATATATATATATATATATATATATATATATATATATATATATATATATATATATATATGAAAATGTGTAAAAAAATCTAATGTACACAAGTGATAAACAAGACACAAGTATAAAAGATGTTATTAGACGTGTGCACTGACAAAAAATTTGTTCATTTTCGTTTCATTCGTTTTTTTTTTTTTTTTTTGAAAATTCGGAAATCCGGAAATTCGAAATTCGGATTTTCGGAATTCCGAATTTTCGGAATTCAGGAATTCAAAGATTTGAAAATCCCAAAATTTGAAAATCGGAAAAAGGAAAATCAGTTTAATTATTAATAACAAATTTTTAATAAAAAGGTTTTATTATTAGATCTTTGCGTTCCATTTGGTTAGATGCGGCATTCGTTATTTCAGATAATTCGTAACTTCGGATAAATTCGTACTCGTTACGTTCACTAACGGACAAATTTTAAAAGGGAATTCCGAAACCTAAAATTTAATAGTTAGTAATTAGAATTAAACAGATTTTCTTTTTTTTTTTTTTCCCGAATTATTATTTATTTTATTTTTATTTTTTCAAATTTTTGAATTTCCGAAAATCATAAAAATCCGAAGATTCGGAAATTGAAAAATTGGGAACTAAACTACTTGCACATGTCTAGATGTTATAGATGGCCACCACACAAACACCCGATGGTATATATATATATATATATATATATATATATATATATATATATATATATATATATATATATAGATATATATATATATATATATATATATATATATATATATATATATATATATATATATATATATATATATATATATATACACACTCATATATATATATACACACTCATATATATATATACACACTCATATATATATATATACACACTCATATATATATATACACACTCATATATATATATACACACTCATATATATATATACACACTCTTACCGGAACAGGTGGACTCTAGTGTCGGCAACAGAGTCATATAGGCAAGGGTGCCGGAATCGGCGGTTAAACGAAACTCCAAAGGGTCCAGGACCTCCACTGATGTTATAGATGGCCACCACACGAACCCCCCGATGGAAGGAACACCAAAGCCGGCTCTTGAAGATCAAAGCCCAACTGGACAGCAGGGCAATCTCTCACCCGGATGCTATTAAAAAAAAAAAAAAAAGGAATGCTTCCAATAGTGTAGGTCAACAGAGTGTGGCTTTTTATTTCTAAAAACCGGCATACAGTAATAAAAAAAAAACTGATCGCAAGTTAAAAATTCAGGGCAATGTGAGAAGCGATAAGCCAAGCCCTGCACGTTTCGACCAAAAAAGCCTTCAACTGGGGCATATTTTTTATTTAAATTTTTTTATTGCTGTATGCCGGTTTTTTAGAAATAAAAAGCCATACTCTTTTGATCTACATACACTATTGGAAGCATTCCTTTTTTTTTTTTTTATAGCATCCGGGTGAGAGATTGCCCTGCTGTCCAGTTGGGTTTTGATCTTCAAGACCCGGCTTTGGTGTTTCCTTCCATCGGGGGGTTCGTGTGGTGGCCATCAGTGGAGGTCCTGGACCCTTTGGAGTTTTGTTTTTAACCGCCGATTCCGGCACCCTTGCCTATATGACTTTGTCGCTGACACTAGAGTCCACCTGTTCCGGTAAGAGTATATATTAGAACTATAAAGCTGCGCCAATATGTTTTAAGATAAACTAAAAAAGGAGGATCATAAATAAAGCCACAATATATAGCAAGAGGGCAATACACACAATAAAAGGAAAAATATGCAGATTAATGGATATGTTCACATAAGTCCATACAGTAATACCGTCTGCGAATAGCAATGTTAACTTGAACAGTCTTTTGGCAGAGGTAAAGGAAAGCGTGTTGTCAGAAGACAAAAAAATAATAGATAAAGTCCGGACGTAGCTTGAACATACACCGCGGTGACTTCACTTATATAAATGATTGTGAAGAGGAGTACCCGACCACCAAGATAGTTGTATGCTTACCAGATGGTGAAGCAAAATGGGCATGGATTTAAACCAATCGGCAACCTCAGATGTATATCGTGGACCTCCCAGCTCCCTGGATCGATACCCTACACCGGAACCGATCGATGGTAATCCGTCTCCACACACTTCCCAAGGCTTAATCCAATGGTACTCAAATAGAAAAAAAGCCGCCCATAGCGTAACGCTGATTCAACATATTTAATACATAAAAGGTAAAACAATTACAAAAGTATTCTTGAATAAATCGCGTAAAAACAGATGCCGGCCGGCAAATTCGAGAGCCCGTCCTCCCTTCGTACGGCGTGGTGGCGTCACTGCGTGCCTTACCCAGACGCGTTTTGTCATATGTGACGTTGTCAATGGGGAACCGAAAAGAGTACTGTATATACTCGAGTTTAAGCCGAGATTTTCAACCCTTTTTTTTTCAGGGCTGAAAGTACCCCCCTCGGCTTATACTCGAGTCACCGCCGTCTGCCTACATGAACAGCGTGTCATGCAGACAGACGGCAGTGTTCAAAAGCCGCGCCTCCTCCTCCCCGTCCGTGATAGGAGGAACACTAATTTTCCCAGCAGTAAGTCAGTGTGCAGTGTTCCGCCTATCACGGACGTCCTGTCATTCCCATCTCATGGACGAGGATGAGAGGATGTCCGTGATAGGCGGAACACTGCACACTGACTGCTGGGAAAACAGTGTTCCTCCTATCACGGACAAAGATGAGGAGGAGGCGCGACTTTTGTATCTTGGAATGGCGCCTTACACGCTGTGGGGACTGCATCGGCACATAAAGGCTGCAATGGTGGACATTGGTGGCAGACAGATCGCACAGGGAGGGATACTACACAGGACCCAGGGGATGCAGATTGGCACAGGTAGGCTGCAATGGGGACACAGGGGGGTTTGTACAGGACACAGGGGACATGCAGCTGCAGATCGGCATTTGCTGACCCTCTTTTCCACTTACAGTAGCTGCTGCGTTTTTCACCATCGGCTTATACTCGAGTCAATACTTTTTTCCAAGTTTTTTAGTGGTAAATTAGGGGCGTCGGCTTATATTTGGGTCGACCTATACTCGAGTATATACGGTATATATAATTCTGCGTTTTGTTGGAGAAGCACCATCTCCATGGGCGTCCGCAGGTAGGGGTAAGGGGGGGACCAGTGCCCCCCCCCCCCGAATCAGGGACCGGATCAGGAGTGATGATCCCCATCACCCCTCTCTGTCACCCTCTCTCTCTCACCCCTCTCTCTCTCTCTGTCACACTCCTTTCTGTCACCCCCCCTCTGTCTCTCTCTGTCACACTCCTCTCTGTCACCCCCCCCTCTGTCTCTCTCTGTCACACTCCTTTCTGTCACCCCCCTCTGTCTCTTTCTGTCACCCCCCTCTGTCTCTCTCTGTCACACTCCTCTCTGTCACCCCCCTCTGTCTCTCTCTGTCACACTCCTTTCTGTCACCCCCCTCTGTCTCTTTCTGTCACCCCCCTCTGTCTCTCTCTGTCACACTCCTTTCTGTCACCCCCTCTGTCTCTTTCTGTCACCCCCCTCTGTCTCTCTCTGTCACACTCCTTTCTGTCACCCCCCTCTGTCTCTTTCTGTCACCCCCCTCTGTCTCTTTCTGTCACCCCCCTCTGTCTCTCTCTGTCACACTCCTCTCTGTCACCCCCCCTCTGTCTCTCTCTGTCACACTCCTTTCTGTCACCCCCCTCTGTCTCTTTCTGTCACCCCCCTCTGTCTCTTTCTGTCACCCCCCCTCTGTCTCTCTCTGTCACACTCCTCTCTGTCACCCCCCTCTGTCTCTCTCTGTCACACTCCTTTCTGTCACCCCCCCTCTGTCTCTTTCTGTCACCCCCCTCTGTCTCTTTCTGTCACCCCCCTCTGTCTCTTTCTGTCACACTCCTCTCTGTCACCCCCCTCTGTCTCTCTCTGTCACCCCCCTCTGTCTCTCTCTGTCACACTCCTCTCTGTCACCCCCCTCTGTCTCTCTCTGTCACACTCCTCTCTGTCACCCCCCTCTGTCTCTCTCTGTCACACTCCTCTCTGTCACCCCCCTCTGTCTCTCTCTGTCACACTCCTTTCTCTCTTGGGGCATGTATGCAGTCTCCGGTCATCTCTTGTGCCATGTCCGCAGTCTCTTACTGTCTCTTGAGCCATGTATGCAGTCACTGACAGTCTCTTGGGCCATGTCTGCAGTCTCTGACCATCACCTATACTATGTCTACATTCTGTGACCGTGATAATGACATTGTCGAAAAGGGTCAGAGCATGGGTGACCTTAAAATTATGCCCCCCCCTAAAAAAATTCTGCGGACGCCCATGACCATCTCAATGTTTTTTCTTGCCGGACAGTGTCGGCAACATCTAACCTTGCCTCAACATCTTTTGGTGGATGAGTTACAGGCCACCTCCAATAGAGTTCTTCATTTATTGGACTCTTTCACATTCGTCTTTTATATATATGTCACAGATTTTTTGCACATTTTCATTTATATATTCATGTGTAACATGTATTAGCGCTACAACAGTCACCATTTTTGGTTTCCACCATTTCCTACTCTACCCCATATGTAAAAAAAAAAAAAAAAAACAGGTTTGCCTTTAGTTATATTAAATCTGCCACGTCACCCACCATAAAGAGAAATGCAAGACTGAAATCTCATTTGGACTAAAGGTTACTCCAAGTAAGATTATCCATATGCAGTTTCGCTCTCCACCTGCTCTGAGACATACAATAAATAGCAGCTAGACTCAAAATCAGTTTACTGAATCAGATCAGGCAGCGATTGCGATTGGTTGCCAGAGTTTACATTGTTTCATTACCGCTCACTGACTGGTTGCTAGAGGTTACAGCACACATTACGGCTCACTGATTAGTTGCTAGAAGTTACAGCACATGATTTCTGCTTGTTGATTGGTTGCTAGAGATTACTGTGGAAATGACCTTAGGGGGTCGTGATACACATATCAATGCCTCCGGCCGCCGCTATTTACATATGAATGCCGGTAATGTATATGTAAACACAGGATTTGCAGGTAAGAGTCATCTGTACACAATAGGGCAGAGCTGGGCAGCATTAGTAGCAGCACTTCACACTGAGATATTGGGACACAGCACAGGACTAAATCCTCAAGGGACGAGGGAATTTAAACTGGGATAGTTGGCAAGTATGAGGCAGCTGCTTTGGGCCCCACAACAATGACAGGGCCCAGGGCAGCTGCCCCTTTTGCCCTGCCTTAAAAACGGCCCTGTCCATATGTAGAAGTTTTGGACTTACAGTATTGTGCCTTGTAGACGTCTTTTCATTCTTGCCTATTTTTTTTTGGGTATACCGACCCATTAACAGAAACCCCCCTTTATATCTGGAGCGGAATCTGAGATTTCCTTGGCCTTCATGATGTTCCTTGGCCTGGAACTGAATCTGAGATTTCCTTGGCCTTCATGATGTTCCTTGGCCTGGAACTGAATCAGAGATTTGTTTTTAAAAAAAAAAGCATAGCAGATCCATCGGAATGATCTACACGGCCAGTTTTGTCATAAGGAATTTATAAATATATGTACATGCATGTCTATTTTTCTATACATTGCACTCCGGTTCCATGTTTTACGGCAATGCTACATACACAACCAATACATCCAACCCTTGACATCTATTTGGTCTATCGGCTCGGGAGCCCTGGTTTCTGCTCGGCCCCCCGTCGTCCAATAATGTCAACAGATGCCTTAAACCTCCAAAGGCCATTCCTGATTTATTGTTAGTAAACTGTTTTGCGTGATCCCGTGGTGGGAATTTTCAGCTTCTCTCTATTCCTCCAGTTAGGAGGAACGTCACACAACCTTCCAGGATGTAGAGTTCCCACCGTAGTGGATTGCTGGTATTTGCACGTGGGCTCCTTTAGTTTGTAGGTTTCTTCAATGTTCAGGTTGCAGATATTGGCCACGAATGGAAGGGCTCTAGGTGCCTTCAAGGCAGCGCTTGTCCTAAATCCCTTCGTCTTGGGTATGAAAGGCACAGTCATCATATCAAACATTGGCACTCTCGAATTGGTCGGCAGTGCGGACCTAGACTTCCTCTGGGCTGATGATCGTCGCATGTTTTTTTTTCGGAAAAGGCACAATCATTAACCACATTCGTACTGCAGATTCACAACCGTTCCCGAACAAAGTGGTCTGAGCTGTTGGTGGGGGGGGGGGGGGGGGGGGTTGGGCCGGGATCAAGCTGTGTTGGTCTGGATGGAGACTAACGTAAAGCTGCTTTTGCCAGACTCTTGGAACTGGTGTCTTTTGCTTTGCAAACACTGTTTAAGCTTTTCTTGAAAGGATGACGTTGTCAGTGTATAAAGAATTGGATTCAAAGCGCTGTTAATGGGTAGGATGAAGATTACAACCCAGGAGGTGATGGTGCCTGGAAATAAAGAGAAAAACATCAACTATCTTCCCCCTGAGGAAGTCGGGTCACACATTGGTGGATTTTCCGAGAACGTTCTGGTCTATCTGGGTTTTGATACAGCTAGAGGTTGTCACATATTTATCTGAGATTGTTTTACAGAACAAGCAGGGGGCACACAGGTAACCCAGACATTCTCACCCAGAGGTCCATGGAACCCTAGAGGTTTCGGAGGGTTCCTTGAGCTTTGGCTGACCTCCCAGTTCATGGTGGCTGCATAGTTCCAGGGCCTTGGAAGGTCCAGTGGCATACCATCAATTGTCTTTTTACCTTCCTTACAGACAGGTAAAATGACCACCAATGGAAGGAACATTCTTCCCACTGATCACCAATGTAAGGAACATTCTTCCCACCGATCACCAATGTAAGGAACATTCTTCCCACTGACCACCAATGTAAGGCACATTCTTCCCACCGATCACCAATGTAAGGAACATTCTTCCCACTGACCACCAATGTAAGGCACATTCTTCCCACTGATCACCAATGTAAGGAACATTCTTCTCACTGATCACCAATGTAAGGAACATTCTTCCCACTGACCACCAATGTGAGGAACATTCTTCTCACTGATCACCAATGTAAGGAACATTCTTCCCACTGACCACCAATGTAAGGAACATTCTTCTCACTGATCACCAATGTAAGGAACGTTCTTCTCACTGACCACCAATGTAAGGAACATTCTTCTCACTGATCACCAATGTAAGGAACATTCTTCCCACTGACCACCAATGTAAGGAACGTTCTTCTCACTGATCACCAATGTAAGGAACATTCTTCTCACTGATCACCAATGTAAGGAACATTCTTCTCACTGATCACCTATGTAATGGTGGAATGGTCAGGTGTCCACATAGTGTATGTCCAAATGATGAGGACTCAAAGTAACTCAAATATCTAAAAGTTACTCACAGTTGGACTTGTTCTGTAATGTTGAAGATGGTTTACTACTCACCCAAGTAACCTCCTGGGCTCTAATGAGGGTCAGGAACATCCCCCCAGCATTTAGTAGAGAAAGCTACTTTAATGATTGGTCAAACATCTTCAACATCACAGAACAAGTCCAGCTGTGATTGGCTACTATTAGATATTTGGTGGATTGTGTTACTGTATAACCTTCACAATTTCCCATCTGCAACCCTCGGGGTTCCCCGCCATCCCCCCCGAGGGCTGCAGATGGGAAAGTTTTAAAGCTATATATGCTAATATCTGGTCCTACTACATGGGAGTGCCTTTATATTTTTATCCTTATTTTATATAAAAATTATATAATTATATAATATATATATATATAAAAAAAAAACATAACGGTGAGCACTATGTGGGTGAGGGATAAATGGACATAGAACACCAGATGACTGACACTGGTTATCACAGATAAATTATCGGAGATTTACTCTTTCTATACAGCTGTAAGTATACTGAACCTGGAATCTCGGCCTTGGTGAGAGAGACGGCCTTCAGGAGGAATATGGGGATCCAGCAGAGGGCGTCGGTGAACACGATGAAGAAGAACCTCTTGGCTATGGTGACCTCCCGGGATAGGACGCTGCGCTCTGCTGTTTTGGCGCCGGTCTTGTGGATCGAGTAGAACATGCTGCTGTACGAGAAGACGATCGTGACGAATGCCAGCAAGTTCAGTCCTGGAAATGGAGAAAATAAAAGTGTTATTGCAAAAAAAATATTCAACATTAAAGTGATTGTAAACCCTTCCATATACCCGGTGAAGGCACCAGGTGATACACAGAGATGAAACAAACCCCCCTACAGAAGTTGTATCTGGTTATCTGCAGTCTTCTCTTCTCTACATCCATTCATAGTCCAGGATTTATACGGTTTGTCTGAGAGTTGAAATTACACTCTGCAGAGCACAATGAGGAGAGTTCTGAGAGCTGATTGGAGGGAAGAGACACACCTCCCTTCACACAGCACACAGGAATAGAGCTGAGGCTTGTCAATCACAGGCTGTGTGCTGGAGGTACCCCCCCCTGTCACCATTTTTTCTTGGGTGTCAGGAAACCTTGTCAGAAGAGATTCATGTCGATAGCAGAGGAAGGAGGCAGCAGACAGAAAGGACACTCTGGACTGAGATAAGTACACACTATAGAAGGATATGCTTTGTTCATATTTCACGTCTCAGGTTTACAACCAGTCACACCTCAGCGTTTTGTAGCTCAAATTCGGGCAAATTTTACGTGTTTTAATCCCACATGAATTGAGACGTGCGAGTTGCGCGTTTTTGCGTGCACCTTTGTGTGATTTTCTGCTCAGAAGGAAAAAAAAAAGTAAAAAAAAAAAAAGGAATAATATATGAATAAATAAATGCAAAATAAATACACAAAAAAACTAAAGAAAAACATCATAAATAAATATTTTATAAAATACATTAATATAGAATAAATAATAGTTAACCCCCTAACCCTTTAAAAGAAAAGAAAAATAATAAACACCCTAACACAAAATAAATTATTATTGTTAATAATAATACTACTAATAAAAATGTATTATTATTATTATTATTATTAATAATAATATATTTATTTTATTTATTTCATTTCTATTATTCATTTATTGAATATATTTTGGTTAAGGTTAGGGGGTGAATTATTCTTTATTCTATATTAATGTATTTTATTTAATAAAATACATTAATATAGAATAAATAATAATTAACCCCTAACCCTTTAAAAAAAAGAAAAATAATAAACACCCTAACACAAAATAAATTATTATTGTTAATAATAATACTACTAATAAAAATGTATTAGTATTATTATTATTAATAATAATAATAATAATAATAATAATATATTTATTTTATTTTATTTATTTATTTATTATTATTCATTTATTGAATATATTTTGGTTAAGGTTAGGGGGTGAATTATTGTTTATTCTATATTAATGTATTTTATTTAATAAAATACATTAATATAGAAAAAATAACAATTCACCCCCTAACCTCAACCAAAATGTATTCAATAAATGAATAATAATAAACATCCAAACAAAAAATATTATTAATAATAATACATTATTATTAACAATAATAATCTATTTTGTGTTAGGGTGTTTATTTTTTTAAAGGGTTAGGGGTTAATTAATTATTTATTACATAGTATTCATTTGTTGTATTTATTTATGCTTTTATTTATTTGTGTATTTATTTTACATTTATTTATTCATTTATTAGTATTAGTATTAGTAGTACACTTTATCAATGATTTCACCTGATATTCATGCAACTTTCAACGAGGATACACACATTATTCAACTCAGTTTAAAAAGTGTGTGAACCTTGGGTGATATAAATGATACATAGACATATTTATTAGTATACTTTTGTAAGTTTATTCAGCTCTAAGGTACTTGCATGTCTCACACTCTTATGGAAAGTGTAATATTTATTCTACACACATCAATGATTTTACTGTACAGTGCCTGGAAAAAGTATTCATACCCCTTGACATTTCCCACATTTTGTCATGTTACAACCAAAGACGTAAATGTATTTTATTGGGATTTTATGTGATGGACCAACACAAAGTGTCACATAATTGTGAAGTGGAAGGAAAATGATAAATGATACAAATAAATATGTGAAAAGTGTGTGTGGGGGGAGGGGCATTTGTATTCAGCCCACTAAAATCTAGAGGAACCAATTGCCTTCAGAAGTCACCTAATTAGTAAATAGAGTCCACCTGTGTGTCATTTAACCCCAGTATAAATCCAGCTGTTCTGTGAAGCCCTCAGAGGTTTGTTAGCGAACCTTCATGAGCAAACAGCATCATGAAGGCCAAGGAACACACCAGACAGGTCAGGGATAAAGTTGTGGAGAAGTATAAAGCTGGGTTGGGTTATAAAAAAATCTCCCAAGCTTTGACCATCTCACGGAGCTCTGTTCAATCCATCATCAGAAAATGGAAAGAGTATGGCACAACCGCAAACCTACCAAGACATGGCCGTCCACCTAAACTGACCGGGCCGGGCAAGGAGAGCATTCATCAGAGAAGAGCCAAGAGGTCCATGGTAACTCTGGAGGAGCTGCAGAGATCCACAGCTCAGGGGGGAGAGTCTGTCCACAGGACAACTATTAGTCGTGTTCTCCACAAATCTGCCCTTTATGGAAGAGTGACAAGAAGAAAGACATTGGAGAAAGAAAGTCATAAGAAGTCCTGTTTGTAGTTTGTGAGAAGCCATGTGGGGGAGGGGAGCAAACATGTGGAAGAAGGTGATCTGGTCAGATGAGACCAAAATTCAACTTTTTGGCCTAAAAGCAAAACGCTATGTGTGGGGAAACTAACACTGCCCATCCCCCTGAACACACCATCCCCACTGTGAGACATGGTGGTGGCAGCATCATGTGGTGGGGATGGTCTTCAGCAGGGACAGGGAAGCTGGTCAGAGTTGATGGGAAGATGGATGGAGACAAATACAGGACAATCTTAGAAGAAAACCTGTTAGAGTCGGCAAAAGACTTGAGACTGGGGGGGGGGGGGGGTCACCTTCCAGCAGGACAACAACCCGAAACATACAGCCAGAGCTACAATGGATGGTTTAGATCAAAGCATATTCATGTGTTAGAATGGCCCAGTCACAGTCCAGACCTAAATCCCATTGAGAATCTGTGGCAAGACTTGAAAATTGCTGATCACAGACGCTCTCCATCCAATCTGACAGAGCTTGAGATATTTTACAAAGAAGAAGAATGGGCAGAAATGTCCTCTCTAGATGGGCAAAGCTGGTAGAGACACCCCCAAAAAGACTTGTAGAGAAAGGGGGTTCTACAAAGTATTGACTCCGGGGGGCGCCGTACAAATGCCCCCTCCCCCCCCCACACTTTTCACATATTTATTTGTATCATTTTCCTTCCACTTCACAATTATGTGACACTTTGTGTTGGTCCATCACATAAAATCCCAATAAAATACATTTACGTTTTTGGGTGTAACAAAATGTGAGGAATGTCAAGGGGTATGAATACTTTTTTGGAGAAAATAAGCAGACTGATATAAAACTTTTCAATGATGAATTTCATATAAAATTCTATAATCCATTTCTTGAAGTCATGTGACCATTTGCTAGGAAAACTCCAGAAAGCATAAACCCTTCGCCCTCACAGCTAAAGCTAAAGGAAAGGTTCAGACATATTACACATCACTAGAGGGCGCTCTTTTGTTAAACTTGCATATTCCAGCAATAACGATTTACTGCTTTTACCACAATCAAAATATTTCATATCGGTACTTAAAGCGGTTCTGCACTCTTTTTTTTTTTTGGGCTATATGCCAAGGGCATATAGCTCAATTGGGGGACTTACCTGTTCCATCTTCCATCTCGATCGCCGCCGGTTTTCATCTTCATCTTCTTCTTGTCTTCTTCTTGTCTGCTGGGGTCCATCTTGCCTGTGGGCATGTGAAACCCCACAGGACCTTTTAGATGGCCCAGCATGCACCGCCGTTACTCGCGCATGCGCAGTAACGGCACATCTGCCGACATCTCACGAGATTTCGGCAGATGTGGCCGAAATCTCGGGAGATTTCGGAAGATGTGGCCGAAATCTCGCGAGATTTCGGAAGATGCCCGCACTGACTCCTGGGATCAATGACACCAGATCCCAGGAGACAGTGCGGCGTGACGACGATCGACGCAGAGACCCCGCCCGCCGCCGCAGAGAGAGAAGACCGGAAGTCTTCAATTACAAGGTAAGTAAAAAAAAAAAAAAAAACATTTCATTTAGTACTCTTTGCCTGATTTGGAAGGCAAAGAGATTTACTAAATGAAATGAGTGCAGAACCGCTTTAAAGTAGAATTCCAAGAATCTTTTTATACAGTATTTTTATATTGCCCCCCTTATAAAATAAATAAATATTGCCTATATCTCCTTTCTTGTACTGTCCCTGATCTCTTTAGTTCAGAGCCGGTAGTCCGCTTCGTACAGAACACGACTTCTCTCATTCTACCCGTTTCCTTTTGAAGCTCTGCGGTGCCGTCCGCACACTCCAAACTAAACACCAGGTGCATAAAAAAAGTGCCCGGGGTCTACACAAGGTCCACCTCTGAAGAGAAAAGACCTGATCTCTCAGAGCACAAGGCTCCGGACAGGGACTGGGCTACTCCTGGTCCACCCAGCCGAAACCGGGCGGATCCCTATCTTCAGGAGGCCTGCCGAAGCAAGGCCTACACAAGTGCTAGGTGGAGCACCCTTGACCCCATGCAAGGGGGAGAAACTGACCTAAAGGCCACATGCCCTCCAAGACTTTCTGGGGAAGGCCGGGGACCAGAGGTGTCAAAATCAATTTCATTGCGGGCTGCATCAGCAGTATGGATGCCCTCAAAAGGGCCAGTTGTATCTGGAGTGCACTACATTGCAGAGTGCAGGGTTCAGGAATGAAGTGCAGCGATCAGGACTATGCTACGTACAGAGTTTAGGAGTGCGTTATGTACAGAATGCAGGGTTCAGGTGTGTGCTGTGTACAGTGCCAGGTTCAGGCGTGCGCTACATACTGAGTGCAGAGTTCAGGGAGGTGCTACGTACAAGATTGCAGAGTTCAGGGGTTCGATATCTACAGAGGGCAGAATAAGGGGGTGTTTTATGTACAGAATGCAGGGTTTAGGGGTGCCCTACACACAGAGTGCATAGTACAAGAGTGTGCTGTGTACAAAGTGCAGAGTTCAGGGCTGCGCTATGTACAAAATGCAGGGTTTAGGGGTGCGCTGTGTACAGAGTGCAGAGTTCAGGGGTGTGCTGTGTGCAGAGTTCAGGAGTGCGCTATGCACAAAATGCAGGGTTTAGGGGTGCGCTGTGTGCAGAGTTCAGAGGTGTGCTACGTACAGAATTCAGAATTCAGGAGTGTGCTATGTACAGAGTGCAGCGTTCAGGAGTGCGCTATTTACAGAATGCAGGGTTCAGGAGAGAACTCTGTACAGAGTGCTGGTTTAGGCATGAGCTACATGCAGAATGCAGAGTTCGGAGTGCACTGTGTTCAGAGTTCAGAGGTGTGCTGTGTACAGAATTCAGAGGTGCGCTATGTGCAAAATGCAGGGTTTAGGGTTGCGCTGTGTACAGAGTTCAGGGGTGCGCTATGTACAAAATGCAGGGTTTAGGGGTGCGCTGTGTACAGAGTTCAGGGGTGCGCTATGTACAAAATGCAGGGTTTAGGGGTGCGCTGTGTACAGAGTTCAAGGGTGCACTATGTACAAAATGCAGGGTTTAGGGGTGCGCTGTGTACAGAGTTCAGGGGAGCGCTATGTACAAAATGCAGGGTTTAGGGGTGCGCTGTGTACAGAGTTCAGGGGTGCGCTATGTACAAAATGCAGGGTTTAGGGGTGCGCTGTGTACAGAGTTTAGGGGAGCGCTATGTACAAAATGCAGGGTTTAGGGGTGCGCTGTGTACAGAGTTCAGGGGTGCGCTATGTACAAAATGCAGGGTTTAGGGGTGCGCTGTGTACAGAGTTCAGGGGTGCACTATGTACAAAATGCAGGGTTTCGGGGTGAGCTGTGTACAGAATGCAGCGTGCAGGGGTGTGCTATGTACAGAGTTCAGGGGTGTGCTACGTACAGAAGACAAAATTCAGGAGTGTGCTATGTACAGAGTGCGCTATGTACAGAGTGCGCTCTGTACAGAGTGCTTGTTTAGGCATACGCTACATGCAGAATGCAGAGTTCGGACTGCACTGTGTTCAGAGTTCAGGGGTGCGCTGTGTGCAAAATGCAGGGTTTAGGGATGCACTGTGTACAGAGTGGAGGGTTCAAGGGGCAGAGTTCGGTACAGAAGGCTTCTGTGTTTACAAGTGACAGCAGGGACCGGAAGCGGAGAGGGCGAGAGCCGGTGGTGGTGAGTTCCGTCTCATTCCGGCTACAAAACTGTGTGTGAGGGCCACGTGACAAGGCCTGGTGGGCCGGATTTGGCCCGTGGGCCTTGTGTTTGACATGTGTGACCTATACCCTTTCCTTTGAGCTCATCTGTTATTTACATGCCGCCACTCCCACTCCCCCCCCCTCTGGGTACACGTCATCACGCAGGCTGGGCTCCCAGCACTCCTGGACAGAGCAGCACTCAGTCCTGGAAAAATGCCACAGGAGAAACAAAAAGAATCTGCCATGACATAACCATGTATGTATAGGGCGAGGGGGCGTGGCCAAGATGGCGATCTGAGAGGAAGCAGGATCCGTAGCTCTGCTGGCTACCTACACTTATCCTGACTCCTAACTAATACTATAGCTGCCAAAACCACCTGGTGCAAGCCGGATGCCATACCGGACTCGGCGCAGTGCGAAAAAGCTGCGTTTCCCGCAAGGAGCGGGGGATCTACCGGCTCCAACGCCCCGGCACGTGGTGGCGTCCTCCCCGCGAAGAGGCAACATGGCGTCCCAGACAGAACCAGAAGACAAGGCCGCGGAAGCTCAAGTCGGCTTCCAGGAGGTCATGGCGGCGATCGCCTCTTGTCAGGCCGCCCTGACCAATAAGATCGAGGCGGTGCAGATGGAGGTTGGATTAGTCCGGCAGGACCTGGACAAGCTCCGGTCCCGGGTCTCTGAAGTGGAACATCGTGTGGGGCTGACGGAGGACCTGGTGGGGGAGCACTCGGCATCTATCCGATCCCTGCAGACCAAAGTCAAAGCACTGGAATACAAGGTGGACGATGCCGAGAACCGGAACCGGAGGAACAACCTCCGGATCGTTGGTTTACCGGAGGGAGTGGAGGGGAAAAACCCTACTCAGTTTGTGGAGGAGCTGTTGCGGGCTGTTCTCCCATCCGCGCAATTCTCCCCTTACTTCACCGTGGAGATGTATGTATAGGGCAGTGATGGCGAACCTTGGCACCCCAGATGTTTTGGAACTATATTTCCCATGATACTCATGCCTTCTGCAGTGTAGCCGAGCATCATGGGAAATGTAGTTCCAAAACATCTGGGGTGCCAAGGTTCACCATCATTGGTATAGGGTATTTACTAAAAAAAAAAATCCTCTCTTGGTAAATACAGTCTGCCTAGCTCCACCCACTCCTCCAGACTGACACCCACCCATCAATACATTGTAATATTTGCATAACTCCTCCCATAAGCCAGCCCACTGTTTTCATCAGGACTGAGGGCTCTTGAGCGGAGTCCTGAGGCCGGGTGCAGGGATGTTTTCAGGATTGGCCCCTCCCACCAGCCATGATCTGCTTTGCATAAAGAAGCACCGAGGCCCAGCGATGACATCATTTTTTTACTGTTACCGTGCGGTTGCGGTCTTACCTAGGAAGATGGCGACGGAGTATCCCCGAGCTCCAGACCTCTCCGAGCCGTCTGACTGCAGCGGGAAGCACACGCCATTCCGTCCATAGAAATTGCCAAACGTGTCGTAGCTGAAGAAAGGGGTGACGGTGATAAAGAAGCCGAGTCCCCAAATGGCCAGAAGAGTCCCCAGAGTCTGCCCGCGCCCGGCTCGGAAATGGCTGAACGGGAAGACGATGCAGAAGTATTTTTCCAAAGTCATGTAGGTGAGCATCAGAACGGAGACCTCGGAGGACAGCATGGCCAACGAGCCGACCATCTTACACTCCCAGCTCTCCATCCAGGCCTGGGCGTGCTTGTTGTACTCTCCCTGGAACTTAATGTCAAAGGCCCCGAGGCAGAACAGATAGAATCCCATGAGACAGTCTGCGCCTGCAGGGAAGGGGGAAAGGAACGTATTACAACTGAAAAAAATTACGTAAATCAGTTTGGAAATTAAGATTTTTCCAATTTTTCAGAAATTTTAATAAAACATTTTTAAACACAATCTTGATGTAGGACACACACAAGAGGATCTAATGGAGGTCGAGAACCTAGCCTAACGTTTGTGGCCACACGGGTAACCCAGTCACCCTAAACCCAGACAGTCTCAACCTCTAGGGTTCCTCCAGAGGGTTCTGAGGGTTCCTTGAGTTTGGACTGGTTGGCCTTCCAGTTGATGGTGGCTGCACAATTCCAGGGCCTTGGAAGGTCCAGTGCCATACCATCAATTATCTTCCCACTGATCACCAATGTAAGGAACATTCTTCCCACTAATCACCAATGTAAGGAACATTGTTCTCACTGATCACCAATGTAAGGAACATTCTTCACACTAATCACCAATGTAAGGAACATTCTTCTCACTGATCACCAATGTAAGGAACATTCTTCTCACTGATCACCAATGTAAGGAACATTCTTCTCACTGATCACCAATGTAAGGAACATTCTTCTCACTGATCACCAATGTAAGGAACATTCTTCTCACTGATCACCAATGTAAGGAACATTCTTCCCACTGATCACCAATGTAAGGAACATTCTTCCCACTGATCACCAATGTAAGGAACATTCTTCTCACTGATCACCAATGTAAGGAACATTCTTCCTACTGATCACCAATGTAAGGAACATTCTTCTCACTGATCACCAATGTAAGGAACATTCTTCTCACTGATCACCAATGTAAGGAACATTCTTCCCACTGACCACCAATGTAAGGAACATTCTTCCCACTGATCACCAATGTAAGGAACATTCTTCCCACTGATCACCAATGTAAGGAACATTCTTCCCACTGATCACCAATGTAAGGGACATTCTTCTCACTGATCACCAATGTAAGGAACATTCTTCTCACTGATCACCAATGTAAAGATCTATGGCTTTGGCTGGTTGACCTCCTAGTTGATGGTGGTTCATAATTCCAAGACCTTGGAAGGCAAAGTGGCATGCCGTCAATTATCAGTTTATCAGTCTATATAAGGAAGGTATTCTGACCACCACTGTAAAGGGTATTTTCTCCACTCACCACCAATGAATTGTTCAGTGCATTCCTAGACCTGATAATTATTTCAAGGGTTACTTTGGGCTAAAAACTTTGAGAAATGTTGCCTTCATCTAATCATTATAGAATGTGTCAAGTGGTACATTGATTGTCCAAGAACATGATGGGAGGTGTGAAAGTTGGTGAAACCTTCCTGTTCTATTTCCATACCCCAATCACCATGGTGCAATGAAGTCTCAGACCACCAATGTAAGGAACATTCTTCCCATTGACCACCAAGGTGTTCAGTGGTGTCCAGTGGTCAGAAATGGAAAAGTGTGTCCCGGTTCGCTCTAATTGGCATAGAGCCCGGGATATTATCAAGTTATCTGCATGTTTGCCACACTCACAGCAGAGAGACTTGATGGACATGGCATGCTGGCAGTTCTCGGTGACTATGAACGATCTCATGCAGATCACAAACAGGTTCCCGAAGCAGGTAACGCAGGCCATAACCCAGACGAAGACTCGCAGCAAGATGTTGGCCAGTAGGTTTTCAAAGGAAGAGATTCCATCACTGTTCGGCTTACAACTGCGAACGTGCGGGGAGTAACTACAATACTGGAACTTCTTGAAGTATCTAGAAGGCAAATGGGAGAGATATGAGAGGTTGTCACAGAAATAGTAGCAGAGAAGATTTCACATTTGTCTCATATAAAGAAACGTCTATTGTTGCTAAAATAGATCTATTGTTGCGAAACTGTATTGTTGCTTGGGTGGTCTATTGTTGCTGGGGGGGTCAGGGCATCAATGGTACTGCTTTTCTTGTTATCATTAACAAAGTCCGTACAATTTACTTAGCGCCACAAAATGATACTTGGTTCTGTATTCTGTAAAAAGAGGCAGTGCTCGGAGTTGGGTAGAGAGTGGAACTAAAGGACGGTGCTCAGAGGTGGGTAGAGAGTGGAACTAAGGGATGGTGCTCAGAGGTTTGTAGAGGGTGGAACTAAGGGACGGTGCTCAGAGGTGGGTAGGGGGTGGAACTAAGGGACAGTGCTCAGAGGTGGGTAGAGGGTGGAACTAAGGGACAGTGCTCAGAGGTGGGTAGAGGGTGGAACTAGGGGGCAGTGCTCAGAGGTGGGTAGAGGGTGGAACTAAGGGATGGTGCTCAGAGGTGGGTAGGGGGTGGAACTAAGGGACAGTGCTCAGAGGTGGGTAGGGGGTGGAACTAAGGGACAGTGCTCAGAGGTGGGTAGAGGGTGGAACTAAGGGACGGTGCTCAGAGGTGGGTAGGGGGTGGAACTAAGGGACAGTGCTCAGAGGTGGGTAGAGGGTGGAACTAAGGGACGGTGCTCAGAGGTGGGTAGAGGGTGGAACTAAGGGATGGTGCTCAGAGGTGGGTAGGGGTGGAACTAAGGGACAGTGCTCAGAGGTGGGTAGAGGGTGGAACTAGGGGGCAGTGCTCAGAGGTGGGTAGAGGGTGGAACTAAGGGACAGTGCTCAGAGGTGGGTAGTGGATGGAACTAAGGGACAGTGCTTAGAGGTGGGTAGAGGGTGGAACTAAGGGACAGTGCTCAGAGGTGGGTAGTGGATGGAACGAAGGAACTGTGTTCAGAGGTGAGTAGAGAGTGGAACTAAAGGATGGTGCTCAGAGGTGGGTAGAGATTGGGATGAATGGACAGTGCTCAGAGGTGGGTAGAGGGTGGAATGAAGGGATGGTGCTCAGAGGTGAGTAGAGGTTGGAATGAAGGGATGGTCCTCAGAGGTGGGTAGAGGGTGGAATGAAGGGACTGTGCTCAGAGGTGGGTAGGGGGTGGAATGAAGGGACGGTGCTCAGAGGTGGGTAGGGGGTGGAATGAAGGGACGGTGCTCAGAGGTGGGTAGGGGGTGGAACGAAGGTACGGTGTTCAGAGGTGGGTAGGGGGTGAAATGAAGGGATGGTGCTCAGAGGTAGGTAGAGGGTGGAATGAAGGGACGGTTCTCAGAGGTGGGTAGGGGGTGGAATAAGGGGACAGTGCTCAGAGGTGGGTAGAGGGTGGGATGAATGGACAGTGCTCAGAGGTGGAATGAAGGGACAGTGCTCAGAGGTGGGTAGGGGGTAGAGAAAAGGGATAACTCAGAAGGGGGGGGGGGGGGGTACCTGCACCTATTCCCTGAGAAAAGAAGCTCCTGGTGTCATTAACAATGAATGCCATTGCAATGCACCACAGATAATGAGGACCTGTTGCTGTGTGTTGTGATAAAGGCATTATTATGCGCAAAGTGTAAATGAGCCCAGAATGATTTATTAATGAATACGGAGCTGCATTAATTAGTGTCTTTTATATCTGCCTGCAAATTTCTGTGGTCAAGGAAAAATAATGAGTGTCAGCCGGAAAAAATTGTGCTGAGATTAGCGTGATTATACGGTGCGTTTATTAAATGAAGTCCGTGTCACTTTGTAAATAATTACTGAGAAAATCTCGTTGACTTTTCCGACAGTGTCTTCGGCCCTGTGCCTACCCTCGCCCACCATTACAATGAACCCGCAGAAGAAGAAGAAGCCGGGGGGGTCGTACTTCTGTGCAAAACTTTCCATCATTAAAATTTCAATTTCTTTAATTCATAAACAAACTGCGACGTTAGCAACAAAGTGTCCGACAACAAGATTTTTCATTTGATTACATTCTATATTTTTGTTAAACAAATTAAGATGAACTGAAATAGAACGGCATTTTTGTTATTAGAATATTTACATTCAAACAAAGTTATAAAGTGCTAATATCTATGTGCATGTCTTACTTTCACCAAAGTGCAACTATATAGAAAATCAATGTGATGCCCACAATAAGAGGATCTACTCTTTGATCACCTCTGGGTCTAGCCGGCCGCACTGTCGGATAGCTTCAGCCATAACCCCGGTAAAGCAAACAGCAAGTACGTTGCTAGGTCTACAAAAGATCTGGGGCTAGAGCCCATAGCAGCGTAGTAAAGAAAGTCATAAGCTTGGGCGGGCATACACATGTATATACAGTAATAAATGTGTGCGTCTGTGTATATATATCCCCCACTTACATCAGGGTCCCCACAGAGCCCCCCCTTACATCAGGGTCCCCAGAGAGCCTCCTCCTTACATCAGGGTCCCCAGAGAACCTCTCCCTTGCATCAGGGTTCCCAGAGAGCCCCCCCTTACATCAGGGTCCCCAGAGAGCCTCCTCCTTACATCAGGGTCCCCAGAGAACCTCTCCCTTGCATCAGGGTTCCCAGAGAGCCCCCCCTTACATCAGGGTCCCCAGAGAGCCTCCTCCTTACATCAGGGTCCCCAGAGAACCTCTCCCTTGCATCAGGGTTCCCAGAGAGCCCCCCCTTACATCAGGGTCCCCAGAGAGCCTCCTCCTTACATCAGGGTCCCCAGAGAACCTCTCCCTTGCATCAGGGTTCCCAGAGAGCCCCCCACTTACATCAGGGTCCCCAGAGAACCTCTCCCTTGCACCAGGGTTCCCAGAAAGCCCCCCACTTACATCAGGGTTCCCAGAGAGCCCCCCACTTACATCAGGGTTCCCACAGAGCCCCCTTACCTTAAGGTCCCCAGAGAGCCTCCCCCTTAAAATCAGGGTCCCCAGAGAGCCTCCCCCTTACATCATGGTTCCCAGAGAGCCCCCCACTTACATCAGGGTCCCCAGAGAACCTCTCCCTTGCATCAGGGTTCCCAGAGAGCCCCCCTTAATATCAGGGTCCCCAGAGAACCTCCCCCTTAAAATCAGGGTCCCCAGAGAGCCTCCCCCTTGCATCAGGGTCCCCAGAGAACCTCTCCCTTGCATCAGGGTTCCCAGAGAGCCCCCCACTTACATCAGGGTTCCCAGAGAGCCCCCTTACCTTAGGGTCCCCAGAGAGCCTCCCCATTAAAATCAGGATCCCCAGAGAGCCTCCCCCTTACACCAGGGTTCCCAGAGAGCCCCCACTTACATCAGGGTCCCCAGAGAACCTCTCCCTTGCATCAGGGTCCCCAGAGAGCCTACCCCTTAAAATCAGGGTCCCCAGAGAGCCTCCCCCTTAATATCAGGGTCCCCAGAGAGCCTCCCCCTTAAAATCAGGGTCCCGTTGCATCAGGGTACCCAGAGAGACCCCCCCACTTACATCAGGGTCCCCAGAGAGCCTCCCCTTGGGGACCCCTGCAGAGACTCGGGGCTATGGGCCCCAGATTCGGGGCTATAGCCCCAAAAGCTACCCCTAGCGACGCCACTGCTAAACAGCAATGTATCTATATGCATTGCGGTCTTGGAGTGGTTAAGGGCACCAGCTCTAGATTATTTGAGTGGAATGTTTCATTGTTGCTGACGGGGGCTCTATTGTTACTGGCTGCAGGGGTTCTATTTTACTGCTTTTCTTGTTATAATTACCAAATTCCTTATGGATTACTTAGCACCACAAATTGATACTTAGTTCTGTATTGTCTAAAAGGGCAGTACTGGGAGGTGGGTAGGGGATGGAACCAAGGAACTGTGCTCGGAGGTGGGTAGGGTGGAGAAAAGGGGTGGCTCAGAAAGGAGGAGTTCCTGCACCTATTCTCTGAGAAAAAAAGCCCTGTATAGCACAATCTAAGCACCATCTCTCCAGTCAACACTCTTTCTTCTGCTGGCCAATGAGAGGAGCAATTGGAAGAATGGAGGTCATCTGAGGCTGGCAAAGTGAGGGCAACAGCAACATCTGTGATAAGCACCAGGTATACACACACACAGACAATAGCAGACAAGTGCACAGGCACCAGAACTTACAAGGTTGTATTATGCCTGGGCCAGATACTTAGTCCAGGAATAAGTTGCCTGACCAAAGATGGCACCATGGGCTAATGCTTCTGAAAGAGTTCCAATGGCTCATGAGAAAGCTGGTCGCCGGCTGAAGAAAAACAATACCGGGGTTATGGATGATACTAATGTATGAAGCTGCCCCCCCCCCCCCCCATGGCCAGTAATATGGAGTTGTTCCCCCACTTTGTGGCTATAACAACCCTCATTTTTCCCGGGAAGGGCTTTCCAGAAAATGTTGTGTCTGTAGGAATTTGTGTCCATTTGTTGGGTCAGATACCGATGTTGTAGGCCTGGCTCACATATCGGGCCCCACAATGAGGATAGTCCCTTTACTGTGTATATGGAAGGGTTTACAACCACTTTAATACAGAGTTGCCGGCTTGTTGCTATAACCTCCTCTGCCCTTCTTTAAAGGCTTGACTTTGAAGATTTTGGAGGGTGTCTTTAGGAATTTATGCCCATTTGTGAGCTCATGTTGGATGAGAAGGCCTGGTTCACAATCGGCATTCCAATTAATTCCAAAGGTGTTCAGTAGAGTTGAGGTCAGGGCTATGAGCTTTTGGAATATCTCATCCCAACATCATAGAACAACATCAGAGAACTTTTGTGTGACCGTGTGTATGCAAGCCAAGCTTGAGCGGAATTCCGTCGGAAAAAAACATCCAAGATTTTTCCGATGGAAATTCCGCTTGTGTGTACGGGCATTACAGTTGGTCAGCATAGCCCCCAACAATCCTTCATTTAGAGAGGCTGTCCCTCTCGAAAGCATCCACTGTTCTGGTAAGACTTTCCGCAAGAATCTGGGAATATGTGCCCATTTGTGAGCTCAGGTACTGATGTTGGGTGTGAAGACCTGCTTCACAATCAGCGTTCTAGTTCATCCCGAAGGTGTTTAGTAGGGTTGAGCTCAGGGCTCTGTGTAGAACACTTGACACCTATATGATTTTGTTGGACATCCCATTCCAAAACCATGGCCATTAATATAGAGTTTCCCCTCTTTGTGGCTACTATTCTTCTGGGAAGACTTTCCACAAGATTTTGGACATTTGTGCCCATTTGTGAGGTCAGGTACTGAAGTTGGATGAGAAGACCTGGCTCACGATCAGCATTCCAATTCATCCCAAAGGTGTTCAGTAGGGTTGTGGTCAGGGCTCTGAGCTTGCTGGACATTTCATTCCAAAACCACAGCCATTATTATGGAGTTGGCTTCCCAATGTTTTGGGAAGGCTTTCCCCAAGATTCTTCAGTAAATTCTCACAATTGGTCAGCATAGCTACCAACAGTCCCTTTTTGCAGAGTCCCTTTTTTGCCACCAAACAGCCTCTGCTGTCCTGGGAAGGCTTTCCACAAGAGTATGGGAATTTGTGCCCATTTGTGAGGTCAGGTACTATTGTTAAAATGCCAATTTGTGAGCCTGGTCTTCTCATCCAATTCATCGCAAAAATGTGTTCAATAGGGTTGAAGTCCAAAGGAGTTCAGTAGGGTTGAGGTCAGGGCTCTGTGCAGGACACTCGAGTTCCTCCACACCAAACTGGTCACACCATGTCTTTATGGAGCTGGCTATGTACATATGTACACAGGGGACAATCATGGTGGAACAGAAAAGAGTCTTCACCGAACTGTTACCCGAAGGTTGGAAGAGCGCCATTGTCTACAATGTTTTTATATGATTGAGTTTTACAAGGACCCTACAGGTATTGATGTTAGATCAGAGGACCTGGCTCACAATTGGTGTTCCAATTCATCCCAAAGGTTGTTCAGTCAGGGCTTTGTGCAGGAGATTCGAGTTCCTCCACACCAAACTGGCCACGCCATGTCTTTATGGAGCTGGCTTTGTACACAGGAGCATAGTCTTGTTGGAACAGAAAGTGTATTCTTTTCCAACATGGTAAACTGTTACCACAAGGTTGGAAGAGCACAATTGTCTACAATGTCTTGGTATGATGGAGTATTAACAGGACCCTTCAATGGAGACACCTGAACCTAATGATTTAGAGGGGGGGGTCAATGTAGTTTTTGGCTATATATTGTACACTTTCACATTACTGAGCATGCATAGAGTTCCCTTAAACATATTTCGGAGGTTAGATCCGCTTTACGACTTCACTTGTACTTACATGTGAGACAGATTGGCCATTTTAGAGAACATGCGGTTACTGATGTTGGTGATCTCTATGCCCTCCATGTCCCTGTGAAGAAAGGAATGTAAGCATATGAGATGGTGCACAAAAATGATAGAACAGAGGTGGGGGGCCTTCATCCCCATCTGTCTTCCAAATATAATGCAGTTTTATCATCTGTACCTTTGTGATTTGGTGGAAATTCACACCTTTAGCCATGTGAATAGAAGAATCGACACCTATGAAGACTGATGAAGACCCTGACACCAAGGATGGGATTATGTAACTATGACATGGGGGCTCCACATGTATCACAATTCCTATCCTGTTCCATGGTGTCTGTTCTACCTGTGTGGATATAAGTACTGGGGGATATTCCAGACACTCATTGGAATTGAAGAAGTGGCTTGGATTACGGGTGTTGTTTGCACGAAGATTAGGGGGTTGGCGTCTTTGCAGGTTGCTTGGGTACCGAACGTTGGGGGGGTGTTTGGTTTGGTCGGGCTCGAAGGGGTGGTTCGGGTCTACAACTTAACTTGTACTTTACCGGGGGGTGGGGGGGGGGTGTTGGGGGGGGGGGTTGGGTAGTGGGAGTTTTGGATTGTGTGAGACAGATTGGGGGGGGGGGGGGTGGGGGGTGGGGTGGGGGGGGGGGGGTTTTGGCCAATTTTTTTAAGTGGGTTTGTGGGGTTGAGTGGGTTATGGTAGGAGATTAAATTTGATGTAAGTGATATTATTTGTGTGGGGGATTTGGGTGGGAGGTTTGTGGGTTATGTGTTGTGAAGGGAATTGGAGGTGATAAGAGATGTTTTGGGGGGGGGTGTGGTTGGGGGTGTGGGGGGGTGGGGTGGGTGGGGGTGGGGTGTTTGTGTGGGGGTGGTGTGTTTGTGTGTGGGTTGGGTGGGGGGGGGGTGGTTGGAATTTAGATGTAAAGTAAGATATATAGGTTATACATTTTAGAGTTGGGGGAATACTTATAGTGGGGTGGTTTTAAAGGGATTTAGTAAAATGTTTAGTGAAGATTGGGAAACGGTTGGTGGGGGGATTTTTGGGGGGTGGGGTGGGGGGAGGGGGGGGGGGGGTGGGGGGGTTGGTTTTGGGGGGGGTGTGTGGTGAGGGGGGGTGGGTGTGTGGGAGGGGGGTGTGGGGTGTGGGGGTGGTCCTTGGTGGGTGGTCGTTTTTTGGTTGGGGTGGGGGGGGTGTATGCGGTTACCAAATCCCATATGATAATCCATAAGGAATTTGTTGGTGCACAATGATACATTGAAAAGAGCTACAAAACTATGAAGACTGATGAAGACCCTGACACTCCAAGGATGGGATTATGTAACTATGACATGGGGGGTACTGGGGGATATTCCAGACACTCATTGGAATTGAAGAAGTGGCTTGGAGAAGCTACAAAACATCTTCAACATTACAGAACATGTCCAGATGAATGTGACCTTTTAACAAGAATAATTTTGTAGAGAATCCATAGTAACACTATTGCAGGACCAGGGTACTAAACGGGTTTACAAATAAAGCCATCCAATGGATTGCCCAATATGTCCTCACCCCCCTTCAACACCCCATCATCGTCACCTCTATAAGGTACCAGTATGACATAAAAAGAGGACTATAGCTTGGTTTTACCTCCCATGTGGATAGCTAGGAACAGAACAGATGAAGGAAAATCATAAGGATTGCATCATGTAATGATTTTGGCATATATACATTACTAATTTGCTTGTCTAACCCATCATCAGCGGTTAACTAGAGGGGGGGGGGGGCACACAGGGTGCCAACTGGCTGGGGGCTGTATCCATCTGACACCACAGAGCTGTGCAACACAAACGACAAAAAGAACATTGGGCAGACACAGCACCCCCTTCCAGCAAATTTACACCTAGTGCTCCCCTGACAGCGGCCTCCTTCCTTCCTCCAATCATATGCCAGAGCCACACCCCCAGGGAATTAATATCAGGTGCACCCCTGACAGCGGCCTCCTTCCCTCCTCTGATCATATGCCAGAGCGACTCCCCCAGCAAATTAATACCAGGGGCACCCCCGACACCGGCCTTCTTCCCTCCTCTGATTATATGCCAGAGTCACTCCCCCAGGGAATTAATACCATTACCAGGTGCAACCCTGACAGCGGCCTCCTTCCCTCCTCTGATCATATGCCAGAGCCACTCCCCCAGGGAATTAATACCAGTTGCACCCCTGACAGCGGCCTCCTTCCCTCCTCTGATCATATGCCAGAGCCACTCCCCCAGGGAATTAATACCAGTTGCACCCCTGACAGCGGCCTCCTTCCCTCCTCTGATCATATGCCAGAGACACTCCCCCAGGGAATTAATACCAGTTGCACCCCTGACAGCGGCCTCCTTCCCTCCTCTGATCATATGCCAGAGACACTCCCCCAGGGAATTAATACCAGGTGCACCCCTGACAGCGGCCTCCTTCCCTCCTCTGATCATATGCCAGAGCCACTCCCCCAGGGAATTAATACCAGGTGCACCCCTGACAGCGGCCTCCTTCCCTCCTCTGATCATATGCCAGAGACACTCCCCAGGGAATTAATACCAGGTGCACCCCTGACAGCGGCCTCCTTCCCTCCTCTGATCATATGCCAGAGCCACTCCCCCAGGGAATTAATACCAGGTGCTCCCCCCTGACAGCGGCAGTTCATAGTCTCCTTCAGTGGTCTTGTCTCTTCACTTAGGGCTTTATACTGTACTAAAGGAACCTGTACTGGGAAGGGGGGTCTGTACTAAAGGAACCTGTACTGGAAGGGGGGTCTGTACTGAGGGGTCTGTACTGGGGAGGGGGGTCTGTACTGAGGAGGGGGGTCTGTACGGAGGAGGGGGGTCTGTACTGAGGGAACAGTACTGGGAAAGGGGGTCTGTACTGAGGGACCTGTACTGGGAAGGGGGGTCTGTACTGAGGGACCTGCACTGGGAAGGGGGGTCTGTACTGAGGGACCTGTACTGGGAAGGGGGGTCTGTACTGAGGGACCTGTACTGGGGAGGGCGGTCTGTACTGAGGGACCTGTACTGGGGAGGGGGGGTCTGTACTGAGGGACCGGTACTGGGAAGGGGGGTCTGTACTGAAGGACCTGTACTGGGGAGGGGGGTCTGTACTGAGGGATCTGTACTGGGGAGGGGGGTCTGTACTGAGGGACCTGCACTGGGGAAGGGGGGTCTGTACTGAGGGACCTGTACTGGGAAGGGGGGTCTGTACTGAGGGACCTGTACTTGGAAGGGGGGTCTGTACTGAGGGACCTGTACTGGGGAGGGGGGTCTGTACTGAGGGATCTGTACTGGGGAGGGGGGTCTGTAGTGCAGGATCTGTACTACTGGGAGGGGGGTCTGTACTGAGGGACCTGTACTGGGGAGAAGGGTCTGTACTGAGGGATCTGTACTGGGGAGGGGGGTCTGTACTGCGGGATCTGTACTACTGGGAGGGGGGTCTGTACTGCGGGATCTGTACTGGGAGGGGGGTCTGTACTGCGGGATCTGTACTGGGAGGGGGGTCTGTACTGAGGAACCTGTACTGGAGAGGGGGGTCTGTGATGGTGTGCTGTGTGGGAGGAAAATCTGTATTGAGGGACCTGTGCTGGGGAGGGGGGATTCAGGGATGCTAGGTGAGATCTGTACTGTGGGGGGGGGGGTGAATGGGCTTGGGGGGGGGTAAAAGGTCTGGGGCATACATATGTTGTATATAGGGGTAGTAGGCTCAGGTCTTATTTAGGACTTTTCTAAAAGCCCCTTCCACGGTTAACAAAAATTGGCCACACCCACAATTCGGTCCTCCCCACCCCACCTACACCTAAGAACACATTGATTACGCTACACACAATGATTCGCTGTGTCACGTGGGCTCACAATTCTAAGGCTTGGCATGTTTGGTATCCATTTACTCAGCACAACCTCATCTTTTATTTTTTACTAAAATATTGTGTAATATAATTGTGTTTTTAATACTCGCCGATACCAATTACCGATACCTACCCCAACTGTTTTGTTTACACTTGAGCTGTCCGCACTGAAAAGTTATTTACAAATGAAATACATTTATTTTTTAAAATTTTGTGCTTTTTTTTTTTTTTTTTTTCAAACGTGAAACATGTTAATATATGTTAAAGGTGTAAAAATATTAACAAACAAAGCAAACAAAAAAAAAGTTTTAATTATTAATAGTTTATAAAATAGAATTGAAAAAAATTTAAAATAAATAAATCAGCAGGAAAATAATAATTAAATGGAGAGGGAGAATAAGGAGTTAATTAAGGCTGATTAGAGTAAATTAATTTTGTGCTTTTTTTCAACGTGAAACATGTAAATATATGTTAAAAGGTGTAAAAATATTAACGAACAAAGCAAACAAAAAAAAAAACGTTTTAATTATTAATCGTTTATAAAATAGAAGTAAAAAAAAAAAAAAATAATAAAATCAGCAGGAAAATAATAATAATTGAAGAGTGCAAAATCTGGTGCAGCTCTGCGTGGTAGCCAATCAGCTTCCAGGTTTTATTGTCAAAGCTTCATTGAACAAGCGGAAGGTAGAAACTAAATTGGCTGCCATGTACAGTTGCACCAGATTTTGCACGCTCTAGTTTTAGAAAATCAACTCCAGTGTGACTGTGATAGTGCGGCGGACAATCTGACACTAACAGACACGGGCTGGGAGGGACACTGACATCACCAGTGACACTAATACAGCGATCAGTGATAATACTGTACTGATGACACTGGCTAGGAAGGGGTTAACATCAAGGGGTTACCGATGTGCCGTAACAACGTGTAACGTGTGCGGCTTTTACTCAAAGATCTGGCTGTTTTTTTTTTTTCTTTTTTCTCCCTGCTTTGCAGGGAGAAGAGACAGCCAGATTGCTGTTCTGTGTGTTTGTAAACACCGAACTCAGTACTGTGATTGGACACAGTCGATCAGCAGGTATTCAGCCAAAAATCATTGGCTGAAACCTGCTGACAAACTTGTGCTGCGTTCAATCACAGCACAGGTCAGCAGGGGGCGCGCACGCACGCACGCACGCATGGAACCATGGAAGCAGGCGGTGTTTCTATAGGTTGAATTCTATTTCTATTATCTTTTCTTTTTAATCTCCTAAATATTTTTTGCTCCTTGGTATCCATTTCTTAACTCAGAAATTCCTTCCCACCCCCCCCCCCCCCCCCCCAACTCCACATAACTCTCATGTCTAGAGAGAAGAGGAATGATGAAGGGAGATGTAGATATGGAATATCTTCTTAAATAAGAGATAATGTAGATAAGGTGAGATGAAAAACACAAAATTAAATAATTATTATGGGAGGATTTTTTTTTTTTTTTAAGTAACAAACGTCAGGGTTTAATGAACTCTGATTGGGGTAGGCACGGTAATTATCAACGTGTGTCAGAATTCATTACACGGCTAGACATGTGAAACCCTCAGATACAGAGCAAAGAGTATAAATAGTAATAGAAACCTATGTTGATATATAAAAAATGGCAAATCACAAATACACAAGCTGGACAGAGGCTAGCGAGATTTTTGTGCAACCAAAACACGAAATGGGGGTCTAGGTAATGTTATTTATAAAAATAAAAAAAAACATCATTTGGTTCCCATACCCCCATCATTTGGTTCCCATACCCCCATCATTTGGTTCCCATAACCCCATCATTTGGTTCCCATAACCCCATCATTGGCTTTAATACCTCCATCATTTGGTTCCCATAACCCCATCATTTGGTTCCCATAAACCCATCATTTGGTTCCCATACCCCCATCTTTTGGTTCCCATACCCCCATCTTTTGGTTCCCATACCCCCATCTTTTGGTTCCCATATCCCCATCATTCGCTTTCATACCTCCATCATTTGGTTTCCATACTCCCATCATTTGGTTTCCATACTCCCATCATTTGGTTCCCATATTCCCATCATTTGGTTCCCATACCCCCATCATTTGGTTCCCATACCCCCATCATTTGGTTCCCATACCCCCATCACTTGGTTCCCATACCCCCATCACTTGGTTCCCATACCCCCATCATTTGGTTTCCATACCCCCATCATTTGGTTTCCATACCCCCCATCACTTGGTTCCCATACCCCCATCATTTGGTTCCCATACCCCCATCATTCCGTTTCATACCCCCATCACTTGGTTCCCATACCCCCATCACTTGGTTCCCATACCCCCATAATTCCGTTTCATACCCCCATCATTTGGTTCCCATACCCTCATCTCTTGGTTCCCATACCCCCATCATTTGGTTTCACACCTCCATCATTTGGTTCCCATACCCCCATCATTCGGTTTCATACCTCTATCATTCGGTTTCATACCTCATACCTCTATCATTTGGTTCCCATACCCCCATCATTTGGTTTCCATACTCCCATCATTTGGTTTCCATATTCCCATCATTTGGTTCCCATACCCCCATCATTTGCTTTCATACCTCCATCATTTGGTTTCCATACCCCTATCATTTGGTTTCATACCTCTATCAATTTGTTCCCATACTCCCATTATTTGGTTCCCATACTCCCATCATTCGCTTTCATACCTCCATCATTTGGTTCCCATAACTCCATCTTTTGGTTCCCATACCCCCATCATTCGCTTTCATACCTCCATCATTTGGTTCCCATACCCCCATCACTTGGTTCCCATACCCCCATCACTTGGTTCCCATACCCCCATCATTCGCTTTCATACCTCCATCATTTGGTTCCCATAACTCCATCTTTTGGTTCCCATACCCCATCATTCGCTTTCATACCTCCATCATTTGGTTCCCATACCCCCATCACTTGGTTCCCATACCCCCATCACTTGGTTCCCATACCCCCATCACTTGGTTCCCATACCCCCATCACTTGGTTCCCATACCCCCATCACTTGGTTCCCATACCCCCATCATTTGGTTCCCATACCCCCATCATTCGCTTTCATACCTCCATCATTTGGTTCCCATACCCCCATCATTCGGTTCCCATACCCTCATCATTTGGTTCCCATACCCCCATCATTCGCTTTCATACCTCCATCATTTGGTTCCCATACCCCCATCACTTGGTTCCTATACCCCCATCACTTGGTTCCCATACCCCCATCACTTGGTTCCCATACCCCCATCACTTGGTTCCCATACACCCATAATTTGGTTTCATACCCCCATCATTTGGTTCCCATACCCCCATCATTCGGGTTCACACCTCTATCATTTGGTTCCCATACCCCCATCATTCGGTTCCCATACCCCCAAGAAGTTTGGATACCCCTAGTTAAGAACCTCTGCTTTAACAGATTTGTTTTTAGAAGATTCTACAGATCAAATATTATTTTGCACATTGACATCGGCATCATGGAAAAGCAAGATACTTACAAAGATTGCAGACTGGGCAACATATCAAACTGGTTATGTGGAATATAAGTTAAAGGATTGAAGGATATATTCCTAAAAAAAAAATAAAAAAAAAGTATGATAAATAAACATCCACATAGTACAATAACTACCGTCCTACAGAAATGGAGACATCTAGCATACTGGTATACGAGGCTATGGGAATAGTTAAGAGAATAAAAACCATACACACTCATAGGGGCCTATTTATAAAACATTTTTTATCGCATTTATTTATTGTAGAACTACCAACATAATTTATATTCATTGGCCCTTTTAGCTGTGCAGAGTAATGGCTTTCATGTTCATATCTGTTAGCAGCATCCTATAATCCTATCCATGTTTGTTCATTTTAGATTTGTGACCACTACACTACAACTTCCCTACTTCTAGGTTACTCTGTTGAGTCCCATCCGCAAATACAGTATATTAAACTATATATAAAGTTTGTGAACACTTGACCATCACACCTACTGTATATGAGCTTGTTGTACACCCAATTCCAAAACCACGGCCATTAATATGTATTTTTCCCATTCTGTGGCTATAACATCCTCCACTCCTCTGGGAAGATGTTCCACAAGATTTTGGAGGGTGTCTGTGGGAGTTTATGTCCATTTGTGAGGTCAGGTACTGATGTTGGATGGGAAGACCTCACTCACAAATTGGGGTTCCAATTCCTGCCAAAAGTGTAGAGGGGTTAAGGTCAGGGATCTGTGCAGGACACTTGAGTTCCAACACTTATCACACCTACTGTATATGAGCCTGCCAAAACTATGGTCGTTAATTTGAAGTTGGCCCCCTTTGTGGGTGTAACACACTCCACTGTTCTGGGAAGACTTTCTGAAAGATGTTGGAGGGTGTCTGTGGGAATTTGTGCCCATATGTGAGGTCAGGTGCTGATTTTGGATTAGAAGACCTGGAGCACAAACCAATTCATCCCAAAGGTGTTCAGTAGGGTTGAGGTCAGGGCTCTGTGCAGGACACTGGAGTTCCTCCACACCAAACTGGTCACACCTTTGGACCTCTCTAACATGATGTGACCAGCTTGGTGTGGAGGAACTCCAGTGTCCTGCACAGAGCTTTGACCTCAACCCTACTGAACACCTTTGGACCTTAATCCTACTGAACACCCTTTTCTGTTCCAGCATGACTGTGCCCCTGTGTACAAAGCCAGCTCCATAAAGACATGGTGTGACCAGCTTGGTGTGGAGGAACTCCAGTGTCCTGTACAGAGCTTTGACCTCAACCCTACTGAACACCTTTGGACCTCAAAGGTGTCTTTATGGAGCTGGCTTCGTACACAGGGGCACAGTCATGCTGGAACAGAAAAGGGTGTTCAGTAGGATTAGGGTCCAAAGGTGTTCAGTAGGGTTGAGGTCAAAGCTCTGTGCAGGGGGCTGGAGTTACTCCATGACCTCAACCCTACTGAACACCTTTGGAATATCTCATCCCATGAGTGTTTTTTAGGGTTTAGGGCAGGTACTGATGTTGGATGAGAAGACCTTATACCAAAGGCCTTTCAAAAGAAGGGTTGAGGTCATGGATCTGTGCAGGACACTCAAGTTCCTCCACAACAAACTGGTCACACCATGTCTTTATGGAGATGTTGGTTAAGAAGATCTAACTCATTCCAATTCATCCCAAAGGTGTTCAGTAGGGTTGAGTTCAGGGCTCTGTACAGGACACTGGAATTCCTCCACACCAAATTGGTCAAACCATGTCTTTATGGAGCTGGCTTTGTACACAGGGGGCACAGTCATGCTGGAACAGAAAAGGGTCTTCACCAAACTGTTACCACAAGGTTGGAAGAGCAGCATTGTCTTAAACAGTGGTTCCCGACCTCAGTTCTCAAGTACCCCCCAACAGGCCATGTCTATGTTATATAAAATAGCTATCATAAACCCCAAGCCTTTGACGTTGAGTTAAAGCACTTGTGCAAGTTGAAGGAGATCTTGAAAACATGACTTGTTGGGGGTAGTTGAAGACTGAGGTTGGGAACCCCTTGTCTAAATTGTCTTCCCCAAACTGTTACCACAAGGTTGGGAGAGCCCAATTGTCTACAATGTCTTTGTATGATGGCGTATTACCAGGACCCTTCACTTCATTAGGAGGGGGTTCACATACTTTTTACCATATAGTGAATCATTAAAGGCAACATAAGTACAACACTCACAGCTGTTGAAGTTCTTGCAGGTTGGCGAACAGTGACGGGGGAAGAGTCTCCATCTGGTTAACAGAAAGGTCTCTGTTTATGGACAAGGTAACATAATAGACAGTTAGATGTCCCATCAAACAATATTTTGAGTTAATGAAAATCTATAGGAGGGAAGGCAATAGACAAGCAGATTAAAGGCTAACTTCACCTTTTGCACCATGGTACATGTTACCCATGTAAGATGGTGCAAATGGGACACGACTTGTATTTAAACAATATTTGCTTATCCTGGAGCTCAGCTGTAAAGCAAGGTAGTGTATTTTTTTTGACTGTTACCCTGTTGACTGAAATTTCCATTCACTTCCTGTCCTGGAGACGCAACAAGAAGTTAGAGGAAATCTATCAAAGTGAGGAGAATCCCTCCTCTTCGATAGAACAGTTGTCCCCGTTTGAAGGTTTCATATCATCTCTTGTTCTGGTGACAACTGTTGGAATTTTCTATCACTTTGAATAGTGAGGAGCTAAGGTTTGGGCAGAACTCACTGGAAGCTGTCACATAGTAGCAGGGCACCCAGTCAACTGTGCCCGTGGAATTTCCCACCCCGCAGCCTCACGTGACAAAGGAGTGGGGATGCTGGTGACATCATTGACCTAGTATGGGCACAATTTGGACAAAGTCAATGACCAAATATGGGCCATGTGGCCATATTAGGTCAATGTCGTCACCAGCATCCCTGTCTCTTTGATAGATGTGGCTGTAAGGCAGGGCATTCCCTGGCCAAAGCCGATTGGGCTGGTGGCCTACCATCCATGTGACAGTTTTCCACACGTGTGGCCTGAACCTTAGCTCTTCACTAGCAGTGACAATGGTCACAGGACAATTAGAGACTACACCCCAGGTCGCACTCTCCGGTCAACTAACCAGAACCTCCTCCACATCCCCAAGACCCGTTATAAATTTAAAAGGCGAACAAAGGTTCACAGTCCAAGGACCTCGGCTATGGAACGTTCTACCCGCGGACATCCGCTCGGAAGAAAACTATCTGGCCTTCAGGAAGAAGCTCAAGACCCAACTCTTCTGAAGACCCAGACGGACACTGGCGGCAAAGGCGCCCTGTAGCGCTATACAAGTTATTCATTCGTTCATTCAGAGAGGGTGAACCTTCCAGGGGGGACACGGGTAACAATAAAAACCAAACCGGGGCTTTAACCCTTCAACACTCCACCCAACATTAGGAGAAAACAGCATCCAGTTTACCATCTTATATCAGGATCTACAGTAAATTAGCATAGCTACTGTATGCCTTTGTGTTTGTATTTCCCCCGAACGATAATGTCTGTGAACAAAGCAAAGTTATACAAAGTTATTAGGAACAGAATAACTCACAGGTCCACCAGCTTGGGCATTTGGGTCAATGCTTTGTTCTTGATTTCCTGTATCTTGTTTCGGCGTAAGACTCTAGAAGAGAGAAAATGAAAGATCACATTATGCCAGCAAATTGGGGGCATTAGGAACCCCCCCAATAACTTTTTAACTGAGAGATATTTTTTTAGGGTCAGCAGTTTGTAGGGCAGTGTACAGAGGCTATTGGTTTGTAGGGCAGAAAACAGGGGTCAGCAGGCAGGGGTCAGAAAGACAAAGGATGGGAGGTCAGCAGGCAGTGTGCAGGGGGTCAGCATGGCAGAGGATAGGGTCTGCAGTTTGTAGGGCAGTGTACAGAGGGCATTGCTTTGTAGGGCAGAGAACAGGGGTCAGGGCAAAGGATGGGAGGTCAGTAGAAGAGTGTACAGGAATCGGTAGGGCAGTCTACAGGGGGTCAGCAGAGCCAAGGATAGGGGTCAACTGAGCCAAGGACAGGGGTCAGCAGGTTAGAGGACAGGGGTCACTGTCGACAGGGCAAAGGACAGGGACCACCACTAGAAAAGCTGAGGGCCAGGATTACCAATGGAAAGGTAGAAGACAGGGATTACCACTGGAAAGGCAGAGGACCGGGATTACCACTGGAAAGGCAGAGGACAGGGATTACCACTGGAAAGGCAGAGGACAGGGATTACCACTGGAAAGGCAGAGGACAGGGATTACCACTGGAAAGGCAGAGGACAGGGATTACCACTGGAAAGGCAGAGGACAAGGATTACCACTGGAAAGGCAGAGGACCAGGATTACCACTGGAAAGGCAGAGGGCAGGGATTACCACTGGAAAGGCAGAGGACAGGGATTACCACTGGAAAGGCAGAGGACAAGGATTACCACTGGAAAGACAGAGGACAGGGATTCCCACTGCAAAGGCAGAGGACAGGGATTACCACTGGAAAGGCAGAGGACAAGGATTACCACTGAAAGGCAGAGGACAGGGATTACCACTGGAAAGGCAGAGGACAGGGATTACCACTGGAAAGGCAGAGGACAGGGATTACCACTGGAAAGGCAGAGGACAGGGATTACCATTGGAAAGGCAGAGGACAGGGATTACCACTGAAAGGCAGAGGACAGGGATTACCACTGGAAAGGCAGAGGACAGGGATTACCACTGGAAAGGCAGAGGACAGGGATTACCACTGGAAAGGCAGAGGACAGGGATTACCACTGGAAAGGCAGAGGACAGGGATTACCACTGGAAAGGCAGAGGACAGGGATTACCACTGGAAAAGCAGAGGACAGGGATTACCACTGGAGAGGCAGAGGACAGGGATTACCACTGGAAAGACAGAGGACAGGGATTACCACTGGAAAGGCAGAGGACCGGGATTACCACTGGTATCAGCCGTGGTTCAAGCCAGGCTCCTTGTTCATTGTTGATACTCTGGTGGTTGGAACGGAGGGGTGGAGCCAGTGAAAAGTGCTAAATTATCCTGAGTACATTTTCTGAAGCAACTTTACCCCTGCTGGCTAAGGCCATCCTCTAGTAACACATATGGTGGATACTGAGATTGTACAATTCTGCCTCACTGTGCATATACACTCATCGGCCGCTTTATTAGGTACACCTGTTCAATTGCTTGGTAACACAAATTGCTAATCAGCCAATCACATGGCAGCAACTCAATGACGTGGTGAAGACAACTTGCTGTAGTTCAAACCGAGCATCAGAATAGGGAAGAAAGGGGATTGAAGTGACTTTGAACGTGGCATGGTTGTTGGTGGCAGACGGGCCGGTCTGAGTATTTCTGGGATTTTTCACACACAACCATCTCTCGGGTTTAAAGACAATGGTGGGAAAAAGAGAAAATATCCAGTTGTGTGGAGGAAAATGCCTTGTTGAGGTCAGAGGAGAATGGGCAGACTGGTTCCAGATGATAGAAAGGCGACAGTAACTCAAATAACCCCTCGTTACACCCAAGGTATGCAGAATACCATCTCTGAATGCACAACACATCCAAACTTGAAGCAGATGGGCTACAGCAGAAGACCACACTGGGTGCCACTCCTGTCAGCTAAGAACAGGAAACTGAGGCTACAATTGGCACAGGATCACCAAAATTGGAAAATAGAAGATTGGAGAAACGTTGCCTGGTCTGATGAGTCTGGATTTCAGCTCCGACATTCGGATGGTGGGGTCAGAATTTGGCGCATGGATCCATCCTGCCTTGTATCACTGGTTCAGGCTGGTGGTGGGGGTGTAATGCTGTGGGGGAGATTTTCGTGGCACACGTTGGGCCCCTTGGTACCAATTGATCATGGTTTAAACGCCACGGCCCCCCTGAGTATCGTTGCTGACCATGTCCATCCCTTTATGACTACAGTGTCCCCATCTTCTGATGGCTCCTCCCAGCAGGATAATGCACCATGTCACAAAGCTCCAATCATCTCACCACTGGACAATGAGGTCACTGTCCTCCAATGGCCTCCACACTCACCAGATCTCATCCAATGGCCTCCACACTCACCAGATCTCATCCAATGGCCTCCACACTCACCAGATCTCATCCAATGGTCTCCACACTCACCACATCTCATCCAATGGCCTCCACACTCACCAGATCTCATCCAATGGTCTCCCCACTCACCAGATCTCATCCAATGGTCTCCACACTCACCACATCTCATCCAATGGCCTCCACACTCACCACATCTCATCACAACGTGATGTTATCAGGTCACTATGAAGCAAAATCTCTGAGGAACGTTTCCAACACCTTGTTGTATCTATTCCACCAAGAATGAAGGCCAAAGGGGGTCCAACCCGCTACTAGCAAGGTGGACCTAAGGTGGTCTACACTGCTTCAAGTGTAGACCTCTGTGGCAGAGCCTGATTTATTTGTTTATGCAACAATCCTGCAATTACTAGTGCATTATACTAGGTGTTCTAGTGGTTGCTCCCAATTAACCACTTCAGCCCCGGATCAATTTGCAGCCAAAGGACCAGGCCCCTTTCTGCGATTCGGCACTGCGTCGCTTTAACTGACAATTGCGCGGTCGTGTGACGTGGCTCCCAAACAAAATTGGCGTCTTTTTTACCCCACAAATAGAGATTTCTTTTGGTGGTATTTGATCACCTCTGCGTTTTTTATTTTTTGCGCTATAAACAAAAATAGAGTGACAATTTTGAAAAAATGCAATATTTTTTACTTTTTGCTATAATAAATATCCCAAAAAAATATATAAAAAAATTTTTTTTTCCTCAGTTTAGGCCGATACGTATTGTTCTACATATTTTTGGTAAAAAAAATCGCAATTAGCGATTATTGATTGGTTTGCGCAAAAGTTATAGCGTTTACAAAATAGGGGATAGTTTTATAGCATTTTTATTAATATTTTTTTTTTTTACTAGTAATGGCGGCGATCAGCGATTTTTATTGTGACTGCGACATTATGGCGGACACATCGGACATTTTTGACACATTTTTTGGGACCATTGTCATTTATACAGCAATCAGTGCTATTTAAATGCATTGATTTCTGTATAAATGACAGTTGTAGTGAAGGAGTTAACCACTAGGGGGCAGGGAGGGGCTAAGTGTGACGTGTTTTTTTTACTGTAGGGGGCGTGGCTTGGCGTTCGACATCACTGATCGTCTTTCCCGATGACAGGGAACAGACGATCAGTGACAGCCTCACTAGGAAGCACGGGGAGAGGTTTGTTTACACATACCTCTCCCCGTTCTTCAGCTCTGTGACCCAATCGCGGGACACCAGCGTTGATCGGGTCTGCGAGTCCCGCGGCCACGGCCACGGAGCTCAGGACCGGGTTGCGAGCGCGCCGCTGGCGGCATGCGCACGACCCGCGGCTGGGCACTTAACCACTACAATACCGGGCACTTTCGCCCCCTTCCTTCCTAGACCAATTTTCAGCTTTCAGCGCTCTCGCACTTTCAGTGACAATTGCGCGGTCATGCAATGCTGTACCCAAATGAATTTTTTATCATTTTGTTTGCACAAATAGAGCTTTAGTTTGGTGGTATTTATTCGCGACTCTGTTTTTTATTTTTTGCGATATAAGCGAAAACATAGCGGAAATTTTGGAAAAAAACAATATTTTCTCCTTTCTTTTTTAAAAGAAATCCAATAAAATCAAATTTTGTCATTAAATTAAGCCAAAATGTATTCTGCTACATGTTTTTTAGTAAAAAAAATTCTGTTAAGTGTATAATAATTGGTTCGCGTGATCACGGACATATGTACGCAAATGATCATGTACAGATGTGTGCAGGTGATCACGGACATATGTGTGCAGATAATCATTGGCACATGTTATTTTACTGGGACATATGTGGGGGACATGTGTTTTTATTATTTGGGGACATGTGCTTTTATTTGGGGACATGTGTTTTTATTATTTGGGGACATGTGCTTTTATTTGGGGACATGTGTGTTTTGGGGACATGTGTGTTTTGGGGACATGTGTGTTTACACTGTGGGGACACTACACTGGTGATCAGTGAGTAAAAAGCTGTAAAAAAACAGCTAATACTCACTGATCACCAGCCGGCTGCAGCGATCCGCTCTCCTCTCCTCACCGACGACTTCCGTGTGAGGAGAGGAGAGCCGATTGCCTAGCAACCGGCTGTTTGCTTACATCACATGACGGCTGTGATTCGACACGGCCGTCATGTGATCAGGAGGGCCAATCAGCGAGCCCTCCTGCCGATCCGAGATGCGCCGTGTCCGGGTGACACGCGCGCGATCCCGCTACTTCTGAAGGACGTTCCGGAACGTCCTATCAGAAGTAGACGGCTCCCACCCGGCCGTATATGTACAGTGGCCGGGTGGGAAGTAGTTAAAGCGCAATGTACCCATGGGCGTCCGCAGAACTTTTTTCAGGGGGGGGCATAATTTTAAGGTCACCCATGCTCTGACCTTTTTCGACAATGTCATTATCACGGTCAGAGACTGCAGACGTAGTACAAGAGACTGTCAGTGACTGCATACATGGCCCAAGAGACTGTAAGAGACAGTGGACATGGCACAACAGATGACCAGAGGCTGTATACATGGCCCAAGAGACTGTCAGAAACTGCATACATGGCTCAAGAGACTATAAGAGACTGCATACATGTGGAGGGTGTCAGAGAGAGACAGGGGGTGACAGAGAGAGGGGGTGACAGAGAGAGTGAGGGGGTGACAGAAAGACATAGGGGGTGACAGAAAGAGACAGGGGGTGACAGAGAGAGAGGAGTGTGACAGAGAGAGACAGAGGGATGGGGTGACAGAGGGATGGGGTGAAAAAGACAGAGGGGTGACAGAGAGAGAGGGGGTGACAGAGAGGGGTGATGGGGGGTCAGAGTGAGGGACCCCCTAGCCCTGTCAGCAGTCCCTCAAGTGCCCCTATGTCCCAGTGGTGTGTGTAATGCTCAGTACGGTACCTTGCATGCCAGTAGGATGTCCAAGATGGCCAGCAGCTGGAAAGACCCGTTTTCATTCTGGGTGAGGACCGGGCCGGCCGCCAGCGCTAGGATAAAGACCGAGTGGGGAACAAACTCCTGATCCGATCCCTGATTCCAGGGGGGGGGGGGGCACTTGCCCCCCCTTGCCCCTACCTGCGGACGCCCATGAATGTACCTGTACGTTGATGTGCCCAGCCGTGCCATTCTGCCGACGTAAATGTGCAGGAGGCGGTCCCGGTTAAAGTACCAAATATAGGCCCCACCTACACTCAGGCGTGGTCCACCGTCTGTAGAAAAAATGATCCGCACTCCGGTTGTTGCTCTTAAAATTTCTTCATTTTATTGAATAGCCACAGTGAACAAATGCAGATTAACCGCTTCCCGACCGCCCACTGCATATATACGTCAGCAGAATGGCACGGGCAGGCAAAAGCACGTACCTGTACGTCCCCTTTAAATGCCGGTCGGGAGCTCCGTGACCCCGGCCGCGGGACCAGCGGACCCGATCGCCGCTGGTGTCCCGCGATCGGGTCACGGAGCTGAAGAACGGGGAGAGGTCTGTGTAAGTCAGTTGACGCGTTTCAGCCTATAAGGCCTTAGTCATAACCCAACATGGTCTACCGTCTCCACTGTCATGGAACCCACCATGCAGCCATCACTGGAGTGCATGTACACAGGAAGCGGCTGCAAAAAGAGGGTTTCAGGAGATCAGCAGCACTGAGATGTAACAAAGAGTAAAAAAAAAAAAAAAAAACGAGAATTTCATAAAAGAAGACATTTGTTTATGATACGCAGAAGACACTCAGTCATGGTTTATATCTACTTTAACTCTACATGAAAGAAACGATTATCTGCATTTCCCTTATATCCATGACCTGATGGACAGACTCAGCAAACTATTTATTAAAAAGTGCCCGCTGCTTTTTCGTAAATTGGTCCCTCTTCGTTTTTTTTTTTTTTTTTTTTTTAAACATTTTTTAAATTTTTTCCATGGAAGACATCATTAGGATTGACTGTCTTTCAAATGAGGTCATTTGGTTTACATCAAGAAAGTAATTTTAGTTGCTAATTATATCTGTGTCAGGAAAATACTGTCCAGAGAACGCAACGATAAACACGGGTTTGTGTTTAAATTCGCGGAGAGGAGAAGCCGCGGGTTTGCGCTGACAGTTTTACGAAGATATAAAGCAGTTGTGAGAAGAAGAAGGGTCTGGCTGTGGGAATGGGCCAACACTGCACCTCTCCGAAATATCTCTGTATGTAGGATGGGGAGGGGGGGGGGGGGGAGAAGACTCCTCGATCCGTGGGTGATCAAAGCCCCAGTACTTTACGAAATTAGGAAAACAGGTGATCAAAGGAGACGTCACCCAGATTTGCTAGCGAAGGTGCAGATGTGGTGATGGGTGTCATGGATGACTGCAAAGACCTGGCCATCCTCAAACTGGATATTCTCTACTCAGCACAATATTCTACAACATCTCAAGCAGCGACGTGGTGTGCAAGGAGGAAAGCGCCGATATCAGATCATATTGTCCAAATTTAATCTTATTTCGATTTTTATCACAAAAAATCCAACGCGTCTCAGGGTCTTCCTTCATCAAGGCTTTGTAATGTTAAAGTGTGCTTTGGACGGATCCTCACTGATAATGTTATGGTTTCACTCAGCAAGTGATGCGGGCTCACCCAAGGCAAAGTAGCAGGTGGACTTCACCAGAGCTTCTGATGTAGAAGAGGCTAAAAACCCTATTGATCCTACTTTTCTTCACTACAATGTCAAAAGTCGTGGCCCCTGGGATTGCACTGCCAAGGTGGTAAATTGAACAGAATGGTTATGGTGTGGGGACTGTACATAAAATGGTCATAGGCAGGAGGCTGGCAAGAGAGTAGTCAGGTCCAGGTAGAGGTTCAGAAGCAGGCCACAGGCAAGAGAGCAGTCAGGTTCAGGCAGAGGTCGAAGGCAGGCAAGAGAGCAGTCAGGTTCAGGCAGAGGTCAGGAGGCAGACAGGCAAGAGAGCAGTCAGGTCCAGGCCGAGGTCAGGAGGCCGGCAAGAGAGCAGTCAGGTCCAGGAGGAAGGCAAGAGCATTCAGGTCCAGGCAGAGGTCAAAGGCAGGCAAAAGAGTAGTCAGGTCCAGGCCGAGGTCAAAGGAAGGTGGCAGGCAAGAGAGTAGTCAGGTCCAGGTAGAGGTTCAGAAGCAGGCCACAGGCAAGAGAGAAGTCAGGTTCAGACAGAGGTTGAAGGCAGGCAAGAGAACAGTCAGGTCCAGGCAGAGGTCAAAGGCAGGCAAGAGAGCAGTCAGGTCCAGGAGGCAGGTAAGAGAGCAGTCAGGTCCAGGCAGAGGTCCAAGGCAGGCAATAGAGCAGTCAGGTCCAGGCAGAGGTCAAAGGCAGGCAAGAGAGCAGTCAGGTCCAGGCAGAGGTCAAGAGGCAGGCAAGAGAGCAGTCAGGTCCAGGCAGAGGTCAAAGGCAGGCAAGAGAGCAGTCAGGTCCAGGAGGCAGGCAAGAGAGCAGTCAGGTCCAGGCAGAGGTCCAAGGCAGGCAAGAGAGTAGTCAGGTCCAAGTAGAGGTCAAAGTAAGGTGGCAGGCAAAAGAATGGTCAGGTCCAGGTAGATGTCAAAGGCAGGTGGCAGGCAAGAGAGCTTTTAAGTCCAGGAAAAAGTTGAGTTGAGGAGGCAGGCAAGAGAGTAGTCTGGTCCAGACAGAGGTTGTGGTCAGGAGGCAGGCAAGAGAGCAGTGAGGTCCAGGCAGAGATTGAAGGGAGGTGGCAGGCAAAAGAATAGCCAGGTCCAGGTAGATGTCAAAGGCAGGTGACAGGCAAGAAAGCAATCAAGTCCAGGAAGAGGTTGAGGTTAGTAGGCAGGCAAGAGAGCAGTCAGGTCCAGGCAAAGGTTGAAGGCAGGTAAGAGAGTTGTCAGGTCCAGGTAGATGTCAAAGGCAGGTGGCAGGCAAGAGAGTAGTCAGGTAAAGGCAGAGGTTGAGGTCAGTAGGAAGGCAAGAAAGCAGTCAGGTCCAGGCAGGGGTCAAAGGCAGGCAAGAGAGTAGTCAGGTCCAGGTAGGGGTTGAGCTCAGGAGGAAAGCAAGAGAGTAGTCAGGTCCAGGCAGAGGTCAAAGGCAGGTGTTAGGCAAGAAAGTAATTGGTCCAGGCAGAGGATGAGATCAGGAGGAAGGCAAGAGAGTAGTCAGGTGCAGGTAGGGGGACGAAGGCAGGCAAGAGAGCAGTCAGATCCAAGCAGAGATTGAAGGCAGGCAAAAGAATAGCCAGGTCCAGGTAGATGTCAAAGGCAGGTGGCAGGCAAGAAAGCAATCAAGTCCAGGAAGAGGTTGAGGTTAGAAGGCAGGCAAGAGAGCAGTCAGGTCCAGGCAAAGGTTGAAGGCAGGTAAGAGAGTTGTCAGGTCCAGGTAGATGTCAAAGGCAGGTGGCAGGCAAGAGATTAGTCAGGTAAAGGCAGAGGTTGAGGTCAGGAGGAAGGCAAGAGAGTAGTGAGGTCCAGGCAGGGGTCAAAGGCAGGCAAGAGAGTAGTCAGGTCCACGCAGAGGTTGAGGTCAGGAGGAAAGCAAAAGAGTAGTCAGGTCCAGGCAGAGGTCAAAGGCAGGTGTTAGGCAAGAAAGTAATAGGTCCAGGCAGAGGTGAGTTCAGGAGGAAGGCAAGAGAGTAGTCGGGTGCAGGCAGGGGTCAAATGCAGGCAAGAGAGCAGTCAGGTGCAGGCAGAGGTTGAGGGCAAGAGGCAGGCAAAAGATAGTAGCCAGGCCAGTCTGGGTTAGGCAATCAGGAAAGATAGAGCTTTTGCCCATAGCCCAATGTAACAATTTCTAGAGAACGCTAGAGGAAATTAGCTGATAAATGTAACTACTAATTTCCTGTAGCATTCTGTAGAATTGTTGCTTTGTACCTCCTGCTACAAAAACTTATACATTTCTTATGCCCCTCAGCTCTGATACTTTAAAACTTGAATGCGGTATTTTACGACTTGTACCCACAGAAGGAACGTACAAGCAGATTGACTGGATGAATGGCTATGGGAATTTATTATAAATAGACCACTCGGAGTCTACTTCATCTTTCATAAGCTGCTAAAAAGTAAAAAATAGATGTAAACCCTAAAACAGGAAATCATTTTTGGCCTATGGCGATCAAGATATGGAATTATTTTCTGTGAGGGCCGGGAGGTGAAGATTTAATTCTGGTTTATGATCAGAATTTTGTGTTGTTTTTGTAGTATCTTGGGTGTTGTGTTGGGTATTATCTGGGGGTGGTGTTGGAGAAAGTGGTGTTTTATTTGTATTTGGTAGTTTGCCTGTTATTTTAATCTGTGTTATTTATTCTACGTTGTATTTTATTGTATGGATGTTTTATTTGTAGTGTAGTTTTACGTTCATGGCTTTTATTGGTAATTTTGTTGCGTTTTTTTGCATCTTGTTCAATCTATTGTTGTGACTAAGTGTGTCTGTAGTTGTAACAATTTTCCCAATTTCCCTTTGGAATTAATAAAGTATTCTATATTCTGGGTATGAATGAAAACGAGCCATTTATTAATAAAAAAAAAAAAAAAAAATGATAATCTTAAATCTTCACATCTTCATCCCCCCTCCAATCCCTCCCCCCCCCCCCCGCCGCCAGCGGTGCTTCTCCGGGCTCTCCCGTGCCATTTGGGGACCCGGAGAAAGAATCGGCCACCGCCGGATGACGACCATAGAGGTTTCCGGTGACCAGATGGTCACCAGCCATCTCTATGAGCGTCGGAGGCCCGGGCGCGACATTATGAAGTCACGTCTGGGCCGCGGATGTAAACAAAGCCGCGATCGCAGCTGGTAAAAATTAGATTGTGGATTTCTTATTTTTACGATCTTATGCTTTCCAGCCTTGAGGAGAGATGCGGACCCCGCATTTCTCCATAAAGAGGACCTGTCACAAACCATTCCTATTACAAGGGATGTTTACATTCCTTGAAATAAAAATAAAAGTGATAAAAAAAAATGTAAAAGAAAGTAAAAATAAAAAAAAAATTAAGTAAAAAAATAAAAATAAAATAAATAAATAATTTAAAAGGCCCCCGTCCCCGGTAGCTCGCGCTCAGAAGCGAACGCAGGCGTTAGTCCCCACCCACATATGTAAACGCCGTTCAATCCACACAAGTGAGGTATCGCCACGTGCGTTAGAGCGCGAGAAATAATTCTAGCACTAGACCTCCTCTGTAACTCTAAACATGTAACCTGTAAAAAACAAAAATGAAAGCATGGCCTATGGAGATTTTTTTTTTTAAGTACGGAAGTTTGGCGTCAGTTCACGAGCGCGCGCAATTTTAAAGCGGGACATGTTGGGTATCTGTTTACTTGACGTAACATCATCTTTCACATTAAACAAAAAAAATTGGGCTAACTTTACTGTTTTGTTATTTTTTTTTAAATGATGAAACACTTTTTTTTCCCCCTCAAAAAAAAAATAAAATGTGTTTGAAAAATTGTTGCGCAAATACTGTGCGAGATAAAAAGTTGCAACGACCGCCATTTTATAGGGTGTCTGCTAAAAAAAAAAAATATATATATATATATATATATATATATATATATATATATAAATATATCATGTTTTGGGGTTCTGAGTATTTTTCTAGCAAAAAAAAAATTGGATTTTTTTTTTACATGTAGGAGAGGAGTGCCAGAATAGGCCCGGTATGGAAGTGGTTAATGACAGCTTCAGCTGTAAAAATATTGGAGTGGCCACTCTTATCAGAAGCCGGTGTGACAACGCAATTGGGAGACACAGGGCGTTGTCACCCCATAAACAGGAAGTGGCTGAACAAGGCTCTTAAGGGCAGGTTCACCCGGGAATAATTTAATGAAAGCTGCAAATAAAAAAAATAAAAAAATAATAAAAAATAAAAATAAAAAAAAATAAAGAAGTGGCGATTGGCTTTACAGGTACTTTAATAAATACCTCCATTTACGCATTCACTTCACCGCGTCTACATTGAGGCCGATATAACGATCTGTATGTTTCTTGTACAAACACTTAAATGCGTAGTATAAATATTTGTTATACACCCGGGAGTTATACGTGCAGCCTGCTGGGAGCTTTTTCGGTAAATTTATGCTTGTGGTTGGAGAATTGTTGGATGTGTGTATTGTGACGGCCACTTACCAGCTAAACACACATTACTCATATGTAAAAGCATCATTAATGTGTCCTCTCCGCTCAGCGAACATTCGCTTTATGTCATCGTTATCTCTGCATGCCTCCGGGATTAGAACAGTTCCCAGAGCTTCTCTACTGAAACCCACTTCTAAAAAAAAAAAAAATAATAAAAAAATACAAATAAATAAAATAAAAAAAAAATGGACCCTCATCCCTCGGAGAAATGTCCCATATTCAGGGAACAATTACATGTTTGCATTTTAACGTATGTGCTATAATGGGCCGAAACACGTGTGTCCAGGTTCCTTATTATATAAAATAGTTCAGTTTTAAAAAATAAAAAAAAATTCAGCATTTTATATAGTGTATTGGGAGGCCCATAGACATCAATAGCAACATATGAATGGGTGTTCACAAAGTCTTGGTCAATAGTTGTCAACCACTTGAGACCCGGAAGGTTTTACCCACTCCCCCCCCCCCCCCCACCTTCATGACCAAGGCATTTTTTTCCTATTCAGCACTGCACTACTTTAGCTGGTAATTGGCGTGGTCATGCAACGCTGTACCCAAATTAATAATAATTATTATTATTATTATACAGGATTTATATAGTGCCAACAGTTTTGTGCAGTGTTTTACAGCATGGGGCAGACAGTACAGTTACAATACAATTCAATACAGGAGATATCAGAGGGCCCTGTTAGAGCTTAATTTATATTATTATTATTATGTGGGATATATATAGTGCCGACATTTTACACAGAGCTTCACATTATAAAAGGGAGACAGTACCGTAACAATAGCGGCTCCTCCCGACGCGTTGCGACATCTTGGCCCCTTCTATTACACACCTAGTAAATCAGTCGTTCGAAGAAGGGTTTGTTCGAATTGCCCTCAAGCTAAGAAACCCAACCTCGACCCCAAAGATCCTAACTATCGCAGACCGGTAACAAGTCTGAACACTATCTCCAAGATTATGGAGAAAGCAGTAGTACAACAGCTACAACTCCACCTGGACACACACAAACTCTTGGACCCACTGCAATCAGGCTTCCGCCCAGGCCATGGCACAGAAACTGCACTTCTGAAAATATGGGATGACGCCCTGGAAGCAGCTGATGATGGAGAATCGTGTCTTTTGGTACTGCTGGACCTTAGCGCGGCGTTCGACACAGTGGACCACAACACTCTTCTCAGCCACCTCAAAGAAGTGGCAGGAGTTACAGAAGGAGATCTTCCATGGTTCGCTTCCTTCTTAGGAAATCGGTCGCAGACAGTGAAACTAGGAGTCTTCACTTCTGAAACCCGGGCAATCACTTATGGAGTCCCTCAAGGATCACCCTTGTCACCAGTACTCTTCAACATTTACATCCGGCCACTTCTCAAAATCATCAGCAAATCGGATCTATGCTTCCACTCATACGCTGACGACACTCAACTGTACTTCCGTATCACCGGACAAAAAGACCAATACCAGGAACTAGAAAAATGTCTCACATTGATAGATGACTGGATGACCACTAGCTCCCTCAAACTCAATGGATCGAAAACAGAACTTCTGCTCCTCAACGCAAACCGAAGTAAAAAAACGAAGACCCCCATGGACACCACCGACCATCCTTGGACAGACCATCCTTCCAAGCAACAAAGCCAAAAGCCTCGGAGTCATCTTTGATTCAGAGATGACTATGGAGGCACAAATAGGATCAGTAGTCAGTGGATCCCATTATCTCCTCCGCATTGCTACGTAGACTTATCCGATTAATTCCGGAAAAGGAGAAAGCAGTAGTAGTAGGAACAATCATCAATTCGCGACTCGACTACTCAAACTCCCTCTACATAGGATTACCTGATTACCAGATCACATGCCTACAAGTCGTCCAAAACGCAGCAGCAAGATTAGTCACCGGAAAGAAACCATGGGAATCATCTCCCCATCCCTGAGGACCCTCCATTGGCTCACGGTAAAGAATCGGATCACATTCAAGACCCTCTGCCTCACCCACGAATGTACACAAGGAAACGCTCCACAATACCTTTGTGAGAAAATAAAACAATACATACCGAATCAACAAACCAAAACCGCCTTCTCATCCCCAAAGCCCGCTACAAATCTAATGCCGCGTACACACGAAGGGACTATCCCGCGGGATTATCCGCTGGACCGAAGTCGAGCGGATAATCCCCTCGTGTGTGGGCGCCGGCGGACTTTTTTTGGCCAAAGTACGGCGGACTAAAGTTTTAAGTTTGGTTTTAAAATTATCTATCGCGGACAATCCGGCCGTGTGTAGTATGGTCCGGCGGACCAAAAAGGACGCATGCTCAGTAGCAAGTATTTTTCTAGTATTTTTCGTTTTCTAGTCCCGTCGTACGTGCTGTACGTCATCGCGTGAACCGTCGGACTTTTTGCGTGATCGTGTGTGGTCAAGTCCGTTCGCTTTTTAGTCCAGCGGACCCAGCTGGAAAGTCCAGCGGATTGTCCGCTGGACTTAGGTCCGCCGGGAAAAGTCCCTTCGTGTGTACGCGGCATAAGGGAGAACGAAGATTCGCAGTCCAAGGACCTCGGCTATGGAACGCTCTACCCACCAACATCCGCATGGAAGAAAACCATCGGGCCTTCAGGAAAAAACTCAAGACTCACCTCTTCTAATGCCCCGTACACACGGTCGGAAATTCTGACCACAAAATCCGTCAGATTTATTCCGACGGATTTTGTCCGACACTGGTGTTGCATGCACACGATCGGACAAAGTTGTCGGAAAATCCGATCATTCTGAACGTGGTGACGTTTGTTGCCTACGACGGGACTACGTAGAGGCTAGTAGCCAATAGCTTTGGTCTTGTAATGTGATCTGAGCATGCGTGGCACTTTGTCCGTCGGAATTCGCTACACGCGATTGGAAAAAGTCCGATAGGACTTTGTTGTCGGAAAATTTGAGAGCAGGATCTCAAACTTTTTCCGTCGGAAAAAGCCCACACACAGTTGGAATTTCCGGCAACATTGTCCGATAGGACATTTTCCAACGGAAAATCCGACCGTGTGTACGGGGCATAAGAAGCAGGACAACACAGCAATGTCATTTCGGGACCCTTTGGGTCCAGAGACCCCGAAATGACATTGCTGCAGATAGACACAGTTGACCGACTTTGGGGCCCCGTATCTTGTGGCCACTTAGTGCTAGGAACCCCAAATCCGGTGTGCAAACCCAGAGAAACTAGCACTACGAGTATAAGCCGAGGGGGGCATTTTCAGCATTTGTGCTGAAAAACTCGGCTTATACTCGAGTATATACGGTATGCAAATGCAATAAATGCGATGCAAAAAAAATTTGGATATGTAGTAGTGCTAGTTCCTCTGGGTTTGCACGCCGAATTTGGGGTTCCTAGCACCAAGTGGCCCCGAGATACGGGGCCCCAAATTCGGTCAACTGTGTCCATCTGCAGCAATGTAATTTCGGGACCCTTTGGGTCCAGAGACCCCAAATTTTGACTGCAGCTAGGGGGGCATCTAGGAACCCTTAACTACCGAGTTTGAAGTTCGGGGGACCTGTGGCTGCAAATGGGCACAGTGAGGCTGCAAATGGGCACAGTGAGGCTGCAAATGGGCATTGTTGACCCTTTTTTTCCACTTACAGTAGCTGCACATTTCTCACCCTAGGCTTATACTCGAGTCAATAAGTTTTCCCAGTTTTATGTGGTAAAATTAGGTGCCTCGGATTATAAAACAGGGTCGGCTTATACTTGAGTATATATGGGTAATTGAAATATAATTGCACTGAGCACGTAGAGGGTTAATAGCTCTTTGTCACTACTATTAGAATATTGGTCGGTGGTAATTGAAGGTAATTTGTGTGCTTTAACCGCTTCCCGACCGCCTCCTGCACATATTCGTCAGCAGAATGGCACGGCTAGGCAAAACCACGTACAGGTACGTGGCCCTTTAATTGCCTGGCCGTGGGTCGCGCGCGCGCGCTCGCGACCCGGTCGGGAGCTCCGTGACCCGGCCGCGGGACCAGCGATCGGGTCACAGAGCTGAAGAACGGGGAGAGGTCTGTGTAAACAAACCTCTCCCCGCGCTTCCTACTCTGCCTGTCATTGATTGGCTGTTCCCGGTCATCGGGAAGGCCGATCAGTGACGTCAGACGTCAGCCTCGCCCCCTAATGTAAAAAAACACACACACACGTCACAGCCCATAACCCCTCCCCCTCCCCCTAGTGGTTAACTCTTTCACTGCCAGTGTCATTTATACAGGAATCAATTCATTTAAATAGCACTGATTGCTGTATAAATGACAATGGTCCCAAAAAATGTATCAAAAATGTCCGATGTGTCCGCCATAATGTCGCAGTCACAATAAAAATCGCTGATCGCCGCCATTACTAGTAAAAAAAAAAAATATTAATAAAAATGCTATAAAACTATCCCCTATTTTGTAAACGCTATAACTTTTGCGCAAACCAATCAATAATCGCTAATTGCGATTTTTTTCACCAAAAATATGTAGAAGAATACGTATCGGCCTAAACTGAGGAAAAAAAATGTTTTTTTTTATATATTTTTGGGATATTTATTATAGCAAAAAGCCAAAAATATTGCATTTTTTTTCAAAATTGTCGCTCTATATTTGTTTATAGCGCAAAAAATAAAAACCGCAGGGGCGATCAAATACCACCAAAAGAAAGCTCTATTTGTGGGGAAAAAAAGGACGTCAATTTTGTTTGGGAGCCACGTCGCACGACCGCGCAATTGTCAGTTAAAGCGACGCAGTGCCGAATCGCAAAAAAGGGGCCTGGTCCTTTGGCTGCCAATTGGTCCGGGGCTGAAGTGGTTAATAGAAGGTTGGTTGCAGCGCACTATTGTTTGTATCACATATTCCCGGTGTCAGAACACCTTTGTAATGGTTGCAGCTCAATCATTTGGTTATTTTTTATTATTTAATTTTATTTGAATATTCATATCAGCGCTTTAGTTTATCTTTTTCACATATATTATTTTTTTCATGTATGTTGATTAATTGTGAAAAAACTAAAAACTAAAAACTGGAGTGCCCGGGATATACTTACAAAACAGTTATACATTCCTGAAACACAGAGTTGTGGATGGTCTCCATCTCATTCCCCTCCAGATCCCTACAAAGGAGAAAAAGAACAAAGAAAAAAACACGTCAGCATCTAAACCATACAATATAATCATTGCTGTGTAATATACAGTGCCTTGAAAAAGTATTCATACCCCTTGAAATTCTCCACATTTTGTTACAACTAAAAACGTAAATGTATTTTATTGGGATTTTATGTGATGGACCAACACAAAGTGTCACATAATTGTGAAGTGGATGGAAAATGATAAATGATACAAATAAATATGTGAAAAGTGTGGGGGAGGGGCATTTGTATTCAGCCCCCTTTACTCTGATACCCCTAACTAAATCTAGCGGAACCAATTGCCTTCAGAAGTCACCTAATTAGTAAATATAGTCCACCTGTGTGTCATTTCATCTCAGTATAAATACAGCTGTTCTGTGAAGCCCTCAGAGGTTTGTTAGAGAACCTTTGTGAACAAACAGCATCATGAAGGCCAAGGAACACACCAGACAGGTCAGGGATAAAGTTGTGGAGAAGTATAAAGCAGGGTTAGGTTATAAAAAACATCTCCCAAGCTTTGAAGATCTCACGGAGCTCTGTTCAATCCATCATCGGAAAATGGAAAGAGTATGGGACAACTGCAAACCTAACAAGACACGGCCGTCCACCTAAACTGACCGGGCCGGGCAAGGAGAGCATTCATCAGAGAAGAGCCAAGAGGTCCATGGTAACTCTGGAGGAGCTGCAGAGATCCACAGCTCAGGGGGGAGAGTCTGTCCACAGGACAACTATTAGTCGTGTTCTCCACAAATCTGCCCTTTATGGAAGAGTGACAAGAAGAAAGACATTGGAGAAAGAAAGTCATAAGAAGTCCTGTTTGCAGTTTGTGAGAAGCCATGTGGGGGAGGGGAGCAAACATGTGGAAGAAGGTGATCTGCTCACATGAGACCAAAATTCAACTTTCTGGCCTAAAAGCAAAACACTGTGTGTGGGGGAAACTAACACTGCCCATCCCCCTGAACACACCATCCCCACCGTGAGACATGGTGGTGGCAGCATCATGTGGTGGGGATGGTTTTCTTCAGCAGGGACAGGGAAGCTGGTCAGAGTTGATGGGAAGATGGATGGAGACAAATACAGGACAATCTTAGAAGAAAACCTGTTAGAGTCGGCAAAAGACTTGAGACTGGGGGGAGGGGGTCACCTTCCAGCAGGACAACGACCCGAAACATACAGCCAGAGCTACAATGGAATGGTTTAGATCAAAGCATATTCATGTGTTGGAATGGCCCAGTCACAGTCCAGACCTAAATCACATTGAGAATCTGTGGCAAGACTTGAAAATTGCTGATCACAGACGCTCTCCATCCAATCTGACAGAGCTTGAGAGATTTTACAAAGAAGAAGAATGGGCAGAAATGTCCTCTCTAGATGTGCAAAGCTGGTAGAGACATCCCCAAAAAGACTTGTAGAGAAAGGGGTTCTACAAAGTATTGACTCCGGGGGGCGCCATACAAATGCCCCTCCCCCCACACTTTTCACATATTTATTTGTATCATTTTCCTTCCACTTCACAATTATGTGACACATTGTGTTGGTCCATCACATAAAATCCCAATAAAATACGTTTACGTTTTTGGTTGTAACATGACAAAATGTGGGAAATTCCAAGGGGTATGAATACTTTTTCAAGGAACTGTATAATGTTTGCCATGCATTAAAATAAAAATAAAAATAAAAATAAAAAAGCTGAGCAAATCATGTTTTTTTTGATTTTTTTTTCAAAGGGCCTTTCTCCAAACTCTATTTTACCTTTGAAAGATACACTTTATTGACTAAAGTACGCAAACCCCCCTCTCAATGACTGAGTTTAGGGGTCTCCAGTGAAGGGAACTGTTACTAATCCATCACTGACATTATAGATAATGCTGCTCTTCCAATCTTGTGGTAACAGTTTGGTGAAGACCCTTTTCTGTTCCAGCAGGACTGTGCCCCCCTGTGCATGGGCGTCCGCAGATAGGAGCAAGGGGGGGCAAGTGCCCCCCCTGGAATCAGGGATTGGATCAGGAGTGATGACCCCCATCACCCCCCTCTCTGTCACCCCCACTCTCTCTCACCCCTCTCTTTTTCACCCCCTCTGTCTCTGTCACACTCTTCTCTCTCTGTCACCCCTTCTGTCTCTTTCTGTCACCCCCTCTCCCTCACCCCCTTTCTCTCAGTCACCCCCTCTGTCTCTTTCTGTCTCTCCCCCTGTCTCTGTCTGTCACCCCCCACATGTATGCCGTTTCTGACAGTCTCTTGTGCCATGTCCGCAGTCTCTTGGGCCATGTATGCAGTCTCTGACAGTCTCTTGGGCAATGTCCGCAGTCTCTGACAGTCTCTTGGACCATGTCCGCAGTCTCTGACAGTCTCTTGGGCAATGTCCGCAGTCTCTTGGGCCATGTATGCAGTCTCTGACAGTCTCTTGGGCAATGTCCGCAGTCTCTTGGGCCATGTATGCAGTCTCTGACAGTCTCTTGGGCAATGTCCGCAGTCTCTGACAGTCTCTTGGACCATGTCCGCAGTCTCTGACAGTCTCTTGGGCAATGTCCGCAGTCTCTGACAGTCTCTTGGACTATGTCCGCAGTCTCTTGGGCCATGTATGCAGTCTCTGACAGTCTCTTGGGCAATGTCCGCAGTCTCTTGGGCCATGTATGCAGTCTCTTGGGCAATGTCCGCAGTCTCTGACAGTCTCTTGGACCATGTCCGCAGTCTCTGACAGTGTCTTGGGCAATGTCCGCAGTCTCTGACAGTCTCTTGGACCATGTCCGCAGTCTCTTGGGCCATGTATGCAGTCTCTGACAGTCTCTTGGACCATGTCCGCAGTCTCTGACAGTCTCTTGGACCATGTCCGCAGTCTCTGACAGTGTCTTGGGCAATGTCCGCAGTCTCTGACAGTCTCTTGGACCATGTCCGCAGTCTCTTGGGCCATGTATGCAGTCTCTTGGACCATGTCAGCAGTCTCTGACAGTCTCTTGTGCCATGTCCGCAGTCTCTGACAGTCTCTTGTGCCATGTCTGCAGTCTCTGACTATCACCTGTACTATGTCTGCAGTCTCTGACCGTGATAATGTGATAATGACAATGTTGAAATGGTCAGAGCATGGGTGACCTTAAAATGATGCCCCCCCCCTTAAAAAAGTTCTGCGGACGCCCATGCCCCTGTGTACAAAGCCAGCTCCATAAACACATGGTTTGATCAGTTTGGTGTGAAGGAATTTGAGTTCTCAACCTCAGTCCTCAAGTACCCCAACAGGTCATGTTTTCGATCAATGTCAATGGATTGTTTTTTAGGACAGCTATTTTATCAAAGGAAAATTCCCAAAACATGGTCTGTTGGTGCTTTTCGAGGTCTGTCTATCCCGGTTTTAGACAATTGTGTTCTTCCAACCTTGTGGTAACAGTTTGGTGAAGACCCTTTTCTGTTCCACCATGACTGTTTCCCATCCTGTGTACAAAGCCAGCTCTATAAACACATGGTTCGATCAGTTTGGTGTGAAGGAACTCGAGTGTCCTGCACAGAGCCCTGACCTCAACCCCACTGAACACCTTTGGGATAGACATGTGCGATTCGTTTCGTACGAATTCGTAATTCGTACGAATTTTTCGAAATTCGTACGAATTTACGAATCTGTAGTACGAATTTATTTTTTTACGAATTCCGTACGGAATACGAAATTCCGTTTACGAATTTCGTCGCCGAATGATTCGAATGAATTCAAATGACAAAGTGTCATTTTTGCAGAAAAAAATGCTATTTAAAAAACAGTCATTCATTGATATAAAAAAAAAAAAAAGCGTAGGGGTCCCCCCAAATTCAATAACCAGGCCCTTCAGGTCTGGTATGGATTTTAAGTGGAACCCCGGCCAAAAAAATAAATAAAAATGTCGTGGGGTCCCCCTCAAAATCCATACCAGACCCTTTATCTGAGCACGCAACCTGGCAGGTCGCAGGAAAGGAGGGGGGGACGAGAGCGCCCCCCCCTCCCGCCTGAACCGTACCAGGCCACATGCCCTCAACATTGGGAGGGTGCTTTGGGGTCCCCCCCAAAGCACCTTGTCCCCATGTTGATGAGGACAAGGGCCTCATCCCCACAACCCTGGCCGGTGGTTGTGGGGGTCTGCGGGCGGAGGGCTTATCGGAATCTGGAAGCCCCCTTTAACAAGGGGACCCCCAGATCCCGCCCCCCCCCCTGTGTGAAATGGTAAGGGGGTACTTGTACCCCTACCATTTCACCAAAAAAGTGGCAAAAATGGTAAAAATGACAGGAGACGGTCTTTGACAATTCCTTTATTAAAATCTTCTTTTTTCTTTCTTCTGGTCTTCCTTTCTTCATCTTCTCCTTCCGTCATCTTCTCCTTCCGTCATCTTCTTCCTTCGACTCGCTTCTTCTTCCTCCGGTCTTCTCGTCCTTCTTGTCCGGCGTCGTCCTTCTCGTCCGGCATCGTCGTCTCTTCTCGCAGGCCGCTCCTCGCAATGGGAGGCTCCCGCTCTGTGAGGCTCCGCTCCGGGTGACAGGTCTTTTATAACGAAGGCACCTGGTGACCCCGCCCCCTCTGACGCACGGGGACGTCATGTGGAATTCCCTATGGCTTTCCCCATGACGTCAGAGGGGGGGCGGGGTCACCAGGTGCCCTCCGTTATAAAAGACCTGTCACCCGGAGCGGAGCCTCACAGAGCGGGAGCCTCCCATTGCGAGGAGCGGCCTGCGAGAAGAGACGCCGATGCCGGACGAGAAGGACGAGAAGACCGGAGGAAGAAGAAGCGAATCGAAGGAAGAAGAAGATGGAAGAAGATGACGGAAGGAGAAGATGAAGAAAGGAAGACCAGAAGAAAGAAGATTTTTAATAAAGGAATTGTCAAAGACCGTCTCCTGTCATTTTTACCATTTTTGCCACTTTTTTGGTGAAATGGTAGGGGTACTTTTGTACCCCCTTACCATTTCACACAGGGGGGGGGGGCGGGATCTGGGGGTCCCCTTGTTAAAGGGGGCTTCCAGATTCCGATAAGCCCCCCGCCCGCAGACCCCCACAACCACCGGGCACGGTTTGTGGGGAAGAGGCCCTTGTCCTCATCAACATGGGGACAAGGTGCTTTAGGGGTCTCAGACCCCCAAAGCATCCTCCCAATGTTGAGGGCATGTGGCCTGGTACGGTTCAGGCGGGAGGGGGGGCCGCTCTCGTCCCCCCCTCCTTTCCTGCGGCCTGCCAGGTTGCGTGCTCGGATAAAGGGTCTGGTATGGATTTTATGGGGGACCCCACGCCATTTTTTTTGGCTAGGGTTCCCCTTAAAATCCATCCCAGACCTCAAGGGTCTGGTATGGATTTTGAGGGGGACCCTACGCCATTTTTTTTTTTTGGCTGGGGTCCCCCTTAATATCCATCCCAGACCTGAAGGGTCTGGTTATTGAATTTGGGGGGACCCCTACGCATTTTTTTTATCAATGACTTCAATGAATGACTGTTCTCTGTATTACGGATCCAACAATTCATTTGCCGGCAATAGCTGCGAGTGATTTTAAATAGATTTTTCCTGCAAAAATTACACTGCAGGAACAGTTCCCTATATTAGATATACTGAATCTCGAATCATTCGAAGCATTCGTTATATCCGCTATTATAATTTCTTTCATATTAGTTGAAATTAGATATTTGTTAGTTACAATACAACATTCGAATTGTTCTCTGTATTACGGGAATCGGCAATTAGCCGCAAGTGATTTTAAATGTCTTTTTTCCTGCAAAAATGACACATTGTACAGAGAGAGTTGTAAACACGGGGAACATGCGCCCTTCATAGGCATACTATAGAGTATATAGTATATAGAAAGGGGTCATGTTCCCCGTGCTTACAACTCTCTCTGTACAATGTGTCATTTTTGCAGGAAAAAAAGACATTTAAAATCACTCGCGGCTAATTGCCGATTCCCGTAATACAGAGAACAATTCGAATGTTGTATTGTAACTAACAAATATCTAATTTCAACTAATATGAAAGAAATTATTATAGCGGATATAACGAATGCTTTGAATGCTTCGAATGCTTCGAGATTCAGTATATCTAATATAGAGAACTGTCTCTGTACAATGTGTCATTTTTTGCAGGAAAAAAAAACTATTTAAAATCACTCGCAGCTATATGCCGGCAAATGAATTGTCGGATCCGTAATACAGAGAACAGTCATTCATTGAAGTCATTGATAAAAAAAAGCGTAGGGGTCCCCCCAAATTCAATAACCAGGCCCTTCAGGTCTGGGATGGATTTTAAGGGGGACCCCAGCCAAAAAAATAAAAAAAAATGGCGTAGGGCCCCCCTCAAAATCCATACCAGACCCTTGAGGTCTGGGATGGATTTTAAGGGGAACCCCAGCCAAAAAAATGGCGTGGGGTCCCCCATAAAATCCATACCAGACCCTTATCCGAGCACGCAACCTGGCAGGCCGCAGGAAAGGAGGGGGGGACGAGAGCGGCCCCCCCTCCCGCCTGAACCGTACCAGGCCACATGCCCTCAACATTGGGAGGATGCTTTGGGGGTCTGAGACCCCTAAAGCACCTTGTCCCCATGTTGATGAGGACAAGGGCCTCTTCCCCACAACCGTGCCCGGTGGTTGTGGGGGGTCTGCGGGCGGGGGGCTTATCGGAATCTGGAAGCCCCCTTTAACAAGGGGACCCCCAGATTCCGCCCCCCCCCTGTGTGAAATGGTAAGGGGGTACAAAAGTACCCCTACCATTTCACCAAAAAAGGTGACAAAATGGTAAAAATGACAGGAGACGGTCTTTGACAATTCCTTTATTAAAATCTTCTTTCTTCTGCTCTTCCTTTCTTCATCTTCTCCTTCCGGCATCTTCTTCCATCTTCTTCTTCCTTCGATTCGCTTCTTCTTCCTCCGGTCTTCTCGTCCGGCATCGTCGTCTCTTCTCGCAGGCCGCTCCTCGCAATGGGAGGCTCCCGCTCTGTGAGGCTCCGCTCCGGGTGACAGGTCTTTTATAACGGAGGGCACCTGGTGACCACGCCCCCCCCTCTGACGTCATGGGGAAAGCCATAGGGAATTCCACATGACGTCCCCGTGCGTCAGAGGGGGGGGGTCACCAGGTGCCTTCGTTATAAAAGACCTGTCACCCGGAGCGGAGCCTCACAGAGCGGGAGCCTCCCATTGCGAGGAGCGGCCTGCGAGAAGAGACGACGATGCCGGACGAGAAGGACGACGCCGGACGAGAAGGACGAGAAGACCGGAGGAAGAAGAAGCGAATCGAAGGAAGAAGAAGATGGAAGAAGATGACGGAAGGAGAAGATGAAGAAACCGAAGGATGAAGAAAGAAGATTTTAATAAAGGAATTGTCAAAGACCGTCTCCTGTCATTTTTACAATTTTTGCCACTTTTTTGGTGAAATGGTAGGGGTACTTTTGTACCCCCTTACCATTTCACACAGGGGGGGGGCGGGATCTGGGGGTCCCCTTGTTAAAGGGGGCTTCCAGATTCTAATAAGCCCCCCGCCCGCAGACCCCCACAACCACCGGCCAGGGTTGTGGGGATGAGGCCCTTGTCCTCATCAACATGGGGACAAGGTGCTTTGGGGGGGACCCCAAAGCACCCTCCCAATGTTGAGGGCATGTGGCCTGGTACGGTTCAGGCGGGAGGGGGGGCGCTCTCGTCCCCCCCTCCTTTCCTGCGGCCTGCCAGGTTGCGTGCTCGGATAAAGGGTCTGGTATGGATTTTGAGGGGGACCCCACGCCATTTTTTTTTTTTTGGCCAGGGTTCCCCTTAAAATCCATCCCAGACCTGAAGGGTCTGGTATGGATATTTGGGGGGGACCCCACGCCATTTTTTTATTTTATTTTTGGCTGGGGTCCCCCTTAATATCCATACCAGACCTGAAGGGCCTGGTTATTGAATTTGGGGGGACCCCTACGCTTTTTTTTTTTCTGCAAAAATGACACTTTGTCATTCGAATTCATTCGTTATATCTGCTATAATAATTTCGTTCAAATTAGTTGAAATTCGATATTGGTAGTTGGATTTACTAACGATTCGTAACTATTCATAACGATTCGTAACGATTCGTAACTTGAAATTGAAATTCGATATTTGTAGTTGGATTCGAATTGTTCTCTGTGTTATGAGAACCAACAATTCATTAGCCGCGTTAACGATTCGTAACGATTCGTAACGATTCGTAACTTTACTAACGATTCGTAAAAAAAAAAATTAAGATTCGTCCGAATTTCGTATTTCGTACGAATTCGAACGGAATTTCGTACACGAATTACCAATTACGAATTTTTTTATATACGAAACGGGACGAAACGAAACGAAACTAATTTTTTGACAGTTCCCATGTCTACTTTGGGATGAATTGGATTGTGAGCCAGGTCTTCTCATACAACATCAGTACCTGCCCTCAAACCTACAGAACACCTATGGGGTCAGGTCTTCTTATCCAACATCAGTACCTGGCCTTAACCCAACAGAACACTTTTGGGATGAGGTATTCTCTTCCCAAAGGTGTTCAGTAGGTTTGAAGTCATGGAGGAACTCGAGCGTCCTGCACAGAGCCCTGACCTCAACCCTACTGAACACCTTTGGGATGAATTGGATGAGAAGACCCAGCTCACAATTGGCTTTCCAATATTCGTACCTGACCTCACAAATGGGCACAAATTCCCAAACTCTTGTGGAAAGCCTTCCCAGGATAGCGGAGGTTGTTTGGTTGCAAAAAAGGGACTGTTAAGATCTATGCTGACCAATTGTAAGAATGTGCACCAAAATCTTGAGGAAAGCCTTTCCAAAACAGTGGGGACAAAGGGAAGCCAACACCATATTAATGACCATGGTTTTGGAATGAAAGGTCCTCACCTCATCCCTACTGAAGACATTGGGGATGAATTAAAATGCCAATGGTGAGCCAGGTCTTCTCATTCAACAACACCGGCTATTAACCTTTGGGATGAGGTCTTCTCATCCTAAATGGTAGTCCGTAGGTTTGAGATCATGGGCGAACTTGAGTGTCCGGCACAGAGCCCCGACCTCAACCCTACTGAACACCTTTGGAATGCCAATCGTAAGACCCCTTTCGGTTCCCTGTGTACAAAGCCAGCTCCATAAAGACGTGGTTTGACCAGCTTGGTGTGGAGGAACTGAAATGTCCTGCACAGAGCCCTGATCTCAACCCTACTGAACACCTATGGGATAAATTGGAATGCTGGCGAGTCAGGTCTTTTTTTTTTTTTTGGTGCCCAACATGTGAGCCAGGTCTTCTCATCCATCGTCAGTACCTGACCTCACAAATGGGCACACATTCCCCAAATCTTGCGGAAAGCCTTCCCAGAGGAGTGGAGGATGTTATATCCACAAGGGGGGCAACTCCATATTGATGGCCATTGGGGGAGGGAGACAATTTCATACTAGTGGCCATGGTTTGGAAAGGGTTTCCAGCAACCTCATATACACTTTTTTCCACATTTCTTTACATGGTAAAGGGATAGCTGCTCCCATAAATACATAACACACAAACAAATTCATGTTTTTCCTTTTGAAATACTTGTATATTAATCTTATGCTAATTTGTATATACTGTATATACTCGAGTATAAGCCGAGTTTTTTAAGCACATTTTTTTGTGCTGAAAATGCCCCCCTCGGCTTATACAGGGGGTCCCCGAGTTACGAACTCGTTAGGGACTGCCCGCCTGTACGGAAGTCGGAAATGTTCGTAAGTCTGCCGCGCATGCGCAGACCGACAAATACGGAGATTTCCGGACATTTCCGATGTTCCGTCTAATGCCGTTCTGCGCATGCGCGGCAAATTACGGACATTTACGGCATTTTCCGAGGCTCCGTATGGCCGCGCATGCGCAGAACGGCCGAAATACGGCGAAAACGAGCGAAAAATGGCGGAGGGTTCCCGCAGCGCCACGTTCGTAAGTAGGGGTTGTTTGTAGGTCGGGCGTTCGTAAGTCGGGGGCCCCCTGTACTGGAGCCAAGCACTTTTCTGCAGCAGAGAATGCCATTTTCCGACCCGACTTTGGGGCCCCGTATCTCGGGGGCCACTTGGTGCTAGGAACCCCAATTTGGTGTGCAAACCCAGTGGAACCAACACTACAACATATACAAAGATGGGGTTCCTAGCACCAAGTGACCCCGAGATACAGGGCCCCAAAGAAGGGTCAGAAAATGTAATTCTCTGCTGCAGAAAAGTGCTTGACATTTTCCGAACCGACTTTGGGGGCCCCGTATCTCGGGGCCACTTGGTGCTAGGAACCCCATATTTGGGGTGCAAACCCAGTGGAACTAGCGCTACAACATATACAAAGATGGGGTTCCTAGCACCAAGTGACCCCAAGACACGGGGCCCCAAAGAAGGGTCGGAAAATGTAATTCTCTGCTGCAGAAAAGTGCTTGACATTTTCCGAACCGACTTTGGGGGCCCCGTATCTCGGGGCCACTTGGTGCTAGGAACCCCATATTTGATGTGCAAACCCAGTGGAACTAGCGCTACAACATATACAAAGATGGGGATACGGGGCCCCAAAGTCGGTCAACTGTGTCCATCTGCAGCAATGTAATTTTGGGACCCTTTGGGTCCAGAGACCCCAAATTTTGGCTGCAGCTAGGGGGCATCTAGAAACCCTTAACTACCAAGTTTGAAGTTCGGGGGACCTATGGCTGCAAATGGGCACAGCGAGGCTGCAAATGGGCATTGGTGACCCTCTTTTCCACTTACAGTAGCTGCACATTTCTCACCCTAGGCTTATACTCGAGTCAATAAGTTTTCCCAGTTTTTTGTGGAAAAATTAGGTGCCTCGGCTTATATTCGGGTCGGCTTATACTCGAGTATATACGGTAATATTAATAATACATTTTCTAAATAACAGAGATTAAAAAGAAAACAAGTGAAGGTGTCCCTCTAATCATTATTATCAGAGCAAATACTTACAGCCAGTTAAGACGGGGCATTTCCGAACATAAAGAATTGCTTGGTATGGCACTTATGGAATTGTTTAACATGTATCTGCGTAAAATGATATAAATGTCAAATATCAAGCATTGGTTACAGAGTTATAAAATTTCATATAAGAATTAGCTTGAGTCCATATAAATGAAGTCCCAGAGAACTCACAAAGTTACAATCTCCACTAATCTACATTGTTCAAAACACTCGTTTTTGAAAGTAATACCATTCCATACTAATACCACCTTCATGAGCGCAGGGGAAATGCTTTCTCTGTTTATATCTATACTAACACAGCAAAAAAAACTATCTCCACATCTCCACCATCAGGAGCTCTGGTGAACACCGGTTAGTGCTTAGACCCCGCACCTTAGGTGAGCCCATATCAGCTGCCAGGGTGACCTGCTTGTATGCCTATCCTGCTGGTCGGTGTCTCTACTGCTATAGCTACTGTTCTCCGAGCCTGACCCCTGACCGTGATACTTTGAATGCTTTTTGTGGCATTTCTAACCCACTAACACCCAAACCCACCTGTGAAGAATCCATTCCATTGGGCTGAGCATCCAAACATGAGCCAAGATACTCGATTAGAGTTACCAGAATATATTAAAACTTAATTTGTAAATACCGTATTTATCGGCGTATAACACGCACTTTTTCCCCCTTAAAATCGGGGGAAAGTCGTGGGTGCGTGTTATACGCCGATACCCCCCAAAAAAATGACAAAAATGGCAAGCGCCGCGGAAAAATAGCGAGCGCTGCCGAAAAAAACCCGAAGCGGCGCCGGAATAGACCGAGCCGACTGTTCGGCTCCGCTCGTAGTCTCGCCTCCCTGCACTCGCTCCGGAAACAGCAGGGAGGCGGGACCGCGAGCGGAGCTGAACAGTCGGCTCGGCCTTTTCCGGGAGTGCTTCGGTCTTTTTTGGCCGCGCTTCGGGCTTTTTCGGCGGCGCACGTGACAGAGAGTCTCGGCGGCGGGAAATTTAAACCCGGACCGGACTTCTAATGACGCTGGCAAGATACAAAGAAACTGGGCATGGCTGCAATGACGCTGGGCAAGGCTGCAATGACGCTGGGCAAGCTGCAATGACGCTGGGCAAGCTGCAATGACGCTGGGCAAGGCTGCAATGACGCTGGGCAAGGCTGCAATGACGCTGGGCAGGGCTGCAATGACGCTGGGCAAGGCTGCAAATGACACTGGGCAAGGCTGCAAATGACACTGGGCAAGGCTGCAAATGACACTGGGCAAGGCTGCAATGACGCTGGGCATGGCTGCAATGACGCTGGGCATGGCTGCAATGACGCTGGGCAAGGCTGCAAATGACACTGGGCAAGGCTGCAAATGACGCTGGGCAGGGCTGCAATGACGCTGGGCAAGGCTGCAAATGACACTGGGCAAGGCTGCAAATGACGCTGGGCAAGGCTGCAATGACGCTGGGCAAGGCTGCAATGACACTGGGCAAGGCTGCAAATGACGCTGGGCAAGGCTGCAAATGACGCTGGGCAAGCTGCAAATGACACTGGGCAAGGCTGCAAATGACACTGGGCAAGGCTGCAAATGACGCTGGGCAAGGCTGCAAATGACGCTGGGCAAGGCTGCAATGACGCTTAAATGTAAGTTTTTTTTTTTCCCTAAACTTCCCTCCTAAAACTTTTTTTCCTTAAAATGCCCTCCTAAACTTGGGGTGCGTGTTATACGCCGGTGCGTGTTATACACCGGTGCGTGTTATACGCCGGTGCGTGTTATACGCCGGTGCGTGTTATACGCCGATAAATACGGTAGCTAGGAAAAGCCAACTATGGTCATAAGACCTAATAATCAGCCTTAACCGCCAAAAAAGTTAAATGTTTGTATAGTAAAAAAATAAAATAAAAAAAATAAATAAAAAAATCGGAGGTAAGAAATTCAGGGACACTAATAGAGGAAGGATAAAGGAACGTCTGTGAAAGTGATTGAGGGAACCGATTTTAGAGAAGTTTATCTGAAACTGGTCAACAGGACCTTTATTTCCACAGCCCGTTCCTGAATAGAAGGGTGATGGGAATTGTCGTTCCTTGAAGTATGGGGCACCGAGCCAAAACCTAAATCGCATTCTACGCAGCTGTAGAAAAGAACAGCTTTGGAACAGACGTGCAGCTTGGGAATATAGCTGGATGAATATACGAATGAATTTATCACTCAGAATGATTGTGTCCCTACGCGGTTCCCAGGAAAGGGACGGCAAATTATTAACTGATAATGATTACATTAAAAACTGCTGGTATGTAGACCTCGGCCTCAAGGTGGATTGGGATTTATTGGGCACGGTTGGCACAGTGGCACGCCTCTCCCTACAGCTTCACTTCTCACTACGGCTTCAATTTGAAACACTGTCAATAGATCCTCTATACTTACTGGGGCTTCCTAGGTCTAATGCCGCGTACACACGGTCGGAATTTCCGATGGAAACAGTCCGATGGGAGCTTTTCGACCGTGTGTACGCCCATCGGTCTTTTTCTGTCGGAATTTTCCAACGGACTTTGGATTGAGAACCCGTTCTTAATTTTTTCCGACGGAAAACCTTTCTATCAGATTCTCCGATCGTGTGTATGCAATTCCGACACGCAAAATTCCGATGCATGCTCGGGAAACAATTTGACGCATGCTCAGAAGCATTAACCACTTCAGCCCCGGACCAATTGGCAGCCAAAGGACCAGGCCCCTTTTTTTGCGATTCGGCACTGCATCGCTTTAACTGACAATTGCGCGGTCGTGCGACGCGGCTCCCAAACAAAATTGGCGTCCTTTTTTTCCCCACAAATAGAGCTTTCTTTTGGTGGTATTTGATCGCCCCTGCGGTTTTTATTTTTTGCGCTATAAACAAAAATAGAGCGACAATTTTGAAAAAAATGCAATATTTTTTACTTTTTGCTATAATAAATATCCCCAAAAAAATATATAAAAAAAACATTTTTTTTTTCCCTCAGTTTAGGCCGATACGTATTCGTCTACGTATTTTTGGTAAAAAAAAAAATCGCAATTAGCGATTATTGATTGGTTTGCGCAAAAGTTATAGCGTTTACAAAATAGGGGATAGTTTTATAGCATTTTTATTAATATTTTTTTTTTTTACTAGTAATGGCGGCGATCAGCGATTTTTATTGTGACTGCGACATTATGGCGGACACATCGGACACTTTTGACACATTTTTGGGACCATTGTCATTTATACAGAAATCAGTGCTGTTTAAATGCACTGATTCCTATGTAAATGACACTGGCAGTGAAAGAGTTAACCACTAGGGGGGGGGAGGAGTTAGTGTGACGTGTTGTGTTTTTTTTTACATTAGGGGGCGGGGCTGACGTCTGACGTCACTGATCGGCTTTCCCGATGACAGGGAACAGCCAATCAATGACAGGCAGTGTAGGAAGCGCGGGAGAGGTTTGTTTACACAGACCTCTCCCCGTTCTTCAGCTCTGTGACCTGATCGCGGGACACCAGCGGCGATCGGGTCCGCTGGTCCCGCGGCCGCGGTCACGGAGCTCTCGACCGGGTCGCGAGCGCGACCCCACGGCTAGGCAATTAAAGGGCACGTATATATACGTGCTTTTGCCTAGCCGTGCCATTCTGCCGACGTATATTTACATGCGGCGGTCGGGAAGCGGTTAAACTTCCCTTTTATAGTGCAGTCGAACGCGTTGTATGCCGCGGTGTTATTGACCGTCGGAATTTGGTGTGACCGTGTGTAGGCAAGACAGCTTGAGTGAAATTCCGTCGAAATCCCGACGGGAAAACCATCAGAGCTTTTTCCGACGAGAATTTCCGACCGCGTGTACGCGGCATAAGTCGCTTTCTCCCTAGAGATGTAGCTCCTCTCAACGCAATTGTATGCCAATCATTGCATTTATGGTTCCTCTACATCAAGAATTTTAGACTCGCATCTCCCTCAACTCCCTTAGCTTCCTACCTAGGAGATGTCACCTTGGGCATATTCATCTACTTTTTCCAGTTGGGTCGGGCATAACTTCGTTTTTTTGCACCCACTCTCGGTTGGCTCACACTTTTGCTCCTTCACTCATATCCAGCAAATGTACGATTTTCCTAACTCTGAATGTTTCAAATACCTGCAAATGCGACATTTCTATAGTACCAACTACACATCGACTAATATTGGTAGCAATAAAAAGAATTGGCTAAGCTGAGAGAAAGGTACTCATAAGGAATAAGTTGTGTCTGTAGAGTGGTGGTTCTAAAAGATGAGTAGAGGAGAAGGGAACTCCAAACTATCCATAAAAAATATATATATATATTATTATATAATATTATAATATTTTATTTATTATTATTATTTATTTTATTTTTTATTATTATTATATAATATTATAATAATATAATATTTTATTTATTATTATTATTATTTATTTTATTTTTTATTATTATTATATAATATTATAATAATATAATATTTTATTTATTATAATTATTTATTTTATTTTTTATTATTATTATATAATATTATAATAATATAATATTTTAATTATTATTATTATTTATTTTATTTTTTATTATTATTATATAATATTATAATAATATAATATTTTATTTATTATTATTTATTTTATTTTTTATTATTATATAATATTATAATAATATAATATTTTATTTATTATTATTATTATTATTTATTTAATTTTTTATTATTATACAATATTATAATAATATAATATTTTATTTATTATTATTATTTTTTTTTATTATTATTTTATCATCCTAGAACCGATAAAGCTAAAAAAAAAAAAAAAAAAAAAGATAAAGTGGCTTTCATTTCATAAAGAAGTTTATTTCATAGGCAGAATAAAAAAAAAAACACATCATCAGAGGAGAGTTGGGAGAGCCCTTATGGTGTAGTAAGAGGCTAGTGCTATATAATGTATATAGTATTCTAAAACGATATAGAGTAAAGCAACTTACATTTCATGAGCGCTAAATATACCATGAACCAACCATGCTTCTCCCCGGGCTAGGCTTGTCTCCCAGCAGCAGGAACTGGCCCAGTGTGACCAACTGCACATACCGGGGGGAAAATAACGATTTGATCCCCTTCAGATTGTGTAAGTTTTGCCCACTTACAAAGAAATGAAGGGTCTATCATTATTATCATAGGTGTATTTTATATGATAGAGACAGAATATCAACCAAAAATCCAGAGAAAACACACAATACAAATGTTATAAATGGAGTTCAGTGAGTAAAATAAGCAGAGGCGGCTCTAGGCTTTGTGAGGCCTTAGGCAAAACTACACATGAGGCCCCACTCACCCCCGTAATAGGAAAAAAAAATACAAGCACACAGAAAATAGGGTGAGATAAAGGGGAGGAGGGAGAGAGAGAATCAGTGATTGAGCACAGGCAAATTAGGAGGCCGCGAGGCCCCTGTGAGTGCGAGGCCTTAGGCGACCGCCTAATTTGCCTAATTAGAGAGCCGCCTCTGAAAATAAGTATTTGATCCCCAAGCAAAACATGACTTAGTAGTTGGTGGAGAAACCCTTGTTGGTGATCACAGAGGTCAGACGTTTCTTGTAGGTGGTGATCAGGTTTTCACATCTCAGGAGGGATCTATATATTTATATATATATATATATATATATATATATATATATATATATATATATATATATATGTATATATATATATATATATATATATATATATATATATATATATATATTTTTTTTTTTTTCTTTTTCTTTTTTTTTTTTTTAAATAAAAGATATTTAAAATAAGCAGGCAAGCACCCAGCTTGTTCTTCCTCTGCATATGAAATATACTTCTTTATGAAATGAAAGCTACTTTATCTTTTTTATTTTTTTAGCTTCATCGGTTGTAGGATGCTAAAATAATAATAAAAAAACAAATAATAATAATAAATAAAAAATATTATATTATTATAAAATAATAATAATAATTCTATACCATATATATATATATAAATAAATAATGTTTGGGGAGCTCTAAGTCATTTTCCAGCAAAATATTATATTATTATATATAAATATTAATACTTATTAATTTAAATCTAAATACTTATACTATACATATTATATTATTATATATAAATAATAATACTTATTAATATAAAAACTTATACTATAAATATTATATTATTATAAATACTGATTTAAAACTTGTAAACAAAAAGTGCCAGAAAAAAAGGTGCCTGGCTGCCTCTGCGCCGATTCTGGGAAAGAAAGCGGCTTCTTAGGTAAGTAGCACTACACTTGGTTTTTATATAATTATTCAACTTGTCAGGATCGTGTAGATTTGATATAAAATAAAGATATTTAAAATAAGCAGCCAAGCCCCAGCTTGTTATTACTCTGCCTATGAAATAAACTTCTTTATGAAATGAAAGCCACTTTATCTTTTTTTTTTTTTTTTTTGTTAGCTTTATCGGTTCTAGGATGATAAAATAATAAAAAATAAAATAAATAATAATAATAAATAAAATATTATATTATTATAATATTATATATTAATAATAAACAATAAAATAAATAATAATAATAAATAAAATATTATATTATTATAATATTACATAATAATAATAATAATAATAATAATAAATAATTCTATACCATAAATCGGGATGATCCCAAACTATTAGTAATTGCTGTGGAGAACACTTACAGGAAATATAAAGAATGCAGGCCTTTGAATGTCCCGGGATGAATCTTGTTAACTCTGTTATTATCTATTATCCTAAAAGAGATAAAAATGTAAATAAAACAAAAAAAAAAACAACAAAAAAAAAGCTTGAGTTAACGAAATGTCAGATAAGGACAATTCATCAATAATCTTGAAGGACTAATCCCCCCGAATCCCCCCCCCCCCCCCCGGCTTCCTTTATGTCTTTCAACTTACAGCCATTCCAAGGAGCGAAGATCCTTAAAGACTTCAGCCCTCAACACCTCGATCCGATTGTTACTAAGGAAACTGTCACAGACAGAAAAAACGTTTTAGAAAAGGACAAGCATGTTCTGCAGAAGGAAAGAGATGAAATCATGCAAGCTCTCCGCTTTATCATATAACCATGGCTTTAGACCAGGAGGGTCTCAAAACTGGCGGGTCTCAAAACTGGCGGGTCTCAAAACGGGCGGGTCTCAAGCTGTTTTTTTGTGAAAACTACAAGTCCCATCATGCCTCTGCTTGTGGGAGTCATGCTTGCAACGATCAGCTTTCCAATGCCTCATGGGACTTGTAGTTTCGCAAACAGCTGGAGGGCCGCCAATTTGAGACCCCTGTTCTATATGGATCAACCAGTAATAAAATAACCCCCCCCCTCCCCCATCCTTCTGCCATTCACTTCCTTCAGTTCATGACTTCCTCCGTCCGATCCACCATCCCTCCAATGATCTGATCTTATGGCACAAATGTCTACTTTCACTTCCCAATGGATCTGCCCTTCCTTCTCCCTCCTCCTGCAGCCGCTCATCTTCTCTACTTCCCGCTGAGGGCAGTAAAAAGAAAAGTAGACGTGGAACCCAAATCTCTAATATTGGCTTCAATGTGATCAGGTCATTTAGAAAGTCATTTTCAATTTTTTTAAAACTGCAGCTCAATAATAGAACCCCCTGGTGATCCTTCCATGGAGGTCCTTGGTCAAGCACTTCCCGTTAGAGGTCGACAATGCTCTGTCCTGGTCTCCTGGACAAGGGGTCTCCAAACTTTCCAAGCAAAGGGCCAGTCCTTACTGATGGGCACTAACGAGGCAGCACTGATAGGCTGCACTGATGGGCACTAATGAGGTGGCACTGATGCACATTGATAGGCGGCACTGATGGGCACTGATAGGGCTGCTCTGATGGGCACTGATAGGCTGCACTGATAGGCACTAATGAGGTGGCATTGATGGGCATTGATAGGCGGCACTGATGGGCATGAGGCGGCACTGATGGGTACTGATAGACTGCACTGATAGGCACTGAGGTGGCACTGATAGGCTGCACTGATAGGCACTAATGAGGTGGCATTGATAGGCGGCACTGATGGGCATGAGGCGGCACTGATGGGTACTGATAGACTGCACTGATGGGCACTGATAGGGCTGCTCTGATGGGCACTGATAGGCTGCACTTATAGGCACTAATGAGGTGGCATTGATGGGCATTGATAGGCGGCACTGATGGGCATGAGGCGGCACTGATGGGTACTGATAGACTGCACTGATGGGCACTGATGCACATTGATAGGCGGCACTGATGGGCACTAATGAGGTGGCACTGATAGGCTGCACTGATAGGCATTGATAGGCATGAGGCGGCACTGATAGACTGCACTGATGGGCACTAATGAGGTGGCACTGATGGACATTGATAGGCAGCACTGATGGGCACTAATGAGGCGGCACTGATAGGCTGGCACTGATGGGCATTGATATGTGGCACTGATGAGGCAGCACGGATAGGTGGCACTGATAGGCAGTGATGGGCAGCACTGATGGGCACTGATACGTGGCACTGATTGGCACTGATAGTTGACACTGATGGGGAGGCACTGATTGGCAGCACTGCAGGGCACTGATTGGCAGCACTAGTGGGCACTGTTTGGACTGCACTGATAATCAGGACACTGATTATGTCCTTTTCAGAGAAGCCGATTATCGTCTCTCTTCTCCGATCCTCAGACTCTCAGCATTAGGAAAGGAGTGCCAATAACCGGCTTCTACTTACATCCGTAATCAGCTGTGATTGGACACAGCTGATCAAGTGGTAAAGAGCCGCCGATTGGCTCTTTCCCCCAACCCGTGATCAGCGTGGTCGGCAAGGAAGGTGCCCCCCGGTAAATGCCTTCCCCGCTCTCCATCCTGACAGATCCCCCCGCAGCAGCCAGCGGGAGGTGGGAGGGGGAAACCCGGCATCACTGTGTGTGGGGTGAGGGGCAGAGAAGCACACAGGGGCCCGGGGCAGCAGGACAGGCACAGGGAGGCGGCGGGAGCGGCATGTGGGAGGAACCCGATATCTCCACTTCCTTCCTGCGGTCGCTGAATGTCTGCGGGAGGGAAAGGAGGAGAAGCGGGGATTCAGCGGGGGCGCAATGGCTACCCCTGCAACCCCTGTATGTACACCCCTGTCACACTCCACCCTCCACCCCTCCCCCGGGATTATGATGTTCGATCGCTCTTGTATCACAGCCAAGCGACTGCCAGATCAGCTCATCCAATGATCGGTAAGCTGCCACATATTGCGTTTTTGGTTTTCGAGGGGTTAATGCGGCTTTCATACATTCCTTGGTGAATGAAGCGACTCGGAAATCTTTTTCAGTTATCTACAATCCCATAAATTGTGATCCGGATCTCCTTTCCCACATTCCCACTCCGGGGAAGACGGAGACTCTGGTAACCCCATTAAATCCGATCGATGTAGAGATACGTCTAGTGGGCTGAGAAGGTCTCTTTTTGTCTCGCTGCCAGAAATGAACGTCATTGGTCAAAAATCTGATTCCAGAAAATGGCGAAATCATTTTTTAAATCAAAGTAGATTTTTTTTTGTTTTATCAAAATAGTTTAAATGCTCATCAAGTAAACCCTTTATATGTGTTTTAGAGGATTTAGGTGCTGGGACCGGATGATCGGTGTTGGACCCCTTTATCTGGTGACATCATGATGGGGTTTTACAGGCGCTTGAGATTTTTATTTATTCTCTCTGAGCCTCTAATAAATGAATATTCCGGCCAATGAAATTAATAAAACGCCCCCAAGTGATAGACGCGTCTAAAACGCATTTGTAAGAACGTGGCTTAGGAATCAGAAGAAGCTTTTCTCCGGCATCCTGCCAGGAAAAATAGGAAGGAGGAATAGTGTCCCATCATTGGTATCAGTGGGAGGAATAGTGCCCCATCATTGGTATCAGTGGGGGAATAGTGCCCCATCATTGGTATCAGTGGGAGGAATAGTGCCCCATCATGGGTATCAGTGGGAGGAATAGTGCCCCATCATTGGTATCAGTGGAGGAATAGTGTCCCATCATTGGTGTCAGTGGGAGGAATAGTGCCCCATCATGGGTATCAGTGGGAGGAATAGTGCCCCATCATGGGTATCAGTGGGAGGAATAGTGCCCCATCATTGGTATTACTAGGGGGAATAGTGTCCCATCATTGGTATCAGTGGGAGGAATAGTGTCCCATCATGGGTATCAGTGGGAGGAATAGTGCCCCATCATTGGTATTACTAGGAGGAATAGTGTCCCATCATTGGTGTCAGTGGGAAGAATAGTGCCCCATCATTGGTATCAGTGGGAGGAATAGTTACCCATCATTGGTGTCAGTGGGAGGAATAGTGCCCCATCATTGGTATCAGTGGGAGGAATAGTGCCCCATCATTGGTATCAGTGGGAGGAATAGTGTCCCATCATTGGTATCAGTGGGAGGAATAGTGTCCCATCATTGGTGTCAGTGGAGGAATAGTGTCCCATCATTGGTATCAGTGGGAGGAATAGTGTCCCATCATTGGTATCAGTGGGAGGAATAGTGTCCCATCATTGGTGTCAGTGGGAGGAATAGTGCCCCATCATTGGTATCAGTGGGAGGAATAGTGTCCCATCATTGGTATCAGTGGGAGGAATAGTGTCCCATCATTGGTGTCAGTGGGAGGAATAGTGCCCCATCATTGGTATCAGTGGGAGGAATAGTGCCCCATCATTGGTATTACTAGGGGGAATAGTGTCCCATCATTGGTATCAGTGGGAGGAATAGTGTCCCATCATGGGTATCAGTGGGAGGAATAGTGCCCCATCATTGGTATTACTAGGAGGAATAGTGTCCCATCATTGGTGTCAGTGGGAAGAATAGTGCCCCATCATTGGTATCAGTGGGAGGAATAGTTACCCATCATTGGTGTCAGTGGGAGGAATAGTGCCCCATCATTGGTATCAGTGGGAGGAATAGTGCCCCATCATTGGTATCAGTGGGAGGAATAGTGTCCCCATCATTGGTATCAGTGGGAGGAATAGTGTCCCATCATTGGTATCAGTGGGAGGAATAGTGTCCCATCATTGGTATCAGTGGGAGGAATAGTGTCCCATCATTGGTGTCAGTGGGAGGAATAGTGCCCCATCATTGGTATCAGTGGGAGGAATAGTGCCCCATCATTGGTGTCAGTGGGAGGAATAGTGCCCCATCATTGGTATCAGTGGGAGGAATAGTGCCCCATCATTGGTATCAGTGGGAGGAATAGTGTCCCATCATTGGTATCAGTGGGAGGAATAGTGTCCCATCATTGGTGTCAGTGGGAGGAATAGTGCCCCATCATTGGTATCAGTGGGAGGAATAGTGCCCCATCATTGGTATCAGTGGGAGGAATAGTGTCCCATCATTGGTATCAGTGGGAGGAATAGTGTCCCATCATTGGTGTCAGTGGGAGGAATAGTGCCCCATCATTGGTATCAGTGGGAGGAATAGTGTCCAATCATTGGTGTCAGCGGGAGGAATAGTGTCCCATCATTGGTGTCAGTGGGAGGAATAGTGCCCCATCATTGGTGTCAGTGGGAGGAATAGTGCCCCATCATTGGTATCAGTGGGAGGAATAGTGTCCCATCATTGGTATCAGTGGGAGGAATAGTGCCTCATCATTGGTGTCAGTGGGAAGAATAGTGTCCCATCATTGGTATCAGTGGGAGGAATAGTGCCCCATCATTGGTATCAGTGGGAGGAATAGTGTCCCATCATTTAACTGTGGTGTATTTTTGGTGAATGTCAGATTCACTGCTGTATAAATATATCCCTTAGATTAGATTGCTAAAGCACTATATATGATATATAATTGCCATTTTCAAAAATAAAAGACCATTTTCATATTTTTTCTTTGTATCTTTTGTTACACCTCAGTGCTGCTGATCTCATGCGGCCTCTTTGCAGACACTTCAGGTATGCCGGCACTCCAGGGCGGGTTTCCTGATGGTGACCATGTCTGTGTAATTTATGTGTTTTAAATCTGCCGCTTGTAGTCGCCATTGGAAGTCTATGGGAGAGGGTGATAATGCAGGAGCAGGGACCCAGCATTGGTAAAGGAGGTGCCCCGACATTCATATCCTAACCCAGCAATGTGAAGGGTCCCCTCGGCTTACTCACAGCATTTTTAGCCTGAAGAGTCCTGAAAATGCCTGGCGGGAGACGGATTGTAGCTCATTATTTTGTAGAAAGCTGGGGAAAAAAATGAAAGGGTTAATTTGTATAAATTTGTTACCTATTTGTAGATGTTGACGACAGACAATTATAGATAAATCAGATATCTTCCTGAAGAAGCAGGGTCTGTCCTGCGAAACACGTTGTAGAATACAACCAAGGTGTTAGGAGTGCCTATCTCTTACTATGAAATGGCATCATGGAAGGAATTATAATGAAGGGTGAATGTATCCAACTGTAAATCTTTTCTTGGTTTGGTAAAGCCGTTAAAGTCCTTTAGTTATTTAGTTGTGCGCTTTTTTTTTCCTTTACAGAAATGTAATTGCAAAGGATGTGGTACCAGTAAACCCCAAATAAACACAGGAGGGGCCTTGTTTTTTTTCTCCCCCCAAATTCTATGATCTGAGGACTTTTAGAACGACTTTAAGTTTACCTAAGTGACAAAATAAGTGACGTACCTAAGCTGGGGACGGTACTGTTGTGGTGGGGGTGGCAGTGGCTGGTTGTGTTGTGGTGGGGGTGGCAGTGGCTGGTTGTGTTGTGGTGGGGGATGGCAGTTGCTGGTTGTGTTATGGTGTGGGATGGGATGGTGGTGGCTGGTTGTGTTGTGGTGGGGGATGGCAGTGGCTGGTTGTGTTGTGGTGGGGATGGTAGTGGTTGTGGCTGGCTGTGTTGTGGTGGGGATGGCAGGGGCTGGTTATGTTGTGGTGGGGAATAGCAGTGGCTTGACTAGTTGGGTTGTGTTGGGAGATGGCAGTGGCTGGGGCCGGTTGTGTTGTGGTGGGGGATGGCGATGGCTAAAGCTGGTTATGCTGTGGTGGGGGGTGGCGGTGTCTATGGCTGGTTGTGTTGTGGAATAGTGGTGGCTGGGGCTGGTTGTGTTGTGGTGGGGGAATGGAGGTGGCTGGCTGTGTTGTGGTGGGGGGTGGTTGGGGCTGGTTGTGGTGGGGAGTGGTGGTGGTAGGGGCTGGTTGTGTTGTGGTGGGGGGTGGTGGTGGTGGCTGGCTGTGTTGTGGTGGTGGTGGTGGCTGGCTGTGTTGTGGTGGTGGTGGTGACTGGTTGTGTTGTGGTGGGGGGTGGTGGTGGTGGCTGGCTGTGTTGAGGTGAGGGGTGGTAGTGGCTGGGGCTGGTTGTGTTGTGGTGGGGGGGAATGGAGGTGGCTGGTTGTGTTGTGGTGGGGGGTGGTAGTGGCTGGGGCTGGTTGTGCTGTGGTGGGGGGGAATGGAGGTGGCTGGTTGTGTTGTGGTGGGGGGTGGTAGTGGCTGGGGCTGGTTTTGTTGTGGTGGGGGGGAATGGAGGTGGCTGGCTGTGTTGTGGTGGGGGGTAGTAGTGGCTGGGGCTGGTTGTGTTGTGGTGGGGGGGGTGGTGGCTGGCTGTGTTGTGGAAGGGGATGGCGGTGGCTGGGGCTGACTGTGTTGTGGTGGGAGGTGGTGGTGGCTGGTTGTGTTGTGGTGGGGGCTGGCTGTGTTGTGGTGGGGGGTGGTGGTGGCTGGTTGTGTTGTGTTGTGGTGGGGGGGAATGGAGGTGGCTGGCTGTGTTGTGGTGGGGGGTAGTAGTGGCTGGGGCTGGTTGTGTTGTGGTGGGGGGTGGTGGTGGCTGGCTGTGTTGTGGAAGGGGATGGCGGTGGCTGGGGCTGACTGTGTTGTGGTGGGAGGTGGTGGGGGGTGGCTGGTTGTGTTGTGGTGGTGGCTGGCTGTGTTGTGGAAGGGGGTGGCGGTGGCTGGGGCTGGTTGTGTTGTGGTGGGAGTGGTGGTGGTGGCTGGCTGTGTTGTAGTGGGGGGTGGTGGTGGCTGGCTGTGTTGTGGAAGGGGGTGGCGGTGGCTGGGGCTGACTGTGTTGTGGTGGGAGGTGGTGGTGGCTGGGGCCGGTTGTGTTGTAGTGGGGGGAGAATGGAGGTGGCTGGTTGTGTTGTGGAAGGGGGTGGCGGTGGCTGGGGCTGACTGTGTTTTGGTGGGGGGTGGTAGTGGCTGGGGCTGGTTGTGTTGTGGTGGGGGGTGGTGGTGGTGGCTGTGGCTGGTTGTGTTGTGGTGGGGGAATGGAGGTGGCTGGTTGTGTTGTGGTGGGGGGTGGTGGTGGTGGGGGCTGGTTGTGTTGTGGAAGGGGGTGGCGGTGGCTGGGGCTGGCTGTGTTGTGGTGGGGGGTGGTGGCGGTGGCTGGCTGTGTTGTGGAAGGGGGTGGCGGTGGCGGTGGCTGGGGCTGACTGTGTTGTGGTGGGGGGGGTGGTGGTGGTGGCTGGCTGGCTGTGTTGTGGTGGGGGGTGGTGGTGGTGGCTGGCTGTGTTGTGGAAGGGGGTGGCGGTGGCGGTGGCTGGGGCTGACTGTGTTGTGGTGGGGGGTGGTGGTGGTGGCTGGCTGGCTGTGTTGTGGTGGGGGGTGGTGGTGGTGGCTGGCTGTGTTGTGGAAGGGGGTGGCGGTGGCGGTGGCTGGGGCTGACTGTTGTGGTGGGGGGTGGTGGTGGTGGCTGGCTGGCTGTGTTGTGGTGGGGGGTGGTGGTGGTGGCTGGCTGTGTTGTGGAAGGGGGTGGCGGTGGCGGTGGCTGGGGCTGGTTGTGTTGTGGTGGGGGGGGTGGTGGTGGTGGCTGGCTGTGTTGTGGTGGGGGGTGGTGGTGGTGGCTGGTTGTGTTGTGGAAGGGGATGGCGGTGGCTGGGGCTGGTTGTGTTGTGGTGGGAGGTGGTGGTGGCTGGTTGTGTTGTGGAAGGGGATGGCGGTGGCTGGGGCTGACTGTGTTGTGGTGGGAGGTGGTGGTGGCTGGGGCTGGTTGTGTTGTGGTGGTGGCTGGCTGTGTTGTGGAAGGGGATGGCGGTGGCTGGGGCTGGTTGTGTTGTGGGGGGAGGTGGTGGTGGCTGGTTGTGTTGTGGAAGGGGATGGCGGTGGCTGGGGCTGACTGTGTTGTGGTGGGAGGTGGTGGTGGCTGGCTGTGTTGTAGCATGGGTCTCTTTAAAATGACATGCACAAGTTTAGCCACTTACAGCTTTTCCAAATCGTGATACCGATGAAAGACGCCATCAGGCAAAGATTTGATTCTGTTATCCTTCAGATCACTAAAATACATACAAAGCATTAATAAATCAGTAACTGTAAGAAGCTGGCAAAACAAAATAGGAATCAAGAGGCCGTGCATAACTGGAACCCTCAGTCTTCCAAAAGGAACATTCTTCAACAGTCATTATTAACCATGCCGGATGGCATTTCAATGAAGCAAAAGCTCCCAATTATGAACATAGAAGAAAAAAAAGACCTATTGGTCCATCAAGTCTGCATAATTTTTCTTCATCTCTAATGGAGATCACAGTTTCTGTAAAAATGTGTCACTTCTGTTTCAACATTATAGCCTGACTCAAAGAACAAATTAAGGAGAGGCAGTTATACTGGTCCCCTCAAACCCTCCCTGGTCCCCTCAAACCCAGTGCCTGGTATCACAACCCATCCCTGGGTCCCCCAACCCAGTGCCTGGTTCCTAAACCCAGTGCCTGGTTTCTCAACCCAGTGCCTGGTTCCTCAACCCAGTGCCTGGTTCCTCAACCCAGTGCCTGGTTCCTCAACCCAGTGCCTGGTCCCTCAAACCAAGTGCCTGGTGCCTCAAACCCAGTGCCTGGTTCCTCAACTCAGTGCCTGGTTCCTCAACTCAGTGCCTGGTCCCTCAAACCAAGTGCCTGGTCCCTCAAACCAAGTGCCTGGTCCCTCAAACCAAGTGCCTGGTCCCTCAAAACAAGTGCTTGGTTCCTCAACCCAGTGCCTGGTTCCTCAACCCAGTGCCTGGTCCCTCAACCCATCCCTGGGTCCCTCAACCCAAGTGTTTGGTCCCTCAACCCATCCCTGGGTCCCTCAACCCAAGTGTTTGGTCCCTCAAACCAAGTGCTTGGTCCCTCAACCCAGTGCCTGATCCCTCAACCCAGTGCCTGGTCCTTCAAACCAAGTGCCTGGTCCCTCAAACCAAGTGCCTGGTCCCTCAAACCAATTGCCAGGTTCCTCAACCCAGTGCCAGGTTCCTCAACCCAGTGCCTAGTTCCTCAACCCAGTGCCTGGTTCCTCAACCCATCCCTGGGTCCCTCAACCCAAGTGTTTGGTCCCTCAAACCAACTGCTTGGTCCCTCAACCCAGTGCCTGGTTCCTCAACCCAGTGCCTGGTTCCTCAACCCAGTGCCTGGTTCCTCAACCCAGTGCCTGGTCCCTCAAACCAAGTGCCTGGTCCCTCAAACCAAGTGCCTGGTCCCTCAAACCAAGTGCCTGGTTCCTCAACCCAGTGCCTGGTTCCTCAACTCAGTGCCTGGTTCCTCAACTCAGTGCCTGGTCCCTCAAACCAAGTGCCTGGTCCCTCAAACCAAGTGCCTGGTCCCTCAAACCAAGTGCCTGGTCCCTCAAACCAAGTGCCTGGTCCCTCAAAACAAGTGCTTGGTCCCTCAACCAAGTGCCTGGTTCCTCAACCCAGTGCCTGGTCCCTCAACCCATCCCTGGGTCCCTCAACCCAAGTGTTTGGTCCCTCAACCCAACCCTGGGTCCCTCAACCAAGTGTTTGGTCCCTCAAACCAAGTGCTTGGTCCCTCAACCCAGTGCCTGATCCCTCAACCCAAGTGCCTGGTCCTTCAAACCAAGTGCCTGGTCCCTCAAATCAAGGTCCCTCAAACCAAGAACTTGGTCCCTCAACCCAGTGCCAGGTTCCTCAACCCAGTGCCTAGTTCCTCAACCCAGTGCCTGGTTCCTCAACCCATCCCTGGGTCCCTCAACCCAAGTGTTTGGTCCCTCAAACCAAGTGCTTGGTCCCTTAACCCAGTTCCTGGTCCCTCAACCCAGTGCCTGGTCCTTCAAACCAAGTGCCTGGTCCCTCAACCCAGTGCCTGGTCCCTCACCCTGTCCTTGGTCCCTCACCCCCAGGTTCTCTGGTTGGTATCAGAAAATAGATATCAAACAACAGGCCTTATAAGTTCGGTTTGTCCCCCCAAATATCTACGATCTGCCTTTAAGATCCATATGAAAAGATCAGTATTGAGTTTATTCATAAAAAAAGAAGTTAGACAGCCCAGTTGGACTTCAATGTAATTATTCAGAATGTTGGACATCTTTTAGCAACCCTGCTGGGCCATTTAGAGCAGCACATGATGATATACTGTAGATGTCCATTACAACTGGATCTTAACTAATTTAGTCTCCTCTGTGTATCGGGTGGCCTTAGTGCTCGGCTACAAGTCTATGTGAAGACACGCGGGGTGACGGGTTATTGCACACTTCATTCATTGCTTACAAAGCTGTTACGTTGGAAGAGATGGCTGGAACATAATGAAGTCCTTGACTTGAGCAGTTTACTAAACGCTTCCGGCACTCGCATTGTTCTGGGTAAACATCTAGAGCTAAAGCAAAAACACAAACTATAAGCAGAACAAAAATAAAAACAACATTTATGGATAATTAAAAGCATAAAACATATACTATATGACCAAGAGCTTCTGGACACCTGACCATCACACCTATGTGAGCTCCTTGGGCTTCCCATTAAATAGAAACATGGCCATTAACATGGAGATGCCCCCCACCTTTTTACACCATAACCATTAATATAGAGTTGTCCCCCCCCCCTCCTTTTTCCCCTTTGACCATTAATATGAAGTTACCCCTCCCAATGACCATTAAAGCGGAGCTTCAGCTACAAATACCCTGTTTCCCCGAAAATAAGACCTAGCGTGATTGTCGGTGATGGCTGCAATATAAGCCCTACCCCCAAAATAAGCCCTAGTTAAAGTCCTTGTAGGTCTTATTTTCAGGGTAGGGCTTATTTGGAGGGTAGGGCATATATTGCAGCCATCACCGACAATCACGCTAGGTCTTATTTTCGGGGAAACAGGGTACTATAGTTGCTAACTTTTAATATAAGGACACCTGTCCAGAGATCCCGCAATGTCGGCACCCCGAACTGATTCGCCAATTGGCTTTGGGTGCAATTTCGGCATTGTAAGTATGGGAAACCGCCAAAAAAGCCGTCAGTCTTCACAGCCAGTTTCCTACGGCGCATACGCAAGTCGCGCTGTGCTTTCTGAACGGTCCCGCCGTCTTCTGGGACCCGTGTGTGTCCCACAAGGCAGCGGGGAGGAAGGAGTAGGGGCTGGGAATGTCGTAGACTGCTGATTGGCAATCTTACCCAGGAAGTGGGAGCGGGTACCTGTCAAAACCAGGTACATACTCCCCCCCCCAAAAAGTGCCAAAATGTGGCGGTGGAGAGGGAGGTTGCAAACAAGTGGTCCAAACAGGTCAACCCATGACTTTATGGAGCTGGTCCAAACAGGTCAACTCATGTCTTTATTGAGCTGGTCCAAACTGGTCAACCCATGACTTTATGGAACTGGTCCAAACTGGTCAACCCATGACTTTATGGAGCTGGTCCAAACAGGTCAACTCATGTCTTTATTGAGCTGGTCCAAACTGGTCAACCCATGACTTTATGGAGCTGGTCCAAACAGGTCAACTCATGTCTTTATTGAGCTGGTCCAAACTGGTCAACCCCTGACTTTATGGAACTGGTCCAAACTGATCAACCCATGACTTTATGGAACTGGTCCAAACTGGTTAACATGTGTCTTTATATAGCTGATCCAAACAGGTCAACCCGTGTCTTTATGGAGCTGGTCCAAACTGGTCAACCTGTGTCTTTATGGAGCTGATCGAAACTGGTCAAACAGTGTCTCTATAGAGCTGATCCAAACAGGTCAACCCATGTCTTTATGGAACTGATCCAAACTGGTGAACCCACATCTGTAAGAAGCTGGTTCGCACTGGTGAACCCCCTGTCTTTATAGAGCTGATCCTCTTGGGTGGAGCTCCGCTTTAATATGAAGTTGACCCCTGCCCTAATGGCCATTAATAGGGGGGTTTCACCCCTCCATGGCCATTAATATGAAGTTGCCCCCTCTTTCCAATGACCATTAACATGAAGTCGACCCCCCCCCCCCATGGCGATTGGGATGGTGTTGCCCCCTCCATCCCCACATGGCCATTAATAAGGAGTAGCCCCCTCCCATCATAGACATTAATATGAAGTTGCCCCTCTTGCAGCTATAACATCCTCTACATTTCTGAGAAGGATTTCCACACGATTTTGGAAGGTGTCTTTGGGAATTTGTGCCCATTTGTGAGGTTGGGTACTGATGTTGGATGAGAAGACCTGGCTCACATGTGTTGAGCACCAAAAAAAATAAAAAGACCAAAGGTTTTCAGTAGGGTTGAGGTCAGGGTTCTGTACAGGACAATTGAGTTCCTCCACACCAAACAGGTCAACCCATGACTTTATGGAGCTGGTCCAAACTGGTCAACCCATGACTTTATGGAACTGGCCCAAACTGGTTAACGCATGTCTTTATAGAGCTGATCCAAACAGTTCAACCCGTGTCTTTATGGCGCTGATCCAAACTGGTCACACCGTGTCTTTCTGAAGCTGGTCCAAACAGGTCAACCCATGACTTTATGGAGCTGGTCCAAACTGGTCAACCCATGACTTTATGGAACTGGCCCAAACTGGTCAACGCATGTCTTTATAGAGCTGGTCCAAACAGGTCAATCATGTCTATATGGAGCTGGTCCAAACAGGTCAATCAGGTCTATATGGAGCCGATTCAAACTGGTCAACCCATGGCTTTATGGAACTGGCCCAAACTGGTTAACGCATGTCTTTATAGAGCTGATCCAAACAGGTCAACCCATGTATTTATGGAGCTGATCCAAACTGGTCAACCTATGTCTTTATGGTGCTGATCCAAACTGGTCAAACCGTGTCTTTATGGAGCTGGTCCAAACTGGTCAACGCATGTCTTTATAGAGCTGGTCCAAACAGGTCAATCATGTCTATATGGAGCCGATTCAAACTGGTCAAGCCATGACTTTATGGAGCTGGTCCAAACTGGTCAACCCATGGCTTTATGGAACTGGCCCAAACTGGTTAACGCATGTCTTTATGGAGCTGATCCAAACTGGTCAACCTATGTCTTTATGGTGCTGATCCAAACTGGTCAAACCGTGTCTTTATGGAGCTGGTCCAAACTGGTTAAACGCATGTCTTTATAGAGCTGATCCAAACTGGTCAACCCATGTCTTTATGGAACTGATCCAAACTGGTGAACCCACGTCTGTAAGAAGCTGGTTCGCACTGGTGAACCCATGTCTTTATAGAGCTGATCCAAACAGGTCAACCCATTAGCCAGCAAAATACTGAAACGCTAATGCCTATCAAGCAGAATTCTGACTTACCGCATTCAGAGTCGTGTGCCTCTTCCTCCTGAGTGGCCTGATTACTCCGCGAACTCTGAATGGTATCAAAGAGTTTCGGCCAACCACTGTTATCCACTGGGGATGAGAATTCATTATTATTATTAACACAGTCACATTGGGGTTGATTTACAAAAACTGCAAAGAAACCAATCAGCTTCCAGGTTTTATTGTCAAAGCCAAATTGAACAAGCCGAGGTTAAAAGCTGATTGGCTATCATGCACAGCTGCACCAGATATTGCTCTCCCCAGTTTAGTAAATCAACCCCATGGTGACCAGAACACATAAAACAGCTAAGACAGAGAGGTACACCCAATCACTAAAATCTCATAGATCGGATCTGCCAGCCCCTTCTCCGACCTTCACAAATATTAAATATTTAAACTAATACTTATGTACATGGGAGGAGCCTGTGATACTTATGTACATGGGAGGAGCCTGTGTTACTTATGTACATGGGAGGAGCCTGTGATACTTATGTACCTGGGAGGAGCCTGTGATACTTATGTACCTGGGAGGAGCCTGTGATACTTATGTACCTGTGAGGAGCCTGGGATACTTATGTACCTGGGAGGAGCCTGTGATACTTATGTACATGGGAGGAGTCTGTGATACTTATGTACATGGGAGGAGCCTGTGATACTTATGTACATGGGAGGATCCTGTGATACTTATTTACCTGGGAGGAGCCTGTGATACTTATGTACATGGGAGGAGTCTGTGATACCTATGTACATGGGAGGAGTCTGTGATATTTATGTGTACGGGAGGAGCCTGTGATACTTATGTACATGGGAGGAGCCTGTGATACTTATGTACATGGAGGAGCCTGTGATACTTATGTACCTGGGAGGAGCCTGTGATACTTATGTACCTGGGAGGAGCCTGTGATACTTATGTACATGAGAGGAGTCTGTCATACTTATGTACATGGGAGGAGCCTGTGATACTTATGTACATGGGAGGAGTCTGTGATACTTATGTACATGGGAGGAGTCTGTGATACTTATGTACATGGGAGGAGCCTGTGATACTTATGTACCTGGGAGGAGCCTGTGTTACTTATGTACATGGGAGGAGCCTGTGATACTTATGTACCTGGGAGGAGCCTGTGATACTTATGTACCTGGGAGGAGCCTGTGATACTTATGTACCTGTGAGGAGCCTGGGATACTTATGTACCTGGGAGGAGCCTGTGATACTTATGTACATGGGAGGAGTCTGTGATACTTATGTACATGGGAGGAGCCTGTGATACTTATGTACATGGGAGGATCCTGTGATACTTATTTACCTGGGAGGAGCCTGTGATACTTATGTACATGGGAGGAGTCTGTGATACCTATGTACATGGGAGGAGTCTGTGATATTTATGTGTACGGGAGGAGCCTGTGATACTTATGTACATGAGAGGAGTCTGTCATACTTATGTACATGGGAGGAGCCTGTGATACTTATGTACATGGGAGGAGTCTGTGATACTTATGTACATGGGAGGAGTCTGTGATACTTATGTACATGGGAGGAGCCTGTGATACTTATGTACCTGGGAGGAGCCTGTGATACTTATGTACATGAGAGGAGTCTGTCATACTTATGTACATGGGAGGAGCCTGTGATACTTATGTACATGGGAGGAGCCTGTGATACTTATGAACATGGGAGGAGTCTGTGATACTTATTTACATGGGATTTATGTTTTTCATTTTTTTTTTTATAAATTCGCAAAGATTTCAAACAAACTTTTTTCACGTTGTCATTATGGGGGATTGTTTGTAGAGTTTTGAGGAAAATAATAAATGACATAATTTTTGGAATAAGGCTGTAACATAACAAAATGTGGAAAAAGTGCTGTGAATACTTTCCAGATGCACTGTATGATTAGCCCTAAAAATAATAATCATAATAATAATATTAATAACAACAATCCTAATAACAACAACAAGAAAATATAACATATTAGCCCTGAATATAATAACATTATTATTCTACAAAATGATACATATTATAAGCCCTGATTATAATAAAAATGAAAAATAAAACAAGAGAACGATACATATTAGTATTATTATAATATGCATCATTCTCTTGTTGTTTTATTTTTTTATTATAATCAGGGCTAATAATATGTATCATTTTGTAGAATAATAATGTTATTATTATATTCAGGGCTAATATGTATTATTTTCTTGCTGTTATTTTTATGATTGTTGTTGTTATTATAATAACAAGAAAATAATACATATTAGCCCTGAATATAATAATAACATTATTATTCTACAAAATGATACATACTTTTAGCCCTGATTATAATAAAAATAAAAAATAAAACAACAAGAGAATGATACATATTAATATTATGATTGTTATTGTTGTTATTATAGTATGTATCCTTCTCTTGTTTTTTTTTTTTATTATAATCAGGGCTAATAATGTTAAAAAATGTATTATTATATTCAGAGATAATATGTATTATTTTCTTGTTGTTATTATTATTATTATTATTATTATGATTGTTGTTGTTATTATAATAACAACAAGAAAATAATACATATTAGCTCTGAATATAATTTTTTAACATTATTAGCCCTGATTATAATAATAAAAAAAAAACAAGAGAATGATACATACTATAATAACACCAACAACAACAACAACAACAATCATAATATTAATATGTATCATTCTCTTGTTGTTTTATTTTATTGTTTTATTATAATCAGGGCTAATAATATGCATCATTTTGTAGAATAATAATAATATTATTATATTCAGGGCTAATATGTATCATTTTCTTGTTGTTATTATTATGATGGTTGTTGTTATTATAATAACAACAAGAAAATAATACATATTAGCCCTGAATATAATAATAACATTATTATTCTACAAAATGATACATACTATTAGCCCTGATTATAATAAGAATAAAAAATAAAACAACAAGAGAATGATACATATTAATATTATGATTGTTGTTGTTGTTGTTATTATTATAGTATGTATCATTCTCATGTTTTTTTTTTTTTATTATTATAATCAGGGCTAATAATGTTAAAAAATGTATTATTATATTCAGAGCTAATATGTATTATTTTCTTGTTGTTATTATTATTATTATTATTATTATTATTATTACTACGATTGTTGTTATTATTATAACAATCATAATAATAATAATAATAACAACAAGAAAATAATACATATTAGCTCTGAATATAATAATACATTTTTTAACATTATTAGCCCTGAATATAATAATAACATTATTATTCTACAAAATGATACATACTATTAGCCCTGATTATAATAAAAATAAAAAATAAAACAACAAGAGTATGATACATATTAATATTATGATTGTTGTTGTTGTTATTATTATAGTATGTATTATTATAATCAGGGCTAATAATGTTTAAAAAATTATTATTATATTCAGAGCCAATATGTATTATTTTCTTGTTATTATTATTATTATTATTATGATTGTTGTTGTTATTGATATTATGATTGTTGTTGTTATTATTATAGTATGTATCATTCTCTTGTTTTTTATTTTTTTATTATAATCAGGGCTAATAATGTTAAAAAAATTATTATTATATTCAGAGCTAATATGTATTATTTTCTTGTTGTTATTATAATAACAACAACAATCATAATAATAATAATAATAATAACAAGAAAATAATACATATTAGCTCTGAATATAATAATACATTTTTTAACATTATTAGCCCTGATTATAATAAAGAAAAAAAAAAAACAAGAGAATGATACATACTATAATAATAACAACAACAACAACAATCCTAATATTAATATGTATCATTCTCTTGTTGTTTTATTTTATTTTTTTATTATAATCAGGGCTAATAATATGTATCATTTTGTAGAATAATAATAATATTATTATATTCAGGGCTAATATGTATTATTTTCTTGTTGTTATTATTATAATAACAACAAGAAAACAACAACAAGAAAATAATACATATTATGAATATAATAATAACATTTTTAACATTATTAGCCCTGATTATAATAATAATAATAATAATAATAAAAAAAAAAAAAAAAAAATAACAAAAGAGAATGATACATATTATTAGCCCTGAATATAATAATAATAATAATAATAATAATAATAATAATAATAATAATAATATGTAAGTGAGTATAAAGAAAGCATCCACTAAACCACAACACATTCCATTTAATTGAGATGATAAGATAGGAGAGAAATGTTTCGGTAGTGCGGAGAGGTCGCGATCCGCAGTCCATTATACATTTCCTGATTGTATAAACAGAGATGTTGTGCATTGATGTTCCATCATTCCATTCCTCCACCTCCACGTCTCCTCTCTGTCTGCCTCCAGCTTTTCAAGTTCTGCTTATCTAAAAATTGAATATATGCCATATTTCTCTAGCAGTCAACAGATCTTCCTCAATAGCCAATATATATATATATTTTTTTTTTTTAATAAAAAATTATGTTTTTCATCTTTATTCCACATCGGTGCTGCAGCATCATTGCAGCCACGTCACGGCATTTCTCAGGGTTGGGTTTCCCGATGGTGACAACAGTGGACCCTACCAACCGCTCAGCGTCTGCCAACCCTCTCCGCCAATCCCTACACTGGCTCCCAATCACCCAGGGAATTAAAAATTCAAAGTACAAAGCCATTCACCATTCTCTGCCCCGAGCGACATCACCGACCTTGTCTCCAAATATCACCCAAACCGCCCTCTCCGCTCTTCTCAAGACCTCCTACTCTCAAGCTCGCTCGTCTCCTCCTCCTCCCGTGGCTCGTCTCCAGGATTTCTCCAGAGCCTCTCCCATCCTCTGGAACTCGCTACCTCCACCGGTCCGGCTATCCTCCTACTCTCGCTACCTTCAGGCGATTCCTGAAAACGCATCTCTTCGGGAAAGCCTCTCACGTCTCCAACTGATCTTCTACCACTTCCATCAGCTCATCCCAGGGGCGGACTGACCATTCGGGCACTGCCCGAGGGCCCCATGCCACTAAGGGGCCCCATCAGGGTTGCCAGCCTCAATAAAACCAGGGGCAGTATGTAAAAATCTGTGTTTTTTTAAAAATCCCAAGATTATAGCTGCCCCACCTCTCCAGTACCTTTTCAGGGTGTGTATGTGCATTCTGTGTGTGAATACTGTGTGTGTATATTGTGTGTCTGTGTGTGTATACTGTATATGAGTGTGTATACTGTGTGTGTATACTGTATATGAGTGTGTATACTGTGTGTGTATACTGTATATGAGTGTGTATACTGTGTGTGTATACTGTATATGAGTGTGTATACTGTGTGTGTATACTGTATATGAGTGTGTATACTGTGTGGCCCAATAATCTATTGCCTGAGGGCCCCATAATCTCCTATTTCCCAGGGGCCTCATAATCTCCTATTTCCCGGGGGGCCCCATAATCTCCTATTTCCCGGGGGGCCCCATAATCTCCTATTTCCCGGGGGGCCCCATAATCTCCTATTTCCCGGGGGGCCCCATAATCTCCTATTTCCCGGGGGGGCCCCATAATCTCCTATTTCCCGGGGGGCCCCATAATCTCCTATTTCCCGGGGGCCCCATAATCTCCTATTGCCTGGGGGCCCCATAATCTCCTATTGCCTGGGGGCCCCATAATCTCCTATTGCCTGGGGGCCCCATAATCTCCTATTGCCCGGGGGCCCCATAATCTCCTATTGCCCGGGGGCCCCATAATCTCCTATTGCCCAGGGGCCCCATAATCTCCTATTGCCCGAGGGCCCCATAATCTCCTATTGCCCGGGGGCCCCATAATCTTCTCCTATTACCCGGGGGCCCCATAATCTTCTCCTATTACCCGGGGGCCCCATAATCTTCTCCTATTACCCGGGGGCCCCATAATCCGATCATTCTGAACGTGGTGACGTTCGTTGCGTACGGCGGAACTACGTAGAGGCCAGTAGCCAATAGCTTTGGTCTCGTAATTTGATCTGAGCATGCGTGGCACTTTGTCCATCGGAATTCTCGACACACGATCGGAAAAAGTCAGATCGGATTTTGTTGTCGGAAAATTTGAGATCCTGCTAGAAAGCCCGCAAGAGCCCACACACGATCAGATTTTCCGACAACATAATCCGATCGGACTTTTTCCATCGGAATATCCGACCGCGTGTACGGGGCGTTAGTGCCCGGTATTGAAGTGGTTAAATTCAGCCGGTACCGTTTTTATGGCGAATGCGTCCCCCTTAAAAAGTCATTTTAATATGCCCAAATCACAAACAACTTAATACGAGACATGCATTATGAAGCACATTCCTGGGACTCTGGACAAGGAGGGAACTGAGATTCTGGGATGCCAACTGCAATCTATATTGGCGTTATGGCCATTCAAATCCTATGCTGATCAGCAAACTTGAGGTCAACTGTAGGTACAGTACACCATCACACCTGTATGAGCCTATTTGACATCCCATTCTAAACCATGGCCATTAATATCAGCTGGTCTCCTTTGTGGCTATACCATCCTCCTCTCTTTTAGGGAAGACTTCCAAAGATTTTGGAGGGTGTCCGTGTGCATTTGTACCCATTTGTGAGGTCAGGTTGGTGAGAAGACCTGAGTCACCATCGGCATTCCTAATTATTTGGACGAGAAGGCCTGGCTCGCAGTCTCCACTCTAATGCATCTCAAAGGTGTTCCATCGGGTTGAGGTCAGGACTCCAAATTTGCTCATTTATGTCTTTGTGGACCTTGCTTTGTCAGGTCAGGTACTGATGTTGGTGAGAAGACCTGGCTCACCATCGGCTTTCCTATTTGGATGAGAAGGCCTGGCTCGCAGTCTCCACTCCAATTCTCAACGGTGTTCTATCGGGTTGAGGTCAGGACTCCAAACTCACTCATTTATGTTTTTATGGACTTTGCTTTGTGCACTGGTCCAAATCATTTGGTAGAGGGGGGATTATGGTGTGGGGGGTTGTTTTTCAGGGGTTGGGTTTGGCCCCTTAGTTCCAGTAAAGGGAACTCTTAAGGCGTCAGCATACCAAGACATTTTGGACAATTTCATGCTCCCAACTTTGTGGGAACAGTTTTGGGGGACGGCCCCTTCCTGTTCCAACATGACTGTGCACCAACTCACAAAGCAAGGTCCATAAAGACATGGATGAGCGAGTTTGGGGTGGAGGAACTTGACTGTCCTGACCTCAACCCGAAAGAACACCATTGGGATGATCTAGAGCGGGGGTGTCAAACTCAATTTCATCGTGGGCCACATCAGCATTACGATTGTCCTCAAAAGGGCCGGTTGTATCTGTAAGATTAGATGTCCAGCGCATCCCCTCCCCTTACATTAGATGTCAAGAGCCACACCATCATCAGAAGTTGAGTCCCCTACTCTCCCTAACATCACAGTGCACCCACTTTCCTTATGCTGCTGCTGGGAAGAAGCTGGATGCATTGCTTGAAAGCAGAAAAGTAGGGGTCTGGAGGAGGAGCAGCTGCAGGAGAAGTGTGAAGGCCACATGAAATGGCCTCGGTGGGGTGGATTCTGCCCACGGGCCTTGTGTTTGACACCTGTAGACTGCGAGACAGGGATTCTCGTCCAACATCAGTGCCTGACCTCACAAATGTGCTTCTGGAAGAATGGTCAAATATTCCCATAGACACCCTCCTAAACCTTGTGGACGGCCTTCCCAGAAGAGTGGACACTGTTGGGGGTGCTATAGAAGGCTGGAGGCATCACAGAATGTTGGGGGGGGGGGGGCTGAGGGTTCGCAGGGAGCCTGGGGTCAATGTGGACTGCTATGGGAAGTCTGGGGGCACTAAGGGAGCTGGGAGGCACTGTAGGAGGTTAGGTAATCTTCAGGTGGCTGGAGGTCCATGAGAAGGGAGGCAGCAGCCTGGAGGGTGGGTCATGGCCTGATGGTTAAGCTACAGGATGCCACGATACTTGTAGTCCCCTAGTCCAGTAGTTCTCAACCTTTTTTGAGGCCAGGGCATTCTTCCGAAACCTCCATGCACAAAAAGTAAAAAATAAAGTTTTTACTAATACAGCAAAGGTATGGTCATGCAAAACATGTATTGAAATCCTGGGAGGCTCTGAATGGGGTTGGGTGCGTGTCACCTTGGAAGTATTGGGAGTTGTGGAGTGGGTTAGGGGATTCTGCAGCAGTCTTGGTGATCCTGTAGAGAATGAGCTTTCTGGACGAAGCTGGGTGGGCACTGTGGGACACTGTTGGTGACCGTATGGAAGGCTGGAGGCCTCACAGCAAGCTAGGGGGGGGGGGGGCACTGTGGAGGCTGAAGGCTCACAGGGAGCCTTGGGTCACCGTGGCCTGCTATGGGAAGTTGGGGGACACTGTAGGAGTTTTTATGGGGTCTTTAGCTGGCTGGTGGTCTATGGGAAGGGAGGCTACAACCCAGAGGTGGACCATGGCCTAGTGGTTGAGATTCACAGCTCGGTTGACATTCCCCCCTGTCCAACCCTGCTCCAAACAGGATCCTTATCATTCCTGCAACATGTCAATTGGAAGGCAACATTCCCTGGCTACTCATATGCCGTGCCACTGCATGGTAGAAGGTGGAGCCTGTGTGGTCTTCTAACTGCTGTAGACAGGCACAATTTACAGTATACAGAAAACTCATCCTCAGTAATAAAACTACTTATGAGACCTGCAAAAGGTTTTTTAAACAGCCTGGAAATTTGAATTATTGACATTGAATTGTTTTTTTTTTCGTTATTTTTGTTTTTTGGTACAACCATTAAAATAGGGAATCGTAACGAATCGTTCGAATTTAACGAATCATTCGAATCCGAAAACCAACGAAAACCAACGAAAATCCGAAAAAAACGAATTAGAAACAACGAATGTACTATGAAGAAAATCCGAAAAATGAAAACGCTTCTTTTTTTTTCGATTCGTAACTTTTTTTTTTTTTTACCAATTCGTAACTTTTTTTTTTTCTGAATTGGGCCAGTGACCATTGAGGCCTTATGACAGCTGTTTAAAAAGGAAGACATATGATCCCCATGTCATAGCTGGAAGAGTGAGAGAGCTCAGTCCATTTAGTGTAAAATGACAACAACACGTCCTCATTTTTCTTCTAATGCCGCGTACACACGAGCGGAATTTCCGTCGGAAAAACCTTGGATGGTTTTCCGACGGAATTCCGCTCAAGCTTGGCTTGCATACACACGGTCTCACAAAAGTTCTCTGAACTTTCGACCGTCAAGAACGCGGTGACGTACAACACTACGACGAGCCGAGAAAATGAAGCTCAATGCTTCCGAGCATGCGTCGAATTGTTTCCGAGCATGCGTAGGAATTTTGCGCGTCGGAATTGCTACAGACGATCGGAATTTCCGATCGGAACTTTTTCCGACCAGAAAATAGAGAACCTGCTCTCAACTTTTGCTGGCAGGAATTCGGCCAGCAAAAGTCCGATGGAGCGTACACACGGTTGCATTTTCTGACCAAAAGCTCTCATCTGTCTTTTGCTGGCTGAATTTCCGATCGTGTGTACGGGGCATAAGCCCCCGTACACACGGTCGGAAATTCTGACCACAAATCCGTCGGACTTTTTCCGACTAATTTTGTCCGACACTGGTGTTGCATACACACGGTCGGACAAAGTTGTCGGAAAATCCGATCATTCTGAACGTGGTGACGTTCGTTGCGCACGACGGGACTACGTAGAGGCTAGTAGCCAATAGCTTTGGTCTCGTAATTTGATCTGAGCATGCGTGGCACTTTGTCCGTCGGAATTCTCTACACACGATCGGAAAAAGTCCGATCGGATTTTGTTGTCGGAAAATTTGAAAACAGGATCTCAAATTTCCGACGGAGCCCACACATGGCCGGATTTTCCGACAACATGGTCCGATCGGACATTTTCCGTTGGAATTTCCGACCGTGTGTACGGGGCATAAGAGTGTATACAGTGGGCTAGGCTTTTCAGCTCACTGACTAAGAAAGCCACTGTCAGGACCTGGGAAATCTGCTGGTGGCAGTGTTGTTCCCGGAGCCGAAGGGCGCAGTTCCGGTGGCCACCAGTAATTAGGCTCCACCTGACACTGGCTGCTGGGAAGGTATTTAATCCCTCCCTTGATAAGGATTGGTGCTTCAGTGTTCTACCTGTGAGCCATGTCCCTGCCTGATCCTGTGCCTTCTTTCCTGTGACCTGCTTCCTGTACCCTGCACCTAGAATCCTCCTACGAAAGCAAAGGAAATGCCCCCTTGGACTTTGTGGGCAAAGGTTTGAAAACCAGATAATAACGTAGAAAGGTATAAAAATTACAATATTTATTGAGTATAAAACAGTCTAAAAATAGACAATAGTATCACATTGGTAAACATAAAGTGTCATCATATACAAATATACACAGCTATGTTCTATAGCACACGGTTGATCTTACAATAGAAGGCCAGAACCGCAAATGATTGCATAGAGAATCCCAACATGTTTCGGAATATACAATTCCTTCTTCTATTTCCATTATTGCTAATGGCAGTCACCATACTACACAGCCTGTTCTGACCATGCCCTGAAGAAGGAATGAAGTGTATATTTGCGGTTCTGGCCTTCTATTGTGAGAGCAACCGTGTTCTATAGAACATATCTGTGTATATTTGTATATGATGATCCTTTAGGTCTACCAATGTGATACTATTGTCTATTTTTAGACTGTTTTATACTCAATACATTTTGTACTGTTTATACCTTTGTAGGTTATCTGTTTTTCAAACCTTTGCCCACAAAGTCCAAGGGGGCATTTCCTTTGCTTTCTTTCTCAAATATTGGCATACGGCTATAGGTTTCCATTTGGCTACATATATTTTCCTGTATCCTCCTACACTCCTCTTATTCCCCGTCCCAGTCCTGATTTTGCCCTGTTCATGTGAGCTCCCTCTATTTTGTACATAGCGTGGGGTTGCTGTTCTGGGTTTGCTGCACATCACATTTATTTTTCACTCTTCCATTGTTCATGGTTTGTTGGTGTTGGAAGGGTGTTATTTATGCTAATAAACTTTCTTTAATCATTTTTGGTCTGGTTCCTGATGGCCACCTGCACAAAAAATATTAAAAGTCAGCAGCTACAAATACTGCAGCTGCTGACTTTTAATAAATGGACACTTACCTGTCACAGGTTCCAGCGATGTCGGCAGAAGATGACGAGCAATCGCTCGTCTCTCGGCTGCCCGCGCCGCCATCCTCTGTCAGGGAATCAGGAAGTGAAGCGTTGCGGCTTCACTGCCCGGTTCCCTACTGCGCATGCGCGAGTCGCGCTGCGCGTCTATACTGGTCCCACTGTGTCCTGGGAACTGTGTTTTTCCCAGGACACAACGGGGGGGGGGTGGGCATCTGCGGCTAGGGGCGGGGCATCTGCGGCTAGCTAGTCCAGGAAGTGGGTGTAGATACCTGGATTATACAGGTATCTGCACCTCCCTCCCCCCTGAAAGAGGTGGGGAGGGAGGGGGGGGGAGGGATCCGATAAGTGGAAGTTCCACTTTAGGGTGGAACTCCGCTTTAAGGTGAAGCCCAATGATCTGGTCATTCCTGCTGGACACCTGCTTATAGCGTCTCTTACATCCATGTAAAAAAATTTATATATATATATATATATATATATATATATATATATATATATATATATATATATATATATATATATATATATATATATATATATTTTTATCAATGGCCTGTAATTTAAGCAAAGCCTATTGATGAGACTCTTAAAGCATTCATTACCCTTTAAAGCGCAAATAACAGCACAGTGTTTGTGCTGTATAATTTGGCCCTTTCTATTACCTGAAATACTTGGCTGATGCTGCCTGGTTCTGCCCTCCCCACAGTAAGCGGACCACGATTTATCATGGCAGCTGAGCCCTGACACCATGGTCAGTTTACATGCATTTGTCATCCGCAGCTCTCCTCTGTCCTTCTCTCCCCCCTCCCTCCCTGCCTGTCAGCTCTGATCGCTCCCTGACCCTCCCCTCCTGCTGCTCATAATTTAGTGTTGGTGCTACAATCCCCTCTGTTATAATAAATAATTTGCTTTGTAAAAAATAAGCCGCTATAGACCTTTTTTTATAGCGCAGCCTGGCGCTCACGTGACTGGCCGCCTCTCTCCTCCTCTCCTCTCCTCCTCCTGGCTGTATGTCAGCCCCGCTCGCTTTGCTGTCAGATCGAGAGAGGAGAGAGGCGGGAGGGTCACATGAGCATAACATTGTAGCACCAACACTTATTGGCTTAACAACCACTTTAAGTCCCGTACACACGGGCAGAATGTAGACATTTTCCAGTTCAAAAAAAAAACAGCCCGTGTGTGTCTCAGTCTATCTGATGTGCATGCTGGAAAACCAGCAGCCGACCGACTCCTGATCAGCACTCTCAGCCAATGGCAGAGAACGCTGGTGGGAGTGTTCTGGCGGGGTGGGGGGGCGGGGACGTCCTCCTGTCAGAACACAACAGCTCAGTGGGGGAGATCGCTGGACTAACCTCGCATGGTTAGTTCAGCGGTTCTGACCAGAGCCGTCAGGTTTTTTTTTTTGCGGGTTGCATGAAAAAAAAAAAAAAACTGTAGTGTGTATCCGGCTTTAGACGTAAAGTGGGGACAAAGTGACTTGTCACTGAATGCACTATGCTCTCTCATCCTATCAGCTATGACATGGTGTGGAGTCACTTTAGGTGGAGGGACCATGGAACCCAGCTTACCTTAGAGAGGTCAGGAAACTCCTCGTTCAGCTTCCCTGGCCCCTCCTATGTGTAAGGTACCCTGTGTCCGTTAGGGGCACAAGGTGACCGAGAACCCCAGTCGGGTCTGCACTAACCAGACTCTCTGTACAACCACACCGGACTCAGCATTTCCTTTTACCCTGGTTATCCTGGGTTCTATATGTGGGTTTTGTGTTGAAAGAATGGAGGTGCCTCTTTCACGTGGGACAGGAATGTTTCTGAACAATGTCCCTCAAGAAATATATGAAGACTATTCCTGGTTTGTTTGTTTTTGAACTATACCTATTCACTGAAAGAGCTGGTCCTATTGGCCCCTGTTCTTTGTTCTTCAATGTAGGATCCGGACAGTCTGTTACTGGTGGTCTCCTGCCATTGTCTGTGCATTGAGGTGTTATGCGTTTCTAGCATTTAGACCGGGGACCTGAGTGGAGAGGGGGGTTTCTCCAACAGCCTCCCTGCCGATAAGGCGGTCTACTGTTGTAAAGTTGAATACACCTGTGTGTGTCTCTTGTTATGAGATGTAAAGTTTACACCGCCCTGTGTCATTATGCAAAAAAGGGGGGATTGTCCTCTGAGTGTATATCTCCTAGTGCGTGCGTTTGAATAAACAGTCTTATGCTTTTATCGACCCTACACTGATGCCTGGACAAGTGACTGGGTGGGCCAAGGGACCTTGGATCGTGCTGGTACCAGGCAAAGAAAGCTTATACGGCGGACATGCTCCCAGGGGCATTGCTAGGTAGCAAAAAAATAACAAAAACAGGGGCTTCAGCCCGAAGTCCGAGCCCAGCAATGGGGGGGGGGGGGGTAGTAGTACCTACCTGACGCGCGCTGACCTACTTGACACTGACCCACACTGACCTACCTAACATGCACTGACACACACTGACCTACCTGACCCACACTGACCTACACTGACCTACCTGAAACACACTGACCTACACTGACCTACCTGACACACACTGACCTACACTGACCTACCTGACACACACTGACCTACACTGACCTACCTGACACACACTGACCTACACTGACCTACCTGACACACACTGACCTACACTGACCCACACTGACCTACCTGACACACGCTGACCTACCTGACCAGACTTCAGGTGACGTGACCTCCTCCTGCAGCTCGGCGGCGCGCCCATCACACAGTAGTGTACACTCCAGGCAGCCAGAGCCATGATGAGGAGAGGACTCAGAGGAGAGCCACCCGCCCGAGCGCCGAGTGGGGTCGGGATCTTCTCACAGTGGCGCGGCAGCCGCATTGTAATTCCCAACTTCTGATGCCTGCCAGTGCCTATGATGGATGTCACTCATCCCGCATTGGACCAGTGGGACGTCCATCAGCGCTGCAGGCTCCAGAAGGCGGGACCTGCTATTACACTCGTCCGCGCTCGGGTCAGATCGGTCCCCGCTCGGCGGTGCCGCTCAGGGCTAATAATAGAACCGTGCCCACCCAAGACCTGGGACTTTTTGGGGACCCACTCTGGGCTTCAGCCAACGTCAGCCCCCCCCCCCCCCCCCCCCGACGCCACTCTACACTCTCTTGAGTACGGGGGTCCATCACACGTGGTATATCAATTTTTAAGTTACCAATCCAGACCAATGATTAAAAAAAATCCATTCATAAAAAGTTTTATTTTTTTATCAATGGAGGTTCGTTATTAATGGCCTGTAACAGAAAGGAAAGTCAATTTAATTTCTTATTTGTCATTCAGATAACTAAACAAAAAGTAGAACACTTTTGCTGCTTGTATGATGTGCACAGAATGTCTTCTTATGTCCTATAATATATGGCAGATGTCCCTCAGCCTGTCAGATTCTTTGGATGAAGGTTCTCCCTACAATCTTTTATAAAATATCAACACAACGATTAAACTGTCTGCATTCATAACGAACGGATAAACTCCGTGTCTATTCAAGGAGTTTCATAAGACATACTATTAGACAATAAACGTAAATTGTCCATACTGGTTTGGTTCGGTTTAATTTCCTAATCTCACATAACGGAGTCTTATCCTCTCACGGAAAATAAAATATAAGACAGCGTGCTATACGGTCATTAAACAAACTCTTAGAAAATTATAAAGTGTGAGACATCAAATGTAAAAGTCTGGAGACACAATGTTTTAACCACTTTCAGCCCCGGACCAATTTGCAGCCAAAGGACCAGACCACTTTTTGCGATTCAGCACTGCGTCGCTTTAAAGCGGTTCTGCACACATTTCATTTAGTAAATCTCTTTTGCCGCGTACACACTATCGGAATTCTCGTCGGAAAAAACTCTGACGGTTTTTCCGACGGAATTCCGCTCAAGCTGTCTTGCCTACACACGGTCACACCAAATTCCGACGGACAATACCACAGCGGCATAAAACACATTGGACTGCACTATAAAAGGGAAGTTTAATGCTTCTGAGCATGCGTCGAATTGTTTCCGAGCATGCGTCGGAATTTTGCGCGTCGGAATTGCATACACACGATCGGAAAATCCGATAGAAAGGTTTTCCGTCAGAAAAATTGAGAACAGGTTCCCAATTCAAAGTCCGTCGGAAATTCCGACAGAAAAAGACCGTTGGGCATACACACGGTCGAAAAATCCGATGAAAAGCTCCCATCGGGCTGTTTCCATCGGAAATTCCGACCGTGTGTACGCCGCATTTGCCTTCCAAATCAGGCAAAGAGTACTAAATGAAGTGTTTTTTTTTTCCCACTTACCTAGTAATTGCTGACGATCTTTCCTCTGTCTCTTCGGCGGTGGGCGGGGTCTCTGCGCCGATCCTCGGCACGCCGCACTGTCTCCTGGGATCTGGTGTCATTGATCCCAGGAGTCAGTGCGGACATCTTCCGAAATCTCGCGAGATTTCAGCCACATCTTCCGAAATCTCGCGAGATTTCGGCCACATCTTCCGAAATCTCGTGAGATTTCGGCGAACGTGAGCTACACTTTGCCGTTACTGCGCACGCGCGAGATCGGCGCAGTAACGGCGGTGCATGCTGGGCCATCTGAAGTGCCTGTGTGGTTTCACATGCCCACAGGCAAGATGGCACCCGGCAGGGAAGAGTTTTATAACTTCATTTAGATGACGAAAACCGGCAGCAGTGAGTTAGAGAAACGGAACAGGTGAGTACTTAAATGACATCCCCTAATCCATTGCACTAAAAAAAAAAACACTACAGACAGTGCAGAACCGCTTTAACTGACAATTGCGCGGTCGTGCGGCGTGGCTCCCAAACGTCCTTTTTTCCCCACAAATAGAGCTTTCTTTTGGTGGTATTTGATCGCCTCTGCGGTTTTTATTTTTTTCTCTATAAACAAAAGAAGAGCGACAATTTTGGAAAAAAACACGCATTCTTTTTTACTTTTTGCTATAATAAATAAAAAATATTTTCCTCAGTTTAGGCCGAATACGTATTCTTCTACATATTTTTGGTAAAAAAAAAAGAAAATCGCAATAAGCGATTATTGATTGGTTTGCGCAAAGGTTATAGCATTTACAAAATAGGGGATAGTTTTATGGCATTTTTATTAATATATTTTTTTTTTTTACTAGTAATGGCGGCGATCAGTGATTTTTTTTATTGTGACTGCGACATTATGGCGGACACATCGGCCAATTTTGACACATTTTTGGGACCATTGTCATTTTTACAGCGATCGGTGCGATTAAATTGCACGGATTACTGTAACAATTACACTGGCAGTGAAGGGGTTAACCACTAGGGGGCGGGGAAGGGTTAAGTGTGTCATAGGGGGAGTGTTCTAACTGTCAGGGGGAGGGGCTGTGTGTTACACTACACTGATCAGCTCTCCCGATTACAGGGTCACTAGGCAGAATGGGGGGAGATGCTTGTTTACTTCAGCACCTCCCCGTTCTGACTCTCCGTGAGACGATCGCGGGTATCCCGCGGAGATCGAGTCCGCGGGACCCGCGACCCCGACTCACGGAGCTCGCCGCCGGCGGCGCACACCGAGGATGACACGGCAGGAACTTCAAAGGGACGTACCTGTAGGCCCATTTGCCTGTCCGTGCCAGTCTGATGACGTACATCTGTGTGCTCCGGTCGTAAAGTGGTTAAACTCTCCCTGTTAAATTGGACAGGTGTTTATCTACCTTAGACCCGCGCTATAGCCAAATGACGGCTTCAGCGCTGATCTATTGTGCCGGGACTAAGTCTATTGACGTCGTCCCGGACACGAGCTGCCTGCGCTCCCCCTGAAGGGCGCGCGCGGCGCGCTCTGTGATCAGCGAGTCTGTGAGACTCGCTGGATCACAGATCCGAGTAAGGGACAGCTGATCATGTGATCATAACAGAGCCGGTAATTGGCCTTTTTTCCTCCTCGCGCTGAAAGCGCGAGGAGAAAAAAACAAAAAAGCCGATCACCGGCGGCAGTGAGAGGGACATCAGTCCCTCTCACTGCAATGTGCCAATCCATTGTGCCCACCTTTGCCCCATTAAAGTGCCATCTCTGTGCCCACAGTGCCATCTCTCAGTGCCCACAGTGCCATCTCTCAGTGCCCACAGTGCAATCTCTCAGTGCCCACAGTGCCATTTCTCAGTGCCCACAGTGCCATTTCTCAGTGCCCACAGTGCCAGTGCTGCACATCAGTGTCACCTGCCAGTGCTCATCTGTGTCACCTACCAGTGCTCATCTGTGTCACCTACCAGTGCCCATCAGTGCCATCCTATCAGTGCCCATCAGTGTCCCCCCATCAGTGCCCATCAGTGTCATCCATCAGTGCCCATCAGTGTCATCCATGATTTTTTATTTTTTTTTAATTTTCCATCTTTTTTTGTTTGTTTAGCAAAAAATAAAAACCCAGCTGTGATTAAATACCACCAAAAGAAAGCTCTATTTGTGGGAAAAAAATTGTAAAAATGTCATTTGGGTACAGTGTTGTATGACCGCGCAATTGTCATTCAAAGTGCGTCAGCGCCGAAAGCTGAAAATTGGTCTGGTCACGAGGGGGGTTTAAGTGCAAAGTAATCAGGTGGTTATAAAAGCAAGGCCAATGTGTGTTTCGGGAGTCTTCAGAGACTAGTATGGAAATCAGGCAACCTGCCTTGTGTTGCTGGATGGGCAAAGGCTTGCATTGAGTTCATTGAGTTGTGTGCGACAGTGCCAGACCCTGCCACTGTGTAAGTGGGATTAACCCCCTCGGCGCCGGCCCTTTAAGGGGTTTCAGATGCCGGGAGGTGGGGGATCATGTGACCGCCGTGATTGGCTGTCGCGATTGGGAGCTTTTCGTGAGCCGCTGGTAACTGTACGGAGGCACACGCTCTTGGAACAGCAGTGTTTGCACCGTGGTACGCAAATATGAGGCCCATCCACCCAGAGGCCGCATATTTGCATGCAGTCAGCACCAACGGGTTAAAAATCACATAGGGTTCTCATGGGTGCAGGTTGTGGGGCTCCAGAATGTTGGTTCTGGAGCATTGTCCGTCCATCGTCCCTTTGATGCAGTGAAGTTGTCCTGTCCCCTTAGCAGAAAAACACCCCCAAAGCACAATGTTTCCACCTCCATGTATGACGGTGGGGGATGGTGTAGTTGGCCACCAGGTTTGCACACATCTCAGGAGGGATCTTGTCCTCTTTGCAGATCCTCTCCAAGTCATTAAGGTTTCCAGGCTGACGTTTGGTATCTCGGAACCTTCAGCTCCCTCCACATATTTTCTATGGGATTAAGGTCTGGAGACTGGCTGGGCCACTCCAGGACCTTAATGTGCTTCTTCTTGAGTGACTCCTTTTGTTGCCTTGGCCGTGTGTTTTGGGTCATTGTCATGCTGGAAGACCCATCCATGACCCATTTTCAATGCCCTGGCTGAGGGAAGGAGGTTCTCACCCAAGATTTGACGGTACATGGCCCCGTCCATCGTCTCTTTGATGAGGTGAAGTTGTCCTGTCCTCTTAGCAGATAAACACCCCCAAAGCATAATGTTTCCACCTCCATGTATGATGGTGGGGGATGGTGTTCTTGGGGTCATAGGACCTCCATGTATGACGGTGGGGGATGGTTTTCTTGGGGTCATAGGACCTCCATGTATGATGGTGAGGGATGGTGTTCTTGGGGTCATAGGACCTCCATGTATGACGGTGGGGGATGGTGTTCTTGGGGTCATAGGACCTCCATGTATGACGGTGGGGGATGGTGTTCTTGGGGTCATAGGACCTCCATGTATGACGGTGGGGGATGGTGTTCTTGGGGTCATAGGACCTCCATGTATGACGGTGGGGGATGGTGTTCTTGGGGTCATAGGACCCCAATGTATGACGGTGGGGGATGGTGTTCTTGGGGTCATAGGACCTCCATGTATGACGGTGGGGGATGGTGTTCTTGCGGCCATAGTACCCCAATGTATGACGGTGGGGGATGGTGTTCTTGGGGTCATAGGACCTCCATGTATGACGGTGGGGGATGGTGTTCTTGCGGCCATAGGACCTCCATGTATGACGGTGGGGGATGTTGTTCTTGGGGTCATAGGACCTCCATGTATGACGGTGAGGGATGTTGTTCTTGGGGTCATAGGACCTCCATGTATGACGGTGGGGGATGGTGTTCTTGGGGTCATAGGACCTCCATGTATGACGGTGGGGGATGTTGTTCTTGGGGTCATAGGACCTCCATGTATGACGGTGGGGGATGGTGTTCTTGGGGTCATAGGTCCTCCATGTATGACGGTGGGGGATGGTGTTCTTGGGGTCATAGGACCTCCATGTATGACGGCGGGCGATGTTGTTCTTGGGGTCATAGGACCTCCATGTATGACGGTGGGGGGGTGGTGTTCTTGGGGTCATAGGACCTCCATGTATGACGGCGGGGGATGTTGTTCTTGGGGCCATAGGACCTCCATGTATGACGGTGGGGGATGGTGTTCTTGGGGTCATAGGACCTCCATGTATGACGGTGGGGGGTGTTGTTCTTGGGGTCATAGGCCCTCCATGTATGACGGTGGGGGATGGTGTTCTTGGGGTCATAGGACCTCCATGTATGACGGTGGGGGGATGTTGTTCTTGGGGTCATAGGACCTCCATGTATGACGGTGGGGGGATGGTGTTCTTGGGGTCATAGGCAGCATTCCTCCTCCTCTAAACACGGAGAGTTGAGTTGATGCCAAAGAGCTTGATTTTGGCCTCATCTGACCAACAACACTTTCCCTCAGTTCTCCTCTGAATCATTAGATGTTCATTAGCAAACTTCAGACGTTCCTGTATATGTGATTTCTCAAACAGGAGGACCTTGCCGGCACTGCAGGATTTTAGTCCTTCATGGTGTAGTGTGTTACCGATTGTTTTCTTGGTGACTATGGTCCCCGCTGCCTTGAGATCATTGAGAAGATTCTCCCGTGTAGTTCTGAGCTGATCCCTCACCGTTCTCACGACCATTGAACCTCCACGAAGTGAGATCTTCCATGGAGCCCCAGACCGAGGGAGAGTGACAGTTATTTTGCAGGTTGTGGGGGGTTGTGCAGTGGCAGGTTGGTAGGGGTTGGTTGGTAGAGGTTGGTTGGTAGAGGTTGGTTGGTAGAGGTTGGTTGGTAGGGGGGTTCTTTAAGGCTCGCAGGATTTTGTTGTTTTGTGACAGTTATTTTGTGTTTCTTCCATTTGTGAATAATCGCACCAACAGTTGTCACCCTCTCACCAAGCTGCTTGGCGATGGTCTTGTAGCCCATTCCTGCCTTGTGCAGGTCTACAATCTTCTCCCTGACATCCTTGGACAGCTCTTTGGTCTTGGCCATGGTGGAGAGATTGGAATCTGATTGATTGATTCTGTGGACAGGTGTCTTTAAAGGGGTTGCAAAGGTTCGTTTTTCATTTTCTAATTAGGTTCCTTTAACCGCTTCAATACAGGGCTTTTAAACACCCTTCCTTACCAGAGCACTTTTTGCGATTCGGCACTGCGTCGCTTTAACTGACAATTGCGCGGTTGTGCGACGTTACACCCAAACAAAATTGACGTCCTTTTTTTCCCACAAATAGAGCTTTCTTTTGGTGGTATTTGATCGCCCCTGCGGTTTTTATTTTTTGCGCTATAAACAAAAGAAGAGCGAAAAAAAAACACAATATTTTTTTACTTTTTGCTATAATAAATTATCCCATTTTTTTTTTAAAAAAAACTATTTTTTTCCTCAGTTTAGGCCGATACGTATTCTTCTACATATTTTTGGTAAAAAAAAAAATCGCAATAAGCGTATATTGATCGGTTTGCGCAGAAGTTATAGCGTCTACAAAATAGGGGATAGATTTATTGAATTTTTTTTTTTTTTTTTTTTTTTTTTACTAGTAATGGCGGCGATCTGCGATTTTTTTTTCGTGACTGCGACATTGCGGCGGACACTTCGGACACTTTTGACACATTTTTTGAACCATTCACATTTACACAGCGATCGTTGCTATAAAATTGCAATGATTACTGTGTAAATGTGACTGGCAGGGAAGGGGTTAACACTAGGGGGCGCTGCAGGGGTTAATGTGTTCCCTAATAGAAGTGATTCTAACTGTGGGGGAGGGGACTCAAGGGGAAGAGACCGAACATGTGTTCCTCCGTACTGGGATCACATGATCGGTCTCCTCCTCGCTGACAGGACGTGGAGCTGTGTGTTTACACCCCATCATTACACACACAGCTCCACTGTCCCGCCCGGTCCCGTTGCTTTAACGGGCAATCGCGGGTGCCCGGCGGACATCGCGGCCGCCGGGCACTCGCACCGGGTCCCGAGCGATGCCGCGGGCGCGCGCGCCCCCCAGGCGGCTGGGAATGCGAGGACGTCATATGACGCCCACCCAGGATGGGAGATCCACCTTGTGGGCGTCATATGACTATGGCGCGGTATTGAAGTGGTTACGCTAGTGCACTTACCTTTTCCTTCGATTTTCCCTTCTATTTTTTTCTTTGTCTGAATTTCTTACTTCCTGTTCCTCCTCTGTCAGCTTGCCACCATCATCCGAGCCGTTCTGGCTGGGGGTTAGTCAGCGTGCTCGCCCCCTCCTTTGGGACTACATCCCTGCGGGGAGACGTTGTGTACCTTCACAGGCACAGGAGGCAGGGGAGCCGCGGGTGTGTCTAAGATGCTGTAGCTCCGCCTCCCATGCCATGTTATTGCAATCAGAATGACGATCTCAGCAGCACAGCCTTTTCTCCGCCCCCTTTACGTTTATTCGGTGTATGGATGTGCTGGGGAGGCGTGGCTGCTGGGCGGTGAGAAATGAGAACAAGGCTCGTTCTCTGACACAGTGAAAAAGCGGCACTGCGCATGCGTGATGTCGCTAAGCATCAAGGGAATTGTAGTTTGTTTGAAGACGCAACGTTGCTGCACGGAGTGCGCTCTAAAAACTGGAAGCTGAGGAGCTCATAGATACACTAAAGGAGGAAGTTCAAAAAAAGCATATACCGTATATACTCGAGTATAAGCCGAGTTTTTTCAGCAATTTTTTTTGTGCTGAAAATGCCCCCCTCGGCTTATACTCGAGTCAAGCACTTTTCTGCAGCAGAGAATGACATTTTCCGAACCGACTTTGGGGCCCCGTATCTCGGTGCTAGGAACCCCAAATTTGGTGTGCAAAACCAGTGGAACCAACTCTACAACATATCCATGGGGTTCTTAGCACCAAGTGGCCCCCGAGATACGGGGCCCCAAAGTCGGTTCGGAAAATGTCATTCTCTGCTTCAGAAAAGTGCTTGACATTTTCCGAACCGACTTTGGGGCCACGTATCTCGGGGGGCCACTTGGTGCTAGGAACTCCATCTTTGTATATGTTGTAGTGCTAGTTCCAGTGCTGTAGTGCTGGGTTGTGCATATGTTGTAGTGCTGGGTTGTGCATATGTTGTAGTGTTGGGTTTGCACACCACATTTGGGGTTCCTAGCACCAAGTGGCCCCGAGATACGGGGCCCCACATTCGGTCAACTGTGTCCATCTGCAGCAATGTCATTTTGGGACCCTTTGGGTCCAAATTTGGCTGCAGCTAGGGGGGCATCTAGGAACCTTTAACTACAGAGTTTGAAGTTCGGGGGACCTATGGCTGCGAATGGGCACAGTGAGGCTGCAAATGGGCATTGTTGACCCTCTTTTCCACTAATGCCGCGTACACACGGTCGGAATTTCCGATGGAAACTGTCCGATGGGAGCTTTTCAAGGGATTTTCCGACCGTGTGTACGCCCATCGGTCTTTTTCTGTCAGAATTTCCGACGGACTTTGGATTGAGAACCTGTTCTCAATTTTTCCGACGGAAAACCTTTCTATCGGATTTTCCGATCGTGTGTATGCAATTCCGACGCGCAAAATTTGACGCATGCTCGGAAACAATTCGACGCATGCTCAGAAGCATTAAACTTCCCTTCTATAGTGCTGTCGAACGTGTTTTATGCCGCTGTGTTACTGACCGTCGGAATTTGGTGTGACCGTGTGTAGGCAAGACAGTTTGAGCGAAATTCCGTCGGAATTCCGACGGGAAAACCATCAGAGCTTTTTCCGACGAGAATTCCGACCGTGTTTACGCGGTATTACAGTAGCTGTGCATTTCTCACCCTAGGCTTATACTCAAATCAATAAGTTTCCCCAGTTTTTTTTGTGGTAAAATTAGGTGCCTCGGCTTATATTCGGGTCGGCTTATACTCGAGTATATACGGTAACAGGTAGATTGAAAACGTCTGCAGAAATAACAGCTATATTCCTGATCTATGCTGCATATAGATCAGATATTGATAAAAAAATATATAGGGAACAAGCTGAGATTAGGAGCACTCCCTTTAAGAGAGTGCTCTTAATCTCAGCTTGTTACCTGCATAGAAGACACCCGGGAGCCAGAAATCTTGCTGATCGATAGGAGATCAAATACTTTTTTCACTCATTAAAATGCAAATCCATTTATAACTTTTTGAAACGAGTTTTTCTTTTTTCTGTATATTTTTGTCGTTATTCTGTCTCTCACCGTTATAATAAACCGACCAATAAAATTATAGACTGATCGCTTCTTTTGTCAGTGGAGCAAACGTACAAAATCAGCAGGGGGGGCCAAATACTTTTTTTCCCCCCCTCGCTGTATGTGAATTTTTTATGTGGTATAGCAGAAGAAATAAATGAAATCGTTAGCTATAAAAACCAGACTGAAGAAATACGATTGCCGTAACGTATTTAACAAACGAAAGGTCCAACCGCTTCATCTACAAAGCCATACATGGCGATGCGTCGCTTTTTCCATCATTAAACTGTATCGCGGTATATAGGTGGCTCATGTCTACAACCCGCGATTATGAAGCCATTTACATTTACTCTCACGGGATTTGTTTTATTAAATCATTTGTCAGGATAAACGGAAAACAAATCAGTTATTAATGACTCCTTCGCCCGCAGCATCCTTATCAGGCAATGAAAGATTACATTTGATTAATACTGCAGGAAATGTAAACCGTTCCTCTAATGTCTTTGAAAATAACCGATGCCTGAAGCGTGGGACGGTGGTACTTCCCACCGACAAATCTCACATTTTTCACCAGGATGTGCAAAGCCGGTTACTAAATCCTCCGAGTCCACTGGCAGAAGAACCGATTTTTCAAAAGAAGAGAAGCGGCGCGGGGGGGGGGGGGGGGGGGGAGATGGAGATTTACGTTCGTGCTATAGGGAGGGTCTCCTACATGTAATACTCCTACCATTTCCACATGCTTAAACGGTCTAGTCGCTGAAAATCATTACATGTAGGGAACGCGGTTTGAAGCGGACCGCGGATGAGAATGCAAAGTCCACTTATCTCTGGACATGTGCAATTCGTTTCGTTTTTTTTTTTTTTCGTTTTTTCGTTTTTTTCGTTTTTCGTTATTTTCGTCCGTTCGTTTTCGTACGAATGAACGAATCGTTCGAATCCGAAAAACAACGAAAATCCCCAAAAAATTATTAGAAACAATAAATGTACTAATGAAGAAAATCCGAAAAACGAAAACGAACGAAAAAATTCGTACATTTCGTAACTTTTTTTTTTTTGTTGAATTGGTAATTTTCCGTGTCTCTTACAATGGCGCTGCTTAACGTGCTTTTAATAGAGTGAACAAAAAAATTCGTACATTCGTAACTTTTTTTTCGATTCGTAATTTTCCGTGTCTCTTACAATGGATTGAACAAAAAAATTCGTACATTCGTAACTTTTTTTTGTTGAATTGGTCATTTTCAGTGTCCCTTACAATGGTGCTGCTTAACGTGCTTCGAATGGATTGAACAAAAAAAATTCGTACATTCGTAACTTTTTTTTCGATTCGTAACTTTTTTTTTTTTCGATTCGTTACTTTTTTTTCGATTCGTAACTGTTTTTTTTTTTTTTTTTTTTCGATTCGTAACTTTTTTTTTTTCGATTCGTAATTTTTTTTTTTTTTCGATTCGTAATTTTCCGTGTCTCTTACAATGGTGCTGCTTAACGTGCTTCGAATAGATTGAACAAAAAAATTCGTTCATTCGTTACTTTTTTTTCGATTCGTAACTTTTTTTTTCTCGATTCGTCACTTTTTTTTTTTTCGATTCGTTACTTTTTTTTCGATTCGTAACTTTTTTTTTTTTTTTTCGATTCGTAAATTTTCCGTGTCTCTTACAATGGCGTTGCTTAATGTGCTTCGAATGGATTGAACAAAAAAATTCGTACATTCGTAACTTTTTTTTTTTTGTTGAATTGGTAATTTTCCGTGTCCCTTACAATGGTGCTGCTTAACGTGCTTCGAATAGATTGAACAAAAAAATTCGTTCCTTCGTTACTTTTTTTTGGATTCGTAACTTTTTTTTTTTCGATTCGTTACTTTTTTTTTCGATCCGTAACTTTTTTTTTCCGATTCGTTACTTTTTTTTCGATTCGTTACTTTTTTTTTTTTTTTTTTTCGATTCGTAATTTTTCCGTGTCTCTTACAATGGCGTTGCTTAACGTGCTTCGAATGGATTAAACAAAAAAATTCGTACATTCGTAACTTTTTTTCTCGATTCGTAATTATTTTTTTTCGATTCGTAACTTTTTTTTTTGATTCGTAAACTTTTTTTTTTGATTCGTAAATTATTAAAATGTAATAATAGCATACACATTACATAAAATTATGAATTATGCTCCGATTACGAATCTACGAATGTTACGAATGTTACGAATGTTACGAATGTACGAATAAATACGAATGCGTCCGAAAATTAAACTAACGAAAAAACGAATCAACGAAAAAATAACTCTCACGAATGTACGAATCGTTACGAATACGAACACCGACGACTTACGAATATACGAATCAACGGAAACTAAAAAAACAAAACGAAAATAAACAAATTTTTTTGTTGTGCACATGTCTACTTATCTCTGGCAGTCCCTCCTCCCTGGCAGGGCCGTCTTAATAGCATCATGGGCCCCTGGGGGGCAAAGTAATGCTCTGGGGCCTCTACTATGGAGACAGTGCAGGTAAACAGACATCAATTAGACATGCGCACAACAGAAAAATTTGTTTATCTTCGTTTCGTTTCTTTAGTTTCCGTTGATTCGTAACGATTCGTAAATTCGTAAGTTGTCGGTGTTCGTATTCGTAACGATTCGTATTTTCGTAAGAGTTATTTTTTCGTTGATTCGTTTTTCCGTTAGTTTAATTTTCGTTTATTCGGAATTCGGACGCATTCGTATTTTCGTAAATTTAGTTACATTCGTACTTTCGTAAAATTGTTTTCGTAGATTTGTAATCGGAGCATAATTCATAATGTTATGTAATGTGTATGCTATTATTACATTGTAAGAGACACGGAAAATTACGAATCGAAAAAAAAAAAGTTACGAATGTACGAATTTTTTTTGTTCAATCCATTCGAAGCACGTTAAGCAGCGCCATTGTAAGGGACACGGAAAATTACGAATCGAAAAAAAAAAGTTACGAATGTACGAATTTTTTTCGTTCAATCCATTCGAAGCGCGTTAAGCAGCGCCATTGTAAGGGACACGGAAAATTACCAATTCAACAACAAAAAAAAAAGTTACGAATGTACGAATTTTTTTTGTTCAATCCATTCGAAGCACGTTAAGCAGCGCCATTGTAAGGGACACGGAAAATTACGAATCGAAAAAAAAAAAAGTTACGAATGTACGAATTTTTTTCGTTCAATCCATTCGAAGCGCGTTAAGCAGCGCCATTGTAAGGGACACGGAAAATTACCAATTCAACAACAAAAAAAAAAAAGTTACGAATGTACGAATTTTTTTGTTCATTTTTGATTTTCGTTGTTCCTGTTTTAGTTTTTCGGATTTTCTTCTTTCGTAGTTTCCTTGTTTCTAATTTGGTTATTTCGGATTTTCGTTGTTTTTCGTATTCGTTCGATTCGAACATTCGTTATTTGTAAAAAAATTAAGTGAATCGTTCGTTCATTCGTACGATAACGAATGAACAAATATAACGAATTTTAACGAAAAAAACGAAAAAATCGAAACGAATTGCACATGTCTAACATCAAGTAGGTAGGAGGCAGACAAGCGGAGCTTCCCCTTTTGGGTGGAGCTCCACATTAACTACATGAACAATCATTCTGTACATCAAAGAAACACTGGGACCCCTCCGACTTGAACTCTGACCCCTCTACACCCTAGTTATCCCCCCCCCCCCCCAGCACTGTACCCATATGTAGCGCTGGCTCCTGACGAGCAGGCGCTATTGTCTTTTGAAAAAAAAAAGTTGGGATAATTCTTCTAAATTTCTGGTTTCAGTACCAGTCCAGCTGGGTTCCACTGGGTTCTCCTTGACCGCGGGTGTCGCTGTCACCACCGGCAAGAGTAGAAAGCAGTCTAGCTGGATGCATTGAATGCCACTTGCCTCTCGGAAACCAGCCCAGTGCGAGTGATCTCCCGCTGTGCATTATGGGAGGTTGGTATTTAAGGTACCGACACCATGTGACAAAAAAACTTTATTTGCTGTCCGCGTGGTTCTGGGGGTCCTCCTGACCCAGCCTCATGGCCAGGGGCGTTGCTAGATCTACGAAAGATCTGGGGCTAGAGCCCATAGCAGCGTAGTAAAGAAAGTCATACGCTTGGGTGGGCATACACATGTATATACAGCAATATACTTGTGTGTGTGTACATATCCCCAGAGAGCCCCCCCCCTTACATCAGGGTCCCCAGAGAGCCCCCACTTACATCAGGGTCCCCAGAGAGCCCCCACTTACATCAGGGTCCCAGAGAGCCCCCATTACATCAGGGTCCCCAGAGAGCCCCCCACTTACATCAGGGTCCCCAGAGAGCCCCCACTTACATCAGGGTCCGCAGAGAGCCCCCATTACATCAGGGTCCCAGAGAGACCCCCCTTACATCAGGGTCCCAGAGAGCCCCCCTTGCATCAGGGTCCCCAGAGAGCCCCCCCTTACATCAGGGTCCCCAGAGAGCCCCCCTTACATCAGGGTCCCCAGAGAGCCCCCCCTTACATCAGGGTCCCCAGAGAGCCCCCACTTACATCAGGGTCCCCAGAGAGCCCCCACTTACATCAGGGTCCGCAGAGAGCCCCCATTACATCAGGGTCCCCAGAGAGCCCCCCCTTACATCAGGGTCCCCAGAGAGCCCCCCACTTACATCAGGGTCCCCAGAGAGCCCCCCACTTACATCAGGGTCCCCAGAGAGCCCCCCTTACATCAGGGTCCCCAGAGAGCCCCCCCTTACATCAGGGTCCCCAGAGAGCCCCCTTGCATCAGGGTCCCCAGAGAGCCCCCCTTGCATCAGGGTCCCCAGAAAGCCCCCCCCTTACATCAGGGTCCCCAGAGAGCCCCCCATTACATCAGGGTCCCCAGAGATCCCCCTTGCATCAGGGTCCCCAGAGAGCCCCCCTTGCATCAGGGTCCCCAGAGAGCCCCCCACTTACATCAGGGTCCCAGAGAGCCCCCCACTTACATCAGGGTCCCCAGAGAGCCCCCCTTACATCAGGGTCCCCAGAGAGCCCCCCACTTACATCAGGGTCCCCAGAGAGCCCCCCACTTACATCAGGGTCCCCAGAGAGCCCCCCCCCCTACATCAGGGTCCCCAGAGAGCCCCCTTTGCATCAGGGTCCCCAGAGAGCCCCCCCTTACATCAGGGTCCCCAGAGAGCCCCCCCTTACATCAGGGTCCCCAGAGAGCCCCCCCTTACATCAGTGTCCCCAGAGAGCCCCCCCTTACATCAGGGTCCCCCAGAGAGCCTCCTCCTTACATCAGGGTCCCCAGAGAGCCCCCCCTTACATCAGGGTCCCCAGAGAGCCTCCTCCTTACATCAGGGTCCCCAGAGAGCCCCCCACTTACATCAGGGTCCCCAGAGAGCCTCCCCTCCCCTTGGGGACCACTGCAGAGACTCGGGGCTATGGACCCCAGATTCGGGGCTATAGCCCCAAAAGCCACCCCCTAGCAACGCCACCGCTCATGGCCCTCCTGGCCTGGGGTGCGGAACTATGCATCCTGTGTCTAGGGGCTTGCTGGCCAGAGGCAATGTAACTGCAGGGGTAGGTCCGAGTGACTTTCGGAGCCTACTGATCCAAGGAAGGTACGGTGCTGCCTCATCGTAAAGGAGAGGCCCAGCAACTGAAGAACCTCAGGGGAGGACCCGTTCAGGAGAAGGCCGTGCGCAAGGCTGGCTCCTCAGAAGGAGCCTGGAGGCTTAGTTGAAGGACGCGACCTGGATCGTCCCTCATACGGTATCGCCGGATCGGCTGAGAGAACCCGGTACCGTATGACAGTTACTTAAAGTTCATCTAACCTGAAGTGTAACCTACAAGTCTGTGGCAGAGACTTTACCGAGCGTCCTACCGGCTGCTAGGCCTAGTGAGAGAGACCTATCCGGGGGACTGCAAGAATCCAGATTGTGAAACCGTTAAATTTATCTGGATTCGTTCAATAGCTTCACCCTGCAATCTAAGTAGCTGAACTCACCCCTAACCCTCTACCCTTTATTAACCACTTCAGCCCCGGACCAATTGGCAGCCAAAGGACCAGGCCCCTTTTTGCGATTCGGCACTGCGTTGCTTTAACTGACAATTGCGCGGTCGTGCGACGTGGCTCCAAAACAAAATTGGCGTCCTTTTTTTCCCACAAATAGAGCTTTCTTTTGTGGTATTTGATCGCCCCTGCGGTTTTTATTTTTGCGCTATAAACAAAAATAGAGCGACAATTTTGAAAAAAATGCAATATTTTTTGCTTTTTGCTACAATAAATATCCCCCAAAAATATATAAAAAAACATTTTTTTTCCTCAGTTTAGGCCGATACGTATTTTTCTACATATTTTTGGTAAAAAAAAAAAAATCGCAATTAGCGATTGATCGGTTTGCGCAAAAGTTATAGCGTTTACAAAAAAGGGGATAGTTCTATAGCATTTTTAATAATATTTTTTTTTTTTTTACTAGTAATGGCGGCGACCAGCGATTTTTTATTGTGACTGCGACATTATGGCGGACACATCGGACATTTTTGACACATTTTTGGGACCATTGTCATTTATACAGCAATCAGTGCTATTTAAATGCATTGATTCCTGTATAAATGACAGTTGTAGTGAAGGGGTTAACCACTAGGGGGAGGGGAGGGGTTATGGGCTGTGACGTGTGTGTTTTTTTTTACATTAGGGGGCGGGGCTGACGTCTGACGTCTGACGTCATTGATCGGCTTTCCCGATGACCGGGAAGAGCCAATCAATGACAGACAGAGTAGGAAGAGCGGGGAGAGGTTTGTTTACACAGACCTCTCCCCGTTCTTCAGCTCCGTAACCCGATCGCGGGACACCAGCGGCGATCGGGTCCGCTGGTCCCGCGGCCGGGGTCACGGAGCTCCCGACCGGGTCGCGCGCGTGCCGCTGGCAGCGCGCGCGCGACCCACGGGCAGGCATTTATACGATCACGTACAGGCACGTGATTTTGCCTGCCCGTGCCATTTTGCCGCAGTATATCTGCGTTAGGCGGTCGGGAAGCGGTTAAGAGACTGTGTTCTATTTTTTCTGAATAAATAACCTAAAAGTGGATTCCGTGTCAGTCTCAACCATTTCTCTGGGTTACTTTCCACGGGATCCCCAAGACGGAGCTACAACAGGTGAGGTAACGGTAAGCCCAAATAAAAATCAGCAGCTCCTTCGGGGGTCAGTGCTACACATATACCATAAGATACCCCTTGTATTGTGACCCCCCACTACATCCCTGATACCCCTACACTGTGGCCTCTCTACATCCCTGATACCTCTAGCACTATAGCCACTAGACATGTGCACAACCAAAAAATTCGTTTATTTTCGTTTCGTTTTTTTCGTTTCCGAAAAAAATTCGTTTTTTTTCGTTTCGTTTTTTTCGTTTCCGTAGATTCGTAACGATTCGTACATTCGTAAGTCGTCGTTGTTCGTATTCGTAACGATTCGTACATTCGTAAGTCGTCGTTGTTCGTATTCGTAACGATTCGTACATTCGTAAGAGTTATTTTTTCGTTGATTCGTTTTTTCGTTACTTAAATTTTCGGACACATTCGTATTTATTCGTACATTCGTAACATTCGTAGATTCGTAATCGGAGCATAATTCATAATTTGATGTAATGTGTATGCTATTATTACATTTTAATAATTTACGAATCGAAAAAAAAAGTTACGAATCGAAAAAAAAATAGTTACGAATCGAAAAAAAAAGTTACACATTTTTTTGTTCAATAGAGACACAGGAAATTACAAATCGAAAAAAAAAAAAAAAAAAGTTACGAATCGAAAAAAAAGTTACGAATCGAAAAAAAAAAAAAGTTACGAATCGAAAAAAAAAGTTACGAATCGAAAAAAAAGTTACGAATGTACGAATTTTTTGGTTCAATAGAGACATGGAAAATTACAAATCGAAAAAAAAAAAAAAAAAAAAAGTTACGAATCGAAAAAAAAGTTACGAATGTACTAATTTTTTTTGTTCAATCCATTCGAAGCACGTTTAGCAGCGCCATTGTAAGGGATACGGAAAATTACCAATTCAACAAAAAAAAAAGTTACGAATTTTTTTGTTCGTTTTCGTTTTTCGGATTTTCTTCATTAGTACATTCGCTGTTTCTAATTTGTTTTTTTCGGATTTTCGTTGTTTTTCGGATTCGAATGATTCGTTATTCGGATTCGTACGATTCGTTACGATTCGTTATTCGTATTCGTACGATTCGAACGATTCGTTCATTCGTACGAAAACGAACGAACGAAAATAACGAAGAAAAACCGAAAAAAACGAAACGAATTGCACATGTCTAATAGCCACCCAAGATACCCCAAGCATTGCTACCCCCTATACACCCCAGATCCCCCCTCAGCATTGTTTTCCCCCCATACACCCTTGATATCCCCCAGCACCATTATTCCATCCATGTAGTACCCCCTTTTCCAGTGGAGATACAGTGCATGTGAACTTTTGGCTCTGTGCCCACCTCCAGCACTGGACTCACCTATACCAATCAAGCAGACAGAAGGAGGGGCGGAGGAGCCAGCGCCCTCCGGGCATTCCAAGCCTTTTGGTGCAAACAGTGCTGGACAGCTGGGCTCACCATGACACCATCCACAATGCCACTTCCGCAGGCGGGCTCTCAGTGCTGCCGACTCAGCAGCTCCCACTCCAGCTCCTACCCCGCGGCCTCCGAGGCCCCAGCATTCAAGCTGCATGGGGCGGGGAGGTCAGAGCATCACTGGTGCTCCGGCCCCGCCCCTCCCTGATGGCTGTGAAATAATAGGTATTGTTCTGCACAGCATGGCGCACCGCTGCCAGTCTGCCTCCCCTGTGTATCCATCACTCTCAGTGCCACCCACAATTTCAGGGCAGCGTGGGCTCAAGGACCAGCTGCTTTGGGGAAAGTGCAGGCCCCCCCCCCCCATGCAGCTGGGGCCCCTGGGCAGTGCCCAGGTGTGCCATCTCATTAAAGCGGAAGTAAACCCATCGATTTAACAGTTTAAAAAAAAAAAGGCATGCCGGGAATGCTAACTGCACATTGGCTGTGCTCTCAACCAAACAGTCAAACCATCCAATGGCTGGTGTCATAACGGATCACATGTGCAGCACTGTGGCAGTTGAAGATTAAACAGAGGCAAAGATGGCAGCTTCCTTGGCTGAAACCGATAGGGGGGTTTACTTCCACTTTAAGACAGCCCTGCTCCCTGGAAAGCAGGGCTGGGACATGGGGGTGGGCGAGAGGGACGCCTGCCCTGGGCGCAATGGTTTACTGTGGGCGTCCTTGCTCTCTTGCAAGGCTGACAGGAGTAGTGACAGCAGCAGTGATTTTGACAATCAAGTGACTGCTAGGTGTAGGATCCTCTAAGCTTGCACATCAGGAGCGGGGGAGGAGTTTGGAATCTTTGCCCTGGGCTCTGGATGACCTTGTCCCGGCACTGCTGGGAAGTGATGCACGATGCTTTGAATGACACCAGAACACATCACAATGGACCTACGCTTCAGCGCTCCACAACACACAAACAGGGTTAGAAATCATGGGGACCCCTAAAGCTTATATGACGGGGTCCCCCTCAATGAGTTATAAATGGATTTGCATTTTAATGAGTGAAAGAAGTATTTGTCCCCCTATCAATCTGCAAGATTTCTGTCCCCCAGGTGTCTTCTATACAGGTAATGAGCTGAGATTAGGAGCACTCTCTTAACCACTTCAGCACCGGGCCATTTTACCCCCCTTCCTTACCAGAGCACTTTTTGCGATTCGGCACTGCGTCGCTTTAACTAACAATTGCGCGGTCGTGCGACGTTACACCCAAACAAATTGACGTCCTTTTTGTCCCACAAATAGAGCTTTCTTTTGGTGGTATTTGATCACCTCTGCGGTTTTTATTTTTTGCGCTATAAACAAAAGAAGAGCGACAATTTGAAAAAAAACACAATATTTTTCCTTTTGCTATAATAAATATCCCATTTTTTAAAAAATATATTTTTTTTTTCCTCAGTTTAGGCCGATACGTATTCTTCTACATATTTTTGGTTAAAAAAAAAAAATCGCAATAAGCGTATATAGATTGGTTTGCGCAAAAGTTATAGCGTCTACAAAATAGGGGATAGATTTATTGCATTTTTTTTCTTTTTACTAGTAATGGCGGCGATCTGCGATTTTTTTTCGTGACTGCGACATTGCGGCGGACACTTTTGACACATTTTTGGAACCATTCACATTTACAAAGCGATCGTTGCTATAAAATTGCAGTGATTACTGTGTAAATGTGACTGGCAGGGAAGGGGTTAACACTAGGGGGCGCTGCAGGGGTTAATGTGTTCCCTATAGGAGTGATTCTAACTGTGGGGGGGAGGGGACTCACAAGGGGAGGAGACCGATCAGTGTTCCTCCGTACTGGGATCACATGATCGGTCTCCTCTGACAGGACGTGGAGCTATGTGTTTACACACACAGCTCCACGGTCCCGTTGTTTTAACGGGCAATCGCGGGTGCCGGCGGACATCGCGGCCGCCGGGCACCCGCACTGGGTCCCGAGCAACGCCGCAGGACCAAAGAGCTGTCCAAGGATGTCGGGGAGAAGATTGTAGACCTACACAAGGCTGGAACAAGACCATTGCCAAGCAGCTTGGTGAGAGGTGACACCAGTTGGTGCGATTATTCGCAAATGGAAGAAACACAAAATAACGATCGATCTCCCTCGGACTGGGGCTCCATACAGGATCTCACCTCGTGGAGTTTCAATGATGATGAGAACGGTGAGGAATCAGCCCAGAACTACACGGGAGAATCTTGTCAATGATCTCAGCTGGGACCAAAGTCACCAAGAAAAAAAATTGGTAACACACTATGCGGTGAAGGACTGAAATCCTGCAGTGCCCGCAAGGTCCTCCTGTTCAGGAAATCACATGTACAGCCCGTCTGAAATTTGCTAATGAACATTTGAATGATCCAGAGGAGAACTGGGTGAAATTGTTGTTGGTCAGATGAGACCAAAATCGAGATCTTTGGCATCAACTCAACTCGCCGTGTTTGGAGGAGGAATGTTGCCCAATGACCCCAAGAACACCCTTCCCACCGTCATATATGGAGGTGGAGACATTATGCTTAGGGGGTGTTTATCTGCTAAGGGGACAGGACAACGTCACTGCATCAAAAGAGACGATGGACGGGGGCCATGTACCATCAAATCTTGTGTGAGAACCTCCTTCCCTCAGCCAGGGCATTGAAAATGGGTCGTGGACAGGTCTTCCAGCATGACAATCGCCCAGAACACACGGCCAAGGCAACAAAAGGAGTCGCTCAAGAAGAAGCACATTAACCGGTTCCCGACCGGGGCACGACGATATACATCGGCAGAATGGCACGGACAGGCATAAGGGCATATATACAAGTCCCTTTTTAAATGCCACCGTGCCATCGGGAGCGCGCTGGGAGCGGCGCGCTCCCGCGCCGGTCGGGACCCCCGTGAGGCCGGTTGCGGGTCCCGCGGACTCGATCGCCGCGGGGGCACCCGCGATCGTCTCACGGGAAGGCTGAACGGGAAGATGCGGAAATAAACAGCATCTCCCCGTTCTGCATAGCAACTAGTGATGCCGATCTCTTCTCCCTGTGATTGGAGCAGAGATCAGCATTCACTAGCTGACAGCCACGCCCCCCCACAGTAAGAAACACACCCCTAGGCATACTTAACCCCTACACTGCCACCTAGTGGTTAACCCCTTCACTGCCAGTGTCATTTATACAGGAATCAATGCATTTAAATAGCATTGATTGCTGTATAAATGACAATGGTCCCAAAAATGTGTCAAAAATGTCCGATGTGTCCGCCATAATGTTGCAGTCACAATAAAAATTGCTGATCGCCGCCATTACTAATAAAAAAAAATTATTAATAAAAATGCTATAAAACTATCCCCTATCTTGTAAACGCTATAACTTCTGCGCAAACCAATCAATAATCGCTTATTGCGATTTTTTTTACCAAAAATATGTAGAAGAATACGTATCGGTCTAAACTGAGGAAAAAAAAAATGTTTTATATATTTTTGGGGGATATTTATTATAGCAAAAAATAAAAAAGAATGCGTTTTTTTTTTCAAAATTGTCGCTCTTTTTTGTTTATAGCGCAAAAAATAAAAACCGCAGAGGCGATCAAATACCACCAAAGAAAGCTCTATTTGTGGGAAAAAAAGGACGTCAATTTGTTTGGGAGCCACGTCTCACGACCGCGCAATTGTCAGTTAAAGCGACGCAGTGCCGAATCGCAAAAAGGGGCCTGGTCCTTTGGCTGCAAATTGGTCCGGGGCTGAAAGTGGTTAAGGTCCCGAAGTGGCCTAGCCAGTCTCCAGACCCTAGTTCCATAGAAAATATGTGGAGGGAGCTGAAGGTTCGAGTTAACAAACGTCAGCCTGGAAACCTTAATGACTTGGAGAGGATCTGCAAAGAGGACAAAATCCCTCCTGAGATGTGCAAACCTGGAGGCCAACTCCAAGAAACGTCTGACCTCCGATTGTCAACAAGGGTTTTGCCACCAAGTACTAAGTCATGTTTTGCGAAGGGGTCAAATTCTTATTACACTCATTAAAATGCAAATCCATTTATAACTTTTTTGTTGTTATTCTGTCTCTCACTGTTAAAATAAACCGACCATTAAAATTATAGACCGATCGTTTCTTTGTCAGTGGGGCAAACGTACAAAATCAGCAGCCGATCAAATACCTTTTTCCCCTCACTGTATGATTTAGACCACCTGGGAACTCAGTGAAAGGGGGGGGGGGAAGCATAATTAAAGTGCCTGCACTTTGGATGCCTTGTAAAACTTACAGCTGCCGGCTGGGCCCTAAAGCGATAGGGCCCGGGCCTCCTACAGGAGGCCTGGTGGTATCACCTTATCAGCGGCCCTGCACACAGATATGAACCATGTGTGCTGGCTGTCACATTCCTAGATAAGGAGGCGGAGATGACGAGGGTGGCCTCTCTTACTGCTCCAGTCCAAACACCCCTGGGTAAGAAGACAGGGAGCGTGTGGGCGAAGGAGCGGCCCGAGTGCTGGAGGGTGATGTAGGCATTGCTGGAATTTTAAAGCTTTGAGGTCAAGTGGATCAGAATGGCACCGACGATATGAGGTCAGGAAAACAAGCCATGGCAAAGAAGGTGGTGTTAGGATCGCTACCTCTGGCAGGCAATTGCCTGGAGACTAAAGCTGGCCATATATTGAATGTACCTGGTTCAGCAGGGACAGGATGAATTTTGAGCCACATGTGACTGCTGTGGTTGAACAGAAGTTGATCTGGGCGATCTGACGGCAGGGAAGTTTCCCCGCTGTCAGAATCAAATGTGTGACTAAAGAAATCGGGACCCACTTTTTAAATGAAACAAAAATCTGACATATATGGCCAGCTTTTATACCAGCTTAGTCTTCATCAAAAAACAAAACAAAATGAGTGATGGGTTGGCAATCCTAACAGCCCCAGGCTACTTGGCTGAGAGCCAACACCAGGTTGTGGCCTCAGGATCGACCCACCAAGGGGTCGCAAGAAAAGAGCGGCTATGATATGATGCAGAGAGTAAGAAGGGCGAAAGGGCAGGAGGTCCAAGGACAAACCAAGGTTAGCTCAGTTGAGAGCATAGTTGGTGTCCTGGCAAAGGTTAAGGGAGGTGCAGTCAAGAGTGTTCGGGGTTCAGGTCAAGGCAGGCAGCAGTAAAGAGAGTGGTCAGGATTCAGGTTGAGGTCAAGGCAGGTGGCAGACAAGAGGGTGGTTGGATAAAGGTTGAGGTCCAGGCAAGTGGCAGACAAGAGAGTGGTTGGATTCAGGTTGAGGTCCAGGCAAGTGGCAGACAAGAAAGTTGTTGGATTCAGGTTGAGGTCAAGGCAGGTGGCAGACAAGAGAGAGTGGTTGGATTCAGGTTGAGGTCCAGACAGGTGAATGAATGAATGAATGATTTGTATAGCGCTGCAACTGCGAACTGAATCGCCTCGAGGCGCTTGATCCGACCTGCGTTGATTCCTTCTTAGAAGAGGTGGGTCTTGAGTTTTTTCCTGAAGGCCCGATGGTCTTTTTCCAAGCGGATGTTCGTAGGTAGAGCGTTCCATAGCAGGTGGCAGACAACAGAGTGGTTGGATTCAGGTTGAGGTCCCAGCATCTGGAAGACAACAGAGTGGTTGTATTCAGGTTGAGGTCCAGGCAGGTGGCAGACAACAGAGTGGTTGGATTCAGGTTGAGGTCCAGGCAGGTGGCAGACAACGGAGTGGTTGGATTCAGGTTGAGGTCCAGGCAGGTGGCAGACAACAGAGTGGTTGGATTCAGGTTGAGGTCCAGGCAGGTGGCAGAAAACAGAGTGGTTGGATTCAGGTTGAGGTCCAGGCAGGTGGCAGACAACAGAGTGGTTGTATTAAAGTTGAGGTCCAGGCAGGTGGCAGACAACAGAGTGGTTGGATTCAGGTTGAGGTCCAGGAAGGTTGAAGACAACAGAGTGGTTGGATTCAGGTTGAGGTTCAGGCAGGTGGCAGACAACAGAGTGGTTGGATTCAGGTTGAGGTCCAGGCAGGTGGCAGACAACAGAGTGGTTGGATTCAGGTTGAGGTTCAGGCAGGTGGCAGACAACAGAGTGGTTGGATTCAGGTTGAGGTCCAGGCAGGTGGCAGACAACAGAGTGGTTGGATTCAGGTTGAGATCCAGGCAGGTGGCAGACAACAGAGTGGTTGGATTCAGGTTGAGGTCCAGGCAGGTGGCAGACAACAGAGTGGTTGGATTCAGGTTGAGATCCAGGCAGGTGGCAGACAACAGAGTGGTTGGATTCAGGTTGAGGTCCAGGCAGGTGGCAGACAACAGAGTGGTTGGATTCAGGTTGAGATCCAGGCAGGTGGCAGACAACAGAGTGGTTGGATTCAGGTTGAGGTCCAGGCAGGTGGCAGACAACAGAGTGGTTGGATTTAAGTTGGAGGTCAAGGCAGGTGGTAGTCAATAGAGTGGTCGGGTTTTCAGGCTGAGGTCAAGGCAGGCAAAAGTACGAGGAATAAGCAGAGTCAGCAAAAGAGGCAGGAGACATGGGAGGTGAGTCAATAATAGGAAAATCAGGAATGACAAGAATCTTAGCACAGAAGGCAGCTGGCATGCAGAAACAGCACCCATCACTAGAAAGGAAGGCATCCGAATACCCTTCAAGGCCTGTAGCTCCCAGCTTCAGGAACACATGCCAATGCATGGCAATGCTCGCGCACCAAGGCACTCTAATGCTCGCATGGCAACACAAGCACACAACCAGCCATAGTCAAAAGGAACATGGGCTGGTGCGTATGAGTGCAGCATGAAAATGGACAGGGTGGGGCCAAGCTCCTGCCTGCACAGATGTGGACCCTGGAGATACTATAACACAGGGGTCTCAAACTGGTGGCCCTCCAGCTGTTTTACAAAACTACAAGTCCCATGAGGCATTGCATGGGACTTGTAGTTTTGCATCTGCTGGAAGCCCGCCAATTTGAGACCCCTGCAGTTGGTAACACATCAGGAGGCAGAGACAGACTCAGGAACAGTCTGGGCCAGTAACTTGCAGGAAACCAGCTACCAGGGCTTCAGAAATCAGAGCTGATAGAACAAGCTTGGGTTCGATACAGGAGAACGCCTAAAACTCAATCCCGTACATGCTCCAAATTTCGCTCCTAGGTTTCCCCCCCTTCAGGTAATATGACCACCCCATTGTCTTTTGCACTTAAAGTAGGTGTAAATCCAAGTACAAAAATCTCCTGTAAGCCGCAACATGTTTATGTCATTTCAAAAGCCCTTTTTAATCTTATTTAAATCTGCAAATAATCCCAGAGGATCCAACCATGAAGATTCCTGTTTAGGAGCTCCCATTTGTGGTCTGAAATATTCCCAGTGAAGATATTAAATAGCCCAAGATTCAATAAAATAAATCAATATATAAAATGTCCACCCTAATCAATGTGTGCTAAATATGTGTCTCCCTCAGCCTAATGTATCACTCTATTATGAGATATAGAGAAATATATATATATATATATATATATATATATATATATATATATATATATATATATATATATATATATATATAATATATATATATATATATATATATATATATATATATACATACATACATACACACATACACACACACACACACACACACTATATATTTTAAAATGTCCCTTTTAAAAAAACAATGTGCATCCATTATATATCCAGCGCAATAAAAAATCACAAGTCCACTGATATAATGCAAAACAAAAGTTTACAACACTCTGACGAAACGCGTACAGTGGGCAGGACTCATGACATCATCATGATACTAGGGAATTTTGGTTCAGCTTCTCCAAAAATACTAATAATACTAATAATAATATTTTGGCTTATTTTGGATTAACCAATATTTTTAACACCTTCCCGCCTGGCCTATAGCAAAATGACGGCCGGGGCGGGGGCTCCATTGTCCTGACGGAACTACATATGACGTACTTCAGAACAAGCCACAAGCCACAAATAAAAAAAAAACGCTTCATCAGTTTGGGCCAATATATATTCTTCTACATATTTTTGGTAAAAAATAAAATAAAAATAACACAATAAGCGTATATTGATTGGTTTGCGCAAAAGTTATAGACTCTAAAAGGGGGGTAGATTTATGGTATTTTTATTATTCATTTTTTTTTATTTATTTTTTTACTAGTAATGGCAGTGATCAGCTGTTTTCAGCGGGACTGCAACAATGCGGCGGACAGATCGGACACTTTTTTTGTGACCATTGACATTTATACAGCTATCAGTGCTATAAAATAGCCACCGATCACTGTATAAATGAATGAATGATTTGTATAGCGATGCAACTGCGAACTGAATCACCTTGAGGCGCTTGTCACTGGCACTGGCAGAAAAGGGGTTAACACTAGGGGGGGGGGGCGATCGAGGGGTTAAGTGTTCCCTAGGGATGTGTTTCCAACTGTGGGGGGGGAGGGGGCTGGCTACAGGAGGAGAGAGATCGCTGGTCCTGGTCACTAGAAAACAGCAGATCTATAGATCTATAAAGATCTATATAGAGGAATCAGGACCTCCTTCCTCCTGCTGGTGACCCCTCTAGTTATATAAAGATCGGTCTCTCCTCCCCTGACAGAACGGTGATCTGTTTGTTTACATTGACAGATCCCTGTTCTGGCTCTCTGTGTGGAGTGATCGCGGGTCGCCGGCGGACAACGCAGCTGCGGGCATCGGCTCCATCGACGTACATGTGCCTGCTATTGCTCTTAATGCACCCGACGTACAGCTACCGCGATTTGCGCAGTCGAGCCAAACCTGCCGCAATATAAATGACGGCGGCTGGTCGGCAAGCGGTTAAAGAATAAAACATTTGTGTGTTTACTTTATTATTAGGACGCCTGCACTAAATCATGACCTGGATGTCCTGTTTTGGGAATACTCGACACCCAGAAAAGGAGTCATTGCCAACTTCTTGAAGAAGCCATTAACAAAAACTGCTGATGTTGTACAGAAGCACATTCTAGAGAAAGGGACATTTCTGGGGACGGACACAATGCAGTCCCCCGGGGATCATTAAAAAAAAAAAATCTTCGCTTCACTCAGCTTGTTCCTCACCGTACACGTGTGACACGGCCGTGACATCCAGCCAGGTCTGATATAAACAATGTTGCAGAATCTGCTTATCATCATCTTCTATCTGCTCTGTGTCTATTATACCTGAAACATAGAAGAGCGATGCAGAAAAGGACCAGGCTGTCCATCTAGTTGGCTGCTCATTAAATTTATGAATTGTTTTTTTTTGCCTGAGTACAAGCCTCTGTTTGTCCAAAGCATCTTGGACTCTTTCCTCCTATATACATGAAGATCTATATAGAGGAATCAGGACCTCCTTCTTCCTGCTGGTGACCCCTCTAGTGATATAAAGATCTATATAGAGGAATCAGGACCTCCTTCCTCCTGCTGGTGATCCCTCTAGTGATATAAAGATCTATATAGAGGAATCAGGACCTCCTTCCTCCTGCTGGTGATCCCTCTAGTGATATAAAGATCTATATAGAGGAATCAGAACCTCCTTCCTCCTGCTGGTGATCCCTCTAGTGATATAAAGGTCTATATAGAGGAATCAGGACCTCCTTCCTCCTGCTGGTGACCCCTCTAGTGATATAAAGATCTATATAGAGGAATCGGGACCTCCTTTCTCCTGCTGGTGATCCCTCTAGTGATATAAAGATCTATATAGAGGAATCAGGACCTCCTTCCTCCTGCTGGTGATCCCTCTAGTGATATAAAGATCTATATAGAGGAATCAGGACCTCCTTCCTCCTGCTGGTGACCCCTCTAGTGATATAAAGATCTATATAGAGGAATCAGGACCTCCTTCCTCCTCCTGGTGATCCCTCTAGTGATATAAAGATCTATATAGAGGAATCAGGACCTCCTTCCTCCTGCTGGTGACCCCTCTAGTGATATACAGATCTATATAGAGGAATCAAGACCTCCTTCCTCCTGCTGGTGACCCCTCTAGTGATATAAAGATCTATATAGAGGAATCAGGACCTCCTTCCTCCTCCTGGTGATTCCTCTAGTTATATAAAGATCTATATAGAGGAATCAGGACCTCCTTCCTCCTGCTGGTGACCCTTCTAGCGATATACAGATCTATATCTCATCATTTTGATGAGTGTAGGTAAATTTAGGCATGCCTATTTGTTTTGGTTTGTGTGGGGTGGGAGTGGCTCAGAGCAGCAGCTATGGCTCACAGACAGCATCACCTCACTGTTACCTCCCTCTTTCTTCTAGAAGAAGAGGAGGGGGGAAGAGAGGTGGAGCTGTCTGGGGTGTCTCAGGGAACACTGACCAATCCCCAACTAGGATTGGCGGGGGGCAGGCCTCCTTGAAATATCCAGAGTCAGCCCAGCTGGGGAGGAGTTATCGGGTGGAAGAACTGAGGAAGATGTACAAGGCTGTCGGGGCCTTTGAGGGAGCTCCCAGTCTGGGGGGGGGGGGGTGACCTCGGCCTTGGGCCTGGGACTCGGTGCAGGATGGAGCCCTTGAAGAAAGCATGAAGGATCTGCACAGGAGGCACAGGAAGAGTCAGAGAGGACAGCAGGAGCTAGTACTGCCGGGCAAGTCTTCAGGAGGGAACCACCGGTTGCAGCCAGGAGGGCTGGTGAGTGACATGGACAGTCAAGAGGACTGGAGAGGCATGTCAGAGTACTGAGAGGAAATGGTCAGAGCTGGGGCGGAGCCAGTGAGGATTGCAATGTCATGGGCAGTGAAGTCAGGCAGCTGCAGTCGGGAGGGCTGGCAGGGCCTGAATAGGACTGACTGGGAGCAGTAGTCCACTAGAAGGACAGCTAGCACTAAGACTTTTCATATTTTCTGCTACACTATAGGGGCCCCGTGTCCCTGCCTGCAAAGGGCAAGTTACTTAGGCCTGCCTGAGCCAGTGTCAGGCCTAACTACCATGTGCTAGCCGTTCCTGGAATCACTAAGGGAGGGATGGAGCAAACCACTAAATAGGAAGTGAAGAGTTGTGCTGGAGGAGTCCGGAGAAGTGTACAAAGATTGTACATACTTGTCCCTAGCAACTTTGCTCTTAACTCTAATGCCCCGTACACACGGTCGGAAAATCCGACCACAAAATCCATCGGATTTTTTCAGACGCATTTTGTCCGACACTGGTGTTGCATACACACGGTCGGACAAAGTTGTCGGAAAATCCGATCATTCTGAACGTGGTGACGTTTGTTGCCTACGACGGGACTACGTAGAGGCTAGTAGCCAATAGCTTTGGTCTTGTAATGTGATCTGAGCATGCGTGGCACTTTGTCCGTCGGAATTCGCTACACACGATCGGAAAAAGTCCGATAGGACTTTGTTGTCGGAAAATTTGAGAGCAGGAGATAAAACTTTGTCCGTCGGAAAATCCGACGGAAAAAGTCCGATGGAGCCTACACACGGTCGGAATTTCCGACAACATTGTCCGATAGGACATTTTTCGTCGGAAAATCCGACCGTGTGTACGGGGCATAACTCTATCTTAACTCTCCCATAACTCTCATAACCCATGCAAGTTGAGCTCCCCCAATAAAAAACAACAAAAACAAAGCCAGCGGACTGTCCATTGTCTCGGAATTGAATGCCGGGCAGGGTGACAGGTGGGCCACATCACTTAGCAGCCCCTACCGGGGTACCGCTACAGATATAAAAATATCTATATAGAGGATGTTAGAACAAATCTTGATATAAGGGCAATCTTTTCGTAAAATACAAGCCTTAGGTTGGGAACATACTTTAAAGCTTCTTGTGGCCTATCTAATACAAATACTAATGTCATTGTTACATGAAGCAGGCCTTTTATCAAGACAAAGCTTTTTGCTCCCTGTATACAGGGGTAATCATCCTATATTATATGAAATTTTCAACGGAGAGGATCAACGTAGCTGACTCGGTGGATCAACAAGAATGATAGTGTTGAGAATTATAACTAGTTTATGCTTAACTTAGACACAATATAATCACAATGGTGTTAAAAGTCTGCTGTGTTCTTACAAAACAGTGTTACAAGTCAAGTTCAAGTAGTGCTCAAGTTTTTTGAATAGCCAAACCTCACGATGGTTTGTTTTTGTCCCCATTGGGTGGATTAATCTCATCTCCAGTTCCACAGACAAGAGGAAGTGAGAGGAGATCTCTCCAAAAGAAGGACAACTCATAGTTTTGGATTTCCCATCACTTTTAGTCCCAGTGACACTGGTCACCAGGGCAAATGTGTGTAGCACCCTCTAGTGCTAGAATAGGTGTCTGAAAATGTACTTTACTTGACAAATTGCTTGGGACAAGGGGAGAGAAAGGGGAGGACCATGAACTCAGTCACATAGAGGAGGTCCCGCAATGGGAAGAGTGACATGTTTTCCCCCATTGATGGGGACAGTGGTTATGTATTGGGGACTGGTCACTGACAGATGAACTCCTAGTCTTTCAAGATACTTTCCACCAGCCATTGAGGGAACAGATTGCCCTATTGGGCTCCTCTTTCAGCTGAGCTGAATCCGGATGCGGGACCTCCTCTATGTGACCGAGTCCATAGTTCTCCCCTTTCTCTCCCTTCGTATCGAACCAAGCAATTTGTCACTCTGACACTGGCTTTTTGTCTGTATATATCACTAATGGGATCCCCTGAGGAAGCCTGTTGGCGAAACACGTAGAGATCCTACAAGTGATTATCAACAGATTCCTGTATCCGGCCATGTAGATGGAAGACGTCTACTGTCATGACCTTCTTATGTAATAAAAGTATACGAGGCTGATGCACACAGGTCTCAGTTTATGCAGATATTCGTTTTTTTTACATATATGGAAAATGCAATATCTAGCACTCATTTCTCTTTGACTTTGGTGACTTTAATGGTTAACATCAATGTCACCAAAGTCAAAGAAAGGAGTGATTCAAATATAAGAAAAGATGCCAAAGTTTATTAACAACATTAGTCAGTTAAAATTGATTCCATAAAAACATATACAAAATGTATTCGACTACAGATATTGCATTTTCCATCTGTGTACAAAACTAAATATCTGAATAAACTGAGACCTGTGTGCAACAGCCCCGTATACTTCTATTACATAAAAAGGTCATGACAGTAGATGTCTTCCATCTACACGGCCGGATATAGGAATCCGTTGATAATCACTGGTAGGATCGCTACATGTTTCGCCAACAGGCGTCCTCAGGGGATTATACTAGTGATATATATACAGACAAAAAGCCAGTGTCTTAGTGATAAATTGCTTGGTTTGAGATGAGGGGAGAGAAAGGAGAGGACCATGGACTCAGTCACATAGAGGAGGTTCCGCATCCGGATACAGCTCAGCTGAAAGAGGAGCCCAATAGGGCAATCTGTTCCCTCAATGACTGGTGGAAAGTATCTTAGGATCTCTACATGTTTCACCAACAGGCTTCCTCAGGGGATTATATTAGTAATATATACAAACAAAAAGCCAGTGTCGGCGTGACAAATTGCTTGGTTCGAGACGAGGGGAGAGAAAGGGGAGGACCAGTCACATAGAGGAGGTCCCGCATCCAGATACGGTTTAGCTAAAAGAGGAGCCATTGTCTGATGGGCACACAATATGACCCTCTGACCAACTGTGCATACTTTCCACCAATCATTACAGGAATACATTGTCCCATGGCTCCTCTTTCAGCTAAAATGTATCCGGATGCGGGCCCTTCTCTAGGTGACTGAGTCCATGGTCCTCCCCTTTCTCTCCCCTTGTCTCGAGCCAAGCAATTTGTCACTCCGACACTGGCTTTTTGTCATATAAAGATATATATATATATATATATATCACTAATATAATCCCCTGAGGAAGCCTGTTGGCAAAACATGTAGAGATCCTACCAGTGATTATCAAGGGATTTCTGTATCCGGCCGTCTCGATGGAAGACCTCTACTGTCATGACCTTCTTATGTAATAGAAGTATACCGGGCTGATGCACACAGGTCTCAGTTTATGCAGCTATTGGTTTTGTACACAGATGGAAAATGCAATATTTATAGGCGAATACATTTCGAATACGTTTTTAATGGAATCAATTTTAACTGACTAATGTTGTTAATAAATTTTTGCATAGTTTCTTACTTTTGAAGCACTCATTTCTTTGACTTTGGGGTTATGGGCGGCAACCATAAAAGTCATACATTTTTTTTTTCCCCCTAAAATGATTTTTTATAAATGTGTGCAAAAAATTTAAAAAAGCTCTGGCAGCACAAGGGTTATACATTTTATTTGTGGACCAGGGTATTCTAACAGGGAGGTGGGGGAGGGGCATCAAGCTAGAGTTCCCCTTTAACCAACACAGTGGCCTATTTATTGGGTAGAAATAAATCATCCGAAGAGCTGGGAGTTATTTTCTCTATTTTTATCTCTGATACGACACGACCCACATCAATTAGAGACAAATATTAGACACGATTCGTCTCTGCATGGGCGATTTGAAACCAAAAAAGGTCAGCGCTGAAAAACACGACGCTAATTAAAAGTTTTGGGCACAAAAAAAAAAAAAAGCTGAATCATAATAGGAGAATAAAAGGGACGATAATCGTCCCGGATAAAAGGAGCCGCTGTGTGAGTAATCGTTCCTGGCTGTGCACTTATCTCCTGCTCAAGGATCCTCTCACCTTCCCGCTGACGCCTGACTGCGCCCCGCGGACCTTTCCTCAAGCGCCAACCGCCGAGTATTAATATTAGCAGCCGATGCCCTCCAACTCAACCTTAACTATGCGGCTAACCAAAACACCGTTTATTAAACTGTTCCCGCATAGACATAACACCATCCCCGCAATGCTGTAAACAGAGGTTCTCCAGGCGCGCGGCTTCGAGGACAGGCCAGGGGGCATCGCTGCGTATATTTAGATAATGCAAACGTACGAAAATTTACACCCAGTTATATATAGACGCAGATCTATCTCAGCATCCATTTTGCTTACATGAATTAAATCCCAAAGATCGGGGAGATGATCACCGTTTGTTCACGTTAGGAATTCACTTAAGAAAACACTTTAACCACTTTCAGACCGGACCAATTTGCAGCCAAAGGACCAGGCCCCTTTTTGCGATTCGGCACTGCGTCGCTTTAACTGACAATTGAGCGGTCGTGCGACGTGGCTCCCAAACAAAATTGACGTCCTTTTTTCCCCACAAATAGAGCTTTTCTTTTGGCGGTATTTGATCGCCCCTGCGGTTTTTATTTTTTGCGCTATAAACAAAAAAGAGCGACAATTTTGAAAAAAAAAGCATTATTTTTTTATTTTTTGCAAAAATATATAAAAAAACATTTTTATTCCTCAGTTTAGGCCGATACGTATTCTTCTACATATTAAGCGATTATTGAACGGTTTGCGCAGAAGTTATAGCGTTTACAAGATAGGGGATAGTTTTATAGCATTTTTATTAATATTTTTTTTTTATTAGTAATGGCGGCGATCTGCGATTTTTTTTGTGACTGCGACATTATGGCGGACACATCGGACATTTTTGACACATTTTTGGGACCATTGTCATTTATACAGCAATTAATGCTATTTAAATGCATTGATTCCTGTATAAATGACACGGCAGTGAAGGGGTTAACCACAAGGGTCAGTGTAGGGGTTAAGTATGCCTAGGGTGTGTTTCTTACTGTGGGGGGGCGTGGCTGTCAGCTAGTGAATGCTGATCTCTGCTCCAATCACAGGGAGCAGAGATCGGCGTCACTAGTTGCTAGGCAGAACGGGGAGATGCTGTTTATCTTGGCATCTCCCCGTTCAGCCTTCCCGTGAGACGATCGCGGGGGTCCCCGCGGCGATTGAGTCCGCAGGGACCACGTCCAGACTCACGGGGGTCCCGACTGGCGAGGGAGCTCGCCGCTCCCGGCGCGCTCCCGATGGCACGGACAGGCATTAAGGAGGGACTTATATATATACGCCCTCCTGCCTGTACGTGCCATTCTGTCGACGTATATTGTCGTGCGCCCGTCGGCAAGTGGTTAAGCTGAAGTTCAATCTGATTATATTTTGCCTTTCCTGGTCCCTCTCCCTCCCCTCATCAACATGGTAAGGACTCATCTAAAGTCCCAAACTCTTTTCCATTTCGCACCATGGTAAGGACTATTTCTTTTTTTTAATAAAAAATTTCCATTTTCATTATAGACCATATTTTAGACCAGGTAATGTCATCACTGCGTCTCTGTGCTTCTGAATGCAATGCAGGCAGACAGGGCAGCCATCAGAAATGATCTTACACCGCTTTAGGCCTGCCCCTTCCTCCCCAGGACTACCAACACCCCCCAGGGCCGTCCCACTGGCCATCCCACCGAGTCCTTCTGTGCACCACCTTTTATTTTAAACACTCTCACAACTTAATATATGAAAATGTAAAAAAGTGTATTTCAAGTCATCAGCCCCATATATTCAGCAAAGAGGTGGCCCAATCCAGCAAAGAGATATCTACATATATTCAAAGAGACATCCCCATCGAGCAAAGAGAGACGCCCAATCTAGCAAAGAGGCATCCTATATATTCAAAGAGACATCCCCATCTAGCAAAAGACATCCCAATCCAGAAAAGAGATGGCCCAATCCAGCAAAGAGACATTCCCATATATTCTAAGTGATATCCCCGTATATTCAAAGTGGCATCCCAATCCAGCAAAGAAATGACCCAATTCAGCCAAGAGGCATCCCAATCCAGCAAAGAAATGGCCCAAGCCAGCCAAGAAGCATCCCAATCCAGCAAAGAAATGGCCCAAGCCAGCCAAGAGGCATCCCAATCCAGCAATGAAATGGCCCAAGCCAGCCAAGAGGCATCCCAATCCAGCAAAGAAATGGCCCAAGCCAGCCAAGAGGCATCCCAATCCAGCAAAGAGGCATCCCAATTCAGAAAAAAAGAAGGCCCAATCCAGTAAAGAGATGGTCCAATCCAGCAGAGACAGCCCCATCCAGCAAAGATACATCCCAATCTAGCAAAGAGACACAAAGAGACAGTCACAGGCAGGCTGGCAGCACAGGCCCACATCCACACATGTAGCCCCTCAGCATCGCTAATCCCAGTCTGCGGGAATGACTGTTTAGCTCAGTTACAGGAATTGTGCAGCAGCAATACTAGTGCCTACATTCAATGGGCAGGCTGGTACACGAAAACTACCCCAGACCCCCACTGAATGAATGAATTGAATTGATCCCAGCTGTGTCCCTTAGTACACACTACCTCTCTGTCTCTCTTCCGGCTTTAGTTTGAATGAACCACCGGTCACGTGATGACCGACGCCCTGCCCACCTGCCGGCCAAAGGAAGCTGTAGGTGAGAGGAGGAGCCTGTCCATTGAGTTATCCCCTCAATACTGTAAGAAAAAACACACAGCTCGGGACGCCCTGGCCCCTTGGGACACTCGGGCCCCCTACATGTGTATGGACTGTCACACCCCTGATGGTGGCCCTGCAGGCAGATCATGGCTGGAGGCCAGCATGGTGCTGTAACTTCCTGAAAACATCGCAGCTGCCTCAGTACTCCTCCCAAGTGCCCTCAGTTCTGATGCAAGCAGTGGGAGGAGCTGTGCAAATATTAAAATTCCTTAATGTTTGGGTGTTCTGAGGCAGGCTGTATTTGCATATTTAATACCCACATGTGATGCTGAGCCTTAATGATTGAAAAAACAAAAGGGGGGGCAGGGACAGTCAGGCTGGGGATTAAAGTGCTAGAGAATATTGGACAACCTCCAGCCAGGAAATGAGGCGGGGCTCTATCTAATTTTCTGCAGCTTCTGATACATATTGTGAGCAGTTCACAGTGTGCAGTGAAATCAGAGGAAGCCATTTCAGTCCAGGAGAGGAGCCGGTACAACTGTGCAAGACTGAAGGAAGGGCCGGGGGCCTTTTGCAGTCCCGTTACAGTAGGGTTGGAGTGCGAGCGGAAGAAGCAGTGCAAGGAACCAATCAGTTCATGTGCTGACAAGTGTGCCGATAGGAAGGGAGAGCAGCGTGACAAAGAGATCATCATTGGGCTGCTACTCTTTTCACTGTCCAGTCACAAGTCAGGGGTGGGTGTAGGACAACCCTAATGTGTGTTTAATAACACCGGAAATCCAACTGAGGACATCTAGTGGAAGACAAAAGTACTGCAGGGGAAATCTCTGTAATGAAGGTGAATATAGAATAAGCTGCTTTTGTTATTTTATCTTTTAATTGGCTAATCCTTTTGTATCTTTTTTTTTTTTTTTGGTTGGAGTTCTGCTTTCACTAGTGTATTAGTGCCCCCAAACTTCTTGCATCTCCAACATCCCGGAATGACCCCCTCTTAGTATGGAAATAGGCCAACATTATTATAGATGAACAATGCTCTCGGTCCTATTAAATAATGAGCGAGTTATTAGCTTGCTGTGGCACATCCACCTCCAATGGCTTTCTATCACATATTCCTGGACGCGGGCTCCGGCCAAGAAAGACGCAACGTGTCAGGGTTCTATAGGGAGCAATTTTTCCGCTGGCCTAAATTGAGCTAAATTTTACAATGGAGGATAATCACGCTGCAAACAACTTCTCGGCGGTGAATCATCCAAATCATCGACATAATGAAGGGTTTCAAAGTTCAACCAAATCTACTTATAATGTGTGAAATCATCTACACTGAGAGCAACACAAAATACGCCACATAAAAACCGCCATACAATGCAGAGCGCAACAATGTTTCATTTTATGTATGGGAGTATTATTAAACGAGGATCTTCAGTCTTAACACAAAAAAAAAAAAAAAATGATATTTTGAGATTATATATATATATATATATATAATATATATATATATATATATATATATATATATAATAATAATTTATCAAAATAAAATATATAATGTTTTTTTTAATTAAAATTAAATTAATATTTAAATTTAATAAATTATATAATATATATATATATAATTAAAAATTAAATAATTAATTTTTTTATTAAAATTCAATTAATATTGGATTTTAATAAAAAATTATATATATATGTGTATATCATTTTTTATTAAAATTCAATATTAATTGAATTTTATAAAAAAAAAAAATATTTTTGTTTTAATTTTAATAAATTATATATATAATATTATATATATATATATATATATATATATATATAATATAAAATAAATAATTTATATATATATATATTTTTTTTAATAATTATTTTTTTAATAAAATTCAATTTATATTGATATATATATATATATATATATATATTATATATATATATATATATAATATATATTATATATATATATATATATATATATATATAATATATATATTAATATTGAATATATATATATATATAATATATATATATATATATATTATTATATATATATATATATAGAATATATAATTTTTTAAATATAAATATTTATTTATATATAATTTAATTAAAAATGTAATGTATTATATTTAAATAAATGTAATTACATTTTAAGAATTTTTTTAATTTGTAAAAAAAAAAAAAAAAAAGGTAATTCTTAAAAATTTATTTATTCTTATTACATTTATGTAATAAATAATACAATTAAAAAGTATTTTAATTTTAGTAAAATTAAAGTTTTTTCCTATAAAAAAAAAAATAACATAACATGTTACACTTACCTGCACTGTAATGGTTTTGCAGAGAAGGCCCGATCCTCCTCTTCTTGGGGTCCCCCCACGCTGGCGCTCCTTGCCCCTCCCTTCTGCTGAGCGCCCCCACAGCAAACAGCTTGCACCCGAACAGAGCCGTCCATTCAGACACAGAGCCGTGGTTGGGCCCCACCCCCTCTCCTTTCTCATTGGCTCACTGGCTGTGATTGACAGCCAATGGCTCCTGCTGCTGTCTCAGCCAATGAGGAGGGAGAGCCCCCCAGAGACCCGGGGCTGTCGTCGTACACATCACTGGATCGAGATTGGGGCTCAAGTAAGTATTGGAGGGTGGGGGGGGGGGGGGGCTGCTGCACACCAAAAAGTTTTTTGCCTTCATGCATAGAATTGAATGCATGAAGGTAAAAAAAATCTTGAGCCTTCAGAACCACTTTAAGGACACGGGCCCAGTGCCGTTATGACCCGGGCTGGTTCTTCAACGGGTCCCTGACGGCAGCATGTTAACTAAGGGAAGCCCCATTTCTGTGCATTCACAGGCCGCGCTGCACTTTGTGAATGGTCCCACCACCTTCCGGGACCCGTGATCTGTCCCAGGAGGTTGCGGGCAGGGAAGGGGGGGGGGGGAGGAAGGGGGGAGGCCTTATGGAATAAAACGGTGGACGTTGCAATTTTGTTATGTCACCCAACATTAGCGCAACAGTTTAAAAACGCACATTTTATTTATTTTGTGGTGCGGTTTGGATTTGCCAGGCTATGAATTCACCATAAATCCATTGGATTTAAATTTGTGGGGGTCCCCATGAATTTTGGACTAAATGTCCCTGAGCAATTTTATTTTTTTTCTCCGTTTCAATTATTTTATAAGGTTTCGTTTCAAAAATGATTACAAAACACAGAACAAGTCATGGTTATAGAGGCTACTGCAATGTCAATGCAAAGATAGGGAGGGAATGGCCCCGAAGGGCCTGGGTAGGGGTGACTGCCTGACACATGGACCGTCTCCTTCCTGCATTGTATGGTGGTGGTAGAGATGGTGCGATATCTTATATAATGTAGAATAGCTCAGTGTGGGTGACCCCAAGACTTTGCCCTATTGGATATTAATCCCATCAAGCCCAGGGTAATTCCTGGGGGGGGGGGGGGGGGATGCAAAATTTAACTGAAAATCCAGGGAAGACAGGGAGGCTTATGGAATGGAGACGGGGTAGAGGTGGGGGTAGACCGCATTGGCATGACCCCAACATGGGCCATTACCAAGGAGAGTAGGTGCAAGTTCTCCCCCCCTCCATCCTGAATCAACCCTTGTCACCACCCCCTACCCACCCCCCCTACCATCCTTTGCCTCCGACCATTACCACCTCCTAGTACCGCCCCTTTTAGAAAATACTGAATCAAGTATTTTGTGGTGCCAAGTAATTTGTAGATAATTTCTTAATGATGTCAAGAAATGCAGGTTAATAGATCCCCTGAAACCAGCAAAAATAGATCCCGCCAGCAACAACAGAATCCCCCCCAGCAAAAATAGAGCCCCCTCTCCAGCAATAGATCTCCCTGGAAGACACCCCTCTCCCAGGTATGAAATAGGGACCCCCCAGCAACAATAGACCCCCCAGAAGACTATCAATGAAGGGTCTCTTCAGCAGACAGCAAAAATAGATCCCCCCCAGCAACAACACATCTCCCCCAGCAACAACAGAATCCTCCCAGCAAAAATAGAATCCCCCCCACCCCCCCCCCCCCAGCAACAACATATCTCCCCCCAGCAACAACAGAATCTCCACCAGCAACAAACAGATCTCCCCCAGCAACAACAGATCTCCCCTCAACAACAACAGATATCCCCTCAGCAACAACAGATCTCCCCCAGCAACAACAGATCTCCCCCCAGCAACAACAGATCTCCCCCCAGCAACAACATATCTCCCCTCAGCAACAACATATCTCCCCCAGCAACAACAGAATCCCGCCCAGCAACAACAGAATCCCGCCCAGCAACAACAGAATCCCGCCCAGCAACAACAGAATCCCGCCCAGCAACAACAGAATCCCGCCCAGCAACAGAATCCCGCCCAGCAACAACAGAATCCCGCCCAGCAACAACAGATCTCCCCCCAGCAACAACAGATCTCCCCCAGCAACAACAGATCTCCCCCCAGCAACAACAGATCTCCCCCCAGCAACAACAGAATCTTCCCCAGCAACAACAGATCTCCCCCCAGCAACAACAGAATCTCCACCAGCAACAAACAGATCTCCCCCAGCAACAACAGAATCCCACCCAGCAACAACAGAATCCCGCCCAGCAACAACAGAATTCCGCCCAGAAACAACAGAATCCCGCCCAGCAACAACAGAATTCCGCCCCGAGAAACAACAGAATCCCTCCCAGCAACAATAGAAACTCCCCCAGCAACAATAGAATCCCTCCAGCAACAATAGGATCTTCCCCAGCAACAAAAGATCTTCCCCAGCAACAAAAGATCTTCCCCAGCAACAAAAGATCTTCCCCAGCAACAAAAGATCTTCCCCAGCAACAAAAGATCTTCCCCAGCAACAACATAATCCCGCCCAGCAACAACATAATCCCGCCCAGCAACAACATAATCCCGCCCAGCAACAACAGAATACCCCCCAGCAAATCTAGATCCCCCTCTCCAGAAATAGATCCCCCTGGCAACAATAGATCACCCCCAACCACAACCGACCCTTTCCAGCAACAATAGTCTTCCACCAACAACGGACCAACCCTCTCCCAGGAACGAAATAGCCCCCAGTAACAACAGATCCCCCAGCAGCCATCATCAATAGACCCTCCCCTAAACAGTATACCCCCCACCCCCAGAAATAATAGACCCTCTAGCAAACCCCAACATCCCTGTTAACATGTACATTCAGTGCTGGAGGTGCCGGAAATGCGTGCTTCCGCGTTCCCACTGGAAAAAAAGCCCTGAGTGCTACAATATAGGAGGTAGACAGTTACCATACAAATCAATACAACAGGGTTCGGAGGAATCCTGCTCCTGAGAGCTTACAATCTAATAAGGGTCATATGGGGCTATAAGTAGAGGGAAGTCAAAGCCATTACTTACAATACAAATAATACATATAGTCATAATAATCTACTCATTGAATTCTGATTCTGTGGCTCGCTATGGGTTACTGAAATTTGCACAAAGCTCATAGACATTTAGATATTATACTCCTCAGTCAGTATGATCTTTCTATGTACCTTGTATAAAAGGGCTCCGTAGTGCTGTGTAGGTTGGAGCCATTTCCTCTGCACTCAATTTAATAGCTATAAAAATGGCTTATTGACCTTGTACATAATACTTCCGCCTACAATCATGCTGTATACACAGGCCGGCTTTCGTTCATTAATGTCGGTAAATTAGTAAACATTTCAGCTAAAAAGAAGAAACGATCAAGAAATAAAAAAAAAAAATCTGATAAAATATTTATGTTGTATGAATTTTGAATAAATTAAATTTGTCCTATACCAATAGACAATATACTGGCCTTTCTTAACCTTTCCAACACAGAGGAACCCTTGAAATAACTTTCCGGTCTCAGGGAACTCCTGCTAAAAATTCCTAGATCTACAACTCACGATACATTAGTGCGACAGTCAGTGAGAAGAATGTTCCTTACACTTGTAGTCATTGAGAAGAATTGCCCCCCTTACATAGCGCTAAAAAGATCAATGGTGTCAGTGGGAACTTATCTGAGACACAGAAATTGCTCAAGGAACCTCTAGCAACTTCTGGAGGAAGCCTAGAGTTCCATTGAACCTTGGTTGAGGTAGAATGTTCCTTACATTTGTAGTCATTGGGAAGAATTGCCCCCTTAAATAGTGCCAACAAGATCAATGGTGTCAGTGGGAACTTATCTGCGAGACATAAATTGCTCAAGGAACATCTAGCAACTTCTGGAGGAATGTGGATATGTGTCCCTCGCGCTACTTGGAGTATATATAGTAGTCAAAATAAATAAATAAGTGGTGCTCTGCTGCAAAATGTAGTGTGTTCACAAATACACAAAATAGTAATATATATAAAAGAATTTCGCGCAATATATAGCTAAAATTAAAGTGCAATAAGGAATACTCCAATAGTAATAACACTGCTACTGGTAAATATAGTATATGCTACAGTACTAATAAACATCAATGTCTACATAAGTAGTACATAAAGTGACGGGTGCATATGTGCAAAACCATTAAAGGTACCATATAAAGTGCTGTGAGATACAAATAAAGTTAAATTCAAACAATCAAATAAATTCAAACAATCACTGTGCATTCAAGTGCTATGCAATTAAAGTGCTGTGCCATTAAACGCTTAATGAGAAGCATCAAATAATGGATGAGTAATCAATGGCAGGTGAATGGTTATCAGATGCTAATGGAAAAAAATATTAAACAAATAAATAAATAAGCAATAAATATATATAGTCCCAGGTTGGATAAAATATATATGAATGAGCAGTGTCCAAGTTAATCCATCCGGTCCTGATGGTGTATTTAGTCAGGTACCGTATTCGCTTTAATTAAGCAGTAATTAAATATTCCATTCATTCAGGTTATCAGCATTAACTGCATGATGTAAATATTAAATCCTGTATGTTTTCTGCAGCGGGTACTTGGTCCTGATTTTCATAAAATTCAATCCAATCACTAGTCTCTCAAAACTCTCACCTCAAATCTGAAAGATTGTAGCTTTTCGGGCATATCCTATAGCCCCATGGATTGTGGATACAAGTTGTTCAGCATAAAACTGGTAAGAGTAAAGAACTTCTCCTTTAAGAGCGTTTAAAATCTTGATTCCTGCAGTGCTCAGTGTCAGAACAAGACAAAGGGCAAAGAAACAAGAAAGGGAAGCCTCCACTAGTGTAGTATCTTAGTAAATGTGGGCAAGTTTATTAAGGTACATTGGGTGGACTCTTACGTTAAAATCAAGGTTTAAAAGCAAGAAACGGCATAGACATATAAAGAAATGAATAACTCCTAGGCGTTCTCAGCGCCTTCTCACGTCTCACGTCTCCTCTGCCTGCGGCCACTCCCTACGCGTTACGACACGTCACGTGTCTTCATCTGGGGAACCGGATTGGCTAATTGGGCTTTGTTTATATTACGTATAACCGGAAGTTGGTATTCGGCCATCTTGGTTGTGGTCAGGTATCTACTAGGCGGCGGCCATTTTACCGGTGGTTTGGTTATTAGGGCGGATATGTTTTTAAACTATGCGTTCCACCTCTGCGTTCCACCGTTATGGCAGCCATTATCCTGTAGATTTGTGGATTGTTAAAACGAGTATGTTTTCAACAATGCGTTCCACCTCTGCGTTCCACCATTATAGTGGCCATTATCTTATGGATAAGTTGGTGGTTGAAGTTACCTACCGGGAATATTATAGTGTAATGTTATTACGTCCCGGGACTTGGTAGTGTAGTGGTCATATTATACTGTCCCCACCTGGGTAAAGTATATATGTTAATGAAAGCCACATAGGTTCCATGTATGTAATAATACACATCTAGAGTGCATATAAATTACTCCTAGTGGTGGCGTGCTTATTAAATAGCCATAAGTAGACCTTCAGGAAAATAATTGTTATAAATAGGTTAATAGTATTTAAAATGGATAATTTCCTATATGTAAATGTTCTATTTAGTCCCAGTCGATACTGATATTTCTAAAGTAGGTAGGTAATTCAGTACTGGATAATATCCTGTATATAGAGGGTCTATTTATAACCAATACTTGGATAATGATGTTGCCATGTCATCGGACATGGTGGGGATACTGCAAATGCCAAAGTTATGGTACAGTAAAAATATATAAATAATTAAGAATATTAATAAAATCTATGGTACATAAAAAATGTGTAATATTCTACCAGGTGTACCCTAAGTACATCTGTAGAATAATGACTAGATATAATATCTAGGATGTTAGAGTGAGAGAAAGCCTTGAGGTACCTTCAATTAAAAATGTAATACATATAAAAATAGTCCATCATGTTTGATCAATGTATATAGTGGAGCATACACAAAACATAGATCGGCCTCTCTAGGCTATATGTGTATATGAAATGTTATGATGGATCGAGCAATAAAATGGGTAAAATATAAGTACTGAAGTGGGTTTATATGGAGGCATATTTTTAGGATATTGTTTCATCCACTGACTTCTTGTGTGTATTCGTGTGGGCATATGAATACTAGCTCCTTCTTTCAGAATACTTGTTCCAGAGTTGTTCAGAAGTTGCTTAAAAAACAGTTCAGATCGAACTCGACATTGAGTCCTCCAGGGGTGAGAGTACGCATGGTGTGAATCCATCTCGATTCTTTTTGGCTGATTGTTCGTATTTTGTGACTGCCTCTCCATGCTTTGTTATATTTCTCTATTCCCCAGAATTGCAGAGAAGATGGGTCTTTGTTGTGTTTTAAAGCAAAGTGTTTTGACACGTTATGTTTAGGGAACCCGCGTCTAATATTTCGCACATGTTCCTCTATTCTTACTTTTAGTGCCCTTTTTGTTCTTCCCACATATTGTAGATTGCAACTGCATTGTAGTACATACACAACTCCCTCTGTATTGCATCCTATAAAGTCTCTTATTTTGTGGGTTTGGCCCGTATTAGTGGTTGTAAAATCCATTCTCTTCTTTTGGGGTTTTTGTGTATGTCTACAGGCATAACAGTTGCGGCAAGGATAGAATCCCTTCCCTGAGAAAAATGTAAAAGTTGGTTTTGATGGCGGTTCTACTACCGATTTTACTACTAGGTCCCTAATAGTGGGGGCTCTAGTATAGATTATATTTGGTTTCTGTGGTAGTATAGTTTTTAAATCCTTATCCCTCTTCAGGATATGCCAATGCCTCTCTATTAGCTTGGCTACATCTTTATGCTGTATATTGTAGTCCAGGATCAGACAGGGTGCCTCATTTTGATAACTTTTTTTTGGTTTATTCTGAAGCATAGTTGTTCTGTCCATTTTACTTACATCCTGTATTTGTTTCTCTATCCATTGTTCGTCGTATCCTTTTGTTTTAAATCTTTCTCCTATTTGTTTTGCCTGGGTTTGATAGTCTTCTTCTTTCGTACAATTGCGTTTTAGTCTTATTAGTTGCCCCTTTGGTATGTTGTATAACCATGGTTTGTGGTGGCAACTATTAAGGGAGAGGTAGCTATTAGTGTCTACATTTTTGAAGAACGTTTTAGTTACTATTTTATTTCCTTCCAGACTGATTTTCAGATCCAGAAAGTCCACCTCTTTTTCATCAATTTTCCATACCAGTTTGATATTTTCTTGATAGTTTCTTGCTTTTAAACCTTGATTTTAACGTAAGAGTCCACCCAATGTACCTTAATAAACTTGCCCACATTTAACTAAGATACTACACTAGTGGAGGCTTCCCTTTCTTGTTTCTTTGCCCTTTGTCTTGTTCTGACACTGAGCACTGCAGGAATCAAGATTTTAAACGCTCTTTAAGGAGAAGTTCTTTACTCTTACCAGTTTTATGCTGAACAACTTGTATCCACAATCCATGGGGCTATAGGATATGCCCGAAAAGCTACAATCTTTCAGATTTGAGGTGAGAGTTTTGAGAGACTAGTGATTGGATTGAATTTTATGAAAATCAGGACCAAGTACCCGCTGCAGAAAACATACAGGATTTAATATTTACATCATGCAGTTAATGCTGATAACCTGAATGAATGGAATATTTAATTACTGCTTAATTAAAGCGAATACGGTACCTGACTAAATACACCATCAGGACCGGATGGATTAACTTGGACACTGCTCATTCATATATTTTTTATCCAACCTGGGACTATATATATTTATTGCTTATTTATTTATTTGTTTAATATTTTTTCCATTAGCATCTGATAACCATTCACCTGCCATTGATTACTCATCCATTATTTGATGCTTCTCATTAAGCGTTTAATGGCACAGCACTTTAATTGCATAGCACTTGAATGCACAGTGATTGTTTGAATTTATTTGATTGTTTGAATTTAACTTTATTTGTATCTCACAGCACTTTATATGGTACCTTTAATGGTTTTGCACATATGCACCCGTCACTTTATGTACTACTTATGTAGACATTGATGTTTATTAGTACTATAGCATATACTATATTTACCAGTAGTAGTGTTATTACTATTGGAGTATTCCTTATTGCACTTTAATTTTAGCTATATATTGCGCGAAATTCTTTTATATATATAACTTCTGGAGGAACCCAAGCATCCTATTAAACCTTGGTTGAGGAAGAATGCTCCTTACACTAGTAGTCATTGAGAAGAATTGCCCCTCTTACATAGCGCTAAAATGATCAACGGTGTCAGTGGGAACTTATCTGAGAGACAGAAATTGCTCAAGGAACCTCTAGCAACCCCTGGAGGAACCCAAACGTTTCATTAAACCTTGGTTGAGGAAGAATGCTCCTTACACTTGTGGTCATTGAGAAGAATTGCCCCCTTAAATAGTGCTAACAAGATCAACGGTGTCAGTGGGAACTTATCTGAGACACAGAAATTGCTCAAAGAAACCCCTAGCAAACCTCTGAAGAAACCCAGAGTTCCATTGAACCTTGGTCGAGGAAGAATGCTCTTTACATTTGTAGTCATTGAGAACTGCCCCCTTACATAGCGCCTAAAAGATCAATGGTGTCCGTGGGAACTTATCCGAGAGGCTGAAATTGCTCAAGGAACCTCTAGCAACCCCTGGAGGAACCCAAACGTTTCATTAAACCTTGGTTGAGGAAGAATGCTCCTTACACTTGTGGTCATTGAGAAGAATTGCCCCCTTAAATAGTGCTAACAAGATCAACGGTGTCAGTGGGAACTTATCTGAGACACAGAAATTGCTCAAAGAAACCCCTAGCAAACCTCTGAAGAAACCCAGAGTTCCATTGAACCTTGGTCGAGGAAGAATGCTCTTTACATTTGTAGTCATTGAGAACTGCCCCCTTACATAGCGCCTAAAAGATCAATGGTGTCCGTGGGAACTTATCCGAGAGGCTGAAATTGCTCAAGGAACCTCTAGCAACCTCTGGAGGAACCCAAGCATCCCATTGAACCTTGGTTGAGGAAGAATGCTCCTTACACTTGTAGTCATTGAGAAGAATTGCCCCTCTTACATAGCACTAAAAAGATCAATGGTGTCAGTGGGAACTTATCTGAGACACAGAAATTGCTCAAGGAACCTCTAGCAACTTCTGGAGGAAGCCTAGAGTTCCATTGAACCTTGGTTGAGGAAGAATGTTCCTTACACTTGTAGTCATTGAGAAGAATTGCCCCCTTAAATAGTGCTAACAAGATCAACGGTGTCAGTGGGAACTTATCTGAGACACAGAAATTGCTCAAGGAACCTCTAGCAACTTCTGGGGGAACCCAAGCATCCCATTGAACCTTGGTTGAGGAAGAATGCTCCTTACACTTGTAGTCATTGAGAAGAATTGCCCCCCTTACATAGTGCTAAAAGGACCAATGGTGTCAGTGGGAACTTATCTGAGAGGCAGAAAATTGCTCAAGGAACCTCTAGCAACTTCTGGAGGAAGCCTAGAGTTCCATTGAACCTTGGTTGAGGTAGAATGTTCCTTACACTTGTAGTCATTGAGAAGAATTGCCCCCTTAAATAGTGCCAACAAGATCAATGGTGTCAGTAGGAACTTATCTGAGAGGCTGAAATTGCTCAAGGAACCTCTAGCAACCTCTGGAGGAACCCAAGCGTTCCATTGAACCTTGGTTGAGGAAGAATGCTCCTTACACTTGTAGTCATTGAGAAGAATTGCCCCTCTTACATAGCACTAAAAAGATCAATGGTGTCAGTGGGAACTTATCTGAGACACAGAAATTGCTCAAGGAACCTCTAGCAATTCTGGAGGAAGCCTAGAGTTCCATTGAACCTTGGTTGAGGAAGAATGTTCCTTACACTTGTAGTCATTGAGAAGAATTGCCCCCTTAAATAGTGCCAACAAGATCAATGGTGTCAGTGGGAACTTATCTGAGAGGCTGAAATTTCTCAAGGAACCTCTAGCAACCTCTGGAGGAACCCAAGCGTTCCATTGAACCTTGGTTGAGGAAGAATGTTCCTTACACTTGTGGTCATTGAGAAGAATTGCCCCCTTACAGATAGCTACAAAGCTCAATGGTGTCAGTGGGAACTTATCTGAGAGGCAGAAATTGCTCAAGGAACCTCTAGCAACCTCTGGAGGAACCCAAGCATTCCATTAAACCTTGGTTGAGGAAGAATGCTCCTTACACTTGTAGTCATTGAGAAGAATTGCCCCCTTAAATAGTGCTAACAAGATCAATGGTGTCAGTGGGAACTTATCTGAGAGGCAGAAAATTGCTCAAGGAACCTCTAGCAACCTCTGGAGGAACCTTGGTTGAGGAAGAATGCTCCTTACACTTGTAGTCATTGAGAAGAATTGCCCCCTTAAATAGCGCTAACAAGATCAATGGTGTCAGTGGGAACTTATCTGCGAGACATAAATTGCTCAAGGAACCTCTAGCAACCTCTGGAGGAACCCAATCGTTCCATTGAACCTTGGTTGAGGAAGAATGCTCCTTACACTTGTAGTCATTGAGAAGAATTGCCCCCTTAAATAGCGCTAAAAAGATCAACGGTGTCAGTGGGAACTTATCTGAGAGACATAAATTGCTCAAAGAAACCCCTAGCAAACCTCTGGAGGAACCCAATCGTTCCATTGAACCCTGGTTGAGGAAGAATGCTCCTTACATTTGTAGTCATTGAGAAGAATTGCCCCCCTTACATAGCGCCTAAAAGATCAATGGTGTCCGTGGGAACTTATCCGAGAGGCAGAAATTGCTCAAGGAACCTCTAGCAACCTCTGGAGGAACCCTAGAGTTCCATCAAACCTTGGTTGAGGAAGAATGTTCCTTGCACTTGTGTTTATTGAGAATAATTGCCCCCCTTACATAGCGCTAAAAAGATCAATGGTGTCAGTGGGAACTTATCTGAGAGACATAAATTGCTCAAGGAACCTCTAGCAACTTCTGGAGGAACCCTAGAGTTCCATTGAACCTTGGTTAAGAATGCTCCTTACACTTGTGGGCATTGGGAAGAATGTAAAGTATATAAATGAGACAGCGCTGCATAAATAAAACACAAAAATATAAAATGAAAATCAGACAATTGTGTACAATATAAGTGCTCTAAAAAAAGTCCAATAATAATAATTTATAAATGATATTTTTTCCTCTGGCATGCAGGAAGATGTGACGTTTTTTCTTGCTCCATAGTGCTCCCGCCACCACATGCAATGCACGCTCACCTCACTGAAAGACCCTACAAGGGGTCAAAACACGCCTTGCACACAGTGCAACTCTCCCATCAGGAATAATCCTCACTGGTCCTTAACTACTTCCCACCCGGCCACTGTACATATATGGCCGGGTGGGAGCCGTCTACTTCTGATAGGCCGTTCCGGAACGTCCTTCAGAAGTAGCGGGATCGCGCGCGCGCGCATGCGATCCCGATGCGCTCGTGTCACCCGGACACGGGCATCTCGGATCGGCAGGAGGGCTCGCTGATTGGCCCTCCTGATCACATGACGGCCGTGTCCAATCACAGCCGTCATGTGATGTAAGCAAACAGCCGGTTGCTAGGCAATCGGCTCTCCTCTCCTCACACGGAAGTCGTCGGTGAGGAGAGGAGAGCGAATCGCTGCAGCCGGCTGGTGATCAGTGAGTATTAGCTGTTTTTTTTTACAGCTTTTTACTCACTGATCACCAGTGTAGTGTCCCCACAGTGTAAACACACACGTCCCCACACATGTCCCCAAAACACACACGTCCCCAAAACACACATGTCCCCCAGATATGTCCCAGTAAAATAACATGTGCCAATGATTATCTGCACACATATGTCCGTGATCACCTGCACACATCTGTACATGATCATTTGCATACATATGTCCGTGATCACGCGAACCAATTATTATACACTTAACGGAATTTTTTTTACTAAAAACATGTAGCAGAATTTGGCTTAAATTTATGACAAAGTTTGATTTTATTGGATTTCTTTTAAAAAAGAAAGGAGAAAATATTGTTTTTTTTCAAAATTTCCGCTATGTTTTCGCTTATATCGCAAAAAATAAAAAACTGAGTCGCGAATAAATACCACTAAACTAAAGCTGTATTTGTGCGAACAAAATGATAAAAAATGTAATTTGGTTACAGCATTGCATGACCGCGCAATTGTCATTGAAAGTGCGAGAGCGCTGAAAGCTAAAAATTGGTCTGGGAAGGAAGATGGCGAAAGTGCCCAGTATTGTAGTGGTTAACAATCTCTGTTGGACTCTGAAAGGACAGGTAGTAGTCTATATCGGATGTAGATTCCTTCCACTGTGCTGCTTCAAACTTGAATCCACATTGGCCTTGCATGCATTTGAAGAAGAGTTAAAATATGGAATAAACCAAACTGATGTGCATTGGCTAAATATGCTGCCGTGTACACTGCACATTTTTCAGGAGGTGATACCGTCGGTGGGATTCGAACTCTTGGCCCGAACCCCAGAAGGCAGCAGGGCACATCACCATGCCACAGAGCCGAGCACAAACCCTCAGTTCCTATGAAACATAATCCCACTTCATAGCTGCTTTCTCTTTGAAGACTTTACTGTTTGTTTCCAATGACTCCCTTACAAATAGCTACAAAGATCAATGGGGTCAGTAGGAACTTCTGAGGGTCAAAAATGTCTAATTTGTCAAGGAACCCCTAGCAACCTCTGAAGGAACCCTAGAGCTCGATGGAACCCTGGCTGAGGAAGAATGCTCCCTACGCTTGTGGTCGCTGGGAAGAATTCCAACCCTTACAGATAGCTAAAAAGATCAGTGGTGTCCGTGGGAACTTATCCGAGTAGCAGAAATTGCTCAAGGAACTCCTAGCAACCCCTGGAGGAACCATAGGGTTCCATGGAACCTTGTTTGAGAAACACTGCACTAGGGCATTGCCCGGACATAGCCCACTAAGCCCAGGGTATGGCAGAGCTCTATTGAACCCTGGTTAAGAAACCATGCAATAGACAATGAACTCTGTTTTTCATATTGTCCAAACCAAGAGGAGGAAGGAGGTCCTGATTCCTCTATATAGACCTTATATCACTAGAGGGGTCACCAGCAGGAGGAAGGAGGTCCCGATTCCTCAATAGATCTTTATATCACTAGAGGGATCAGCAGGAGGAAGGAGGTCCTGATTCCTCTATATAGATCTTTATATCTCTAGAGGGGTCACCGGCAGAAGGAAGGAGGTCCCGATTCCTCTGTATAGATCTTTATATCTCTAGAGGGGTCACCGGCAGAAGGAAGGAGGTCCTGATTCCTCTATATAGATCTTTATATCACTAGAGGGGTCACCAGCAGGAGGAAGGAGGTCCCGATTCCTCTATATAGACCTTTATATCACTAGAGGGATCACCAACAGAGGAAGGAGGTCCTGATTCCTCTATATAGATCTTTATATCTCTAGAGGGGTCACCAGCAGGAGGAAGGAGGTCCTGATTCCTCTCTATAGATCTTTATATCTCTAGAGGGGTCACCGGCAGGAGGAAGGAGGTCCTGATTCCTCTATATAGATCTTTTATCACTAGAGGGGTCACCAGCAGGAGGAAGGAGGTCCTGATTGCTCTATATAGATCTTTATATCACTAGAGGGATCACCAGCAGGAGGAAGGAGGTCCTGATTCCTCTATATAGATCTTTATATCTCTAGAGGGGTCACCAGCAGGAGGAAGGAGGTCCTGATTCCTCTATATAGATCTTTATATCACTAGAGGGGTCACAGCAGGAGGAAGGAGGTCCTGATTCTTCTATATAGATATTTATATCATTAGAGGGGCCACCAGCAAGAGGGAGGCAGTAGAAGAACCAGGATCACCCATGGTTCTAAAGTACCTGGCTAGGTTGCCATACAGAGAATCCAGAAAGTATTCACAGCACTTCACTTTTTCCACATTTTTGTTATGTTACAGCCTTATTGCAAAATGGATTAAAATCATTATTTTCCTCAAACAGTCCCCCATAATGACAACATGAAAGAAGTTGGTTTGAAATCTTTGCAAATTTATTAAAAATAAAAAAACTAAATAAAATCAGGTTCAAGTCTGGGCTCTGGCCGGGCCACTCGAGGACATTCACAGAGTTGTCCCGTAGCCACTCCTTTGTTATCTTGGCTGTGTGCTTAGGGTCGTTGTCCTGTTGGAAGATGAACCTTCACCCCAGTCTGAGGTCCAGAGAGCTCTCTGAAGCAGGTTTTCATCAAGGATGTCTCTGTACATTGCTGCATTTATCTGTCCCTCCATCCTGACTAGTCTCCCTGTCCTGACGCTGAAAAACATCCCCACAGCATGATGCTGCCACCACCATGCTTCACAGTAGGGATGGTATTGGCCAGGTGATGAGCGGTGCCTGGTTTCCTCCAGACATGACGCTTGCCATTCAGGCCAAAGAGTTCAATCTTTGTTTCATCAGACCAGAGAATTTTGTTTCTCGTGGTCTGAGAGTCCTTCAGGTGCCTTTTGGCAACTTCCAGGTGGGCCGTCATGTGACTTTTACTGAGGAGTGACTTCCGTCTGGCCACTCTACCATACAGGCCTGATTGGTGGAGTGCTGCAGAGATGGTTGTTCTGGAAGGTTCTCCTCTCTCCAGAGAGAAACGTTGGAGCTCTGTCAGAGTGACCATCGGGTTCTTGGTCACCTTCCTGACTAAGGCCCTCCTCCCCCGATCACTCAGTTTGGCCGGGCGGCCGGCTCTAGGAAGAGTCCTGGTGGTTCCAAACTTCTTCCATCTATGGATGATGGAGGCCACTGTGCTCATTGGGACCTTCAATGCTGCAGAAATGTTTCTGTACCCTTCCCCCGATCTGTGCCTCCATACAATCCTGTCTCCGAGGTCTACAGACAATTCCTTGGACTTCATGGCTTGGTTTGTGCTCTGACATGCACTGTTACCTGTGGGACCTTCTATAGACAGGTGTGGCCTTTCCAAATCATGTCCAATCCACTGAATTTACCACAGGGGGCCTCCAATCAAGTTGTAGAAACATCTCAAGGATGATCAGTGGAAACAGAAGTCACCTGAGCTCAATTCTGAGTGTCACGGCAAAGGCTGTGATACCTATGTACACGGGAGGAGCCTGTGGTACCTATGTACACGGGAGGAGCCTGTGATACCTATGTACACGGGAGGAGCCTGTGATGCCTATGTACATGGGAGGAGCCTGTGATACCTATGTACATGGGAGGAGCCTGTGATACCTATGTACATGGGAGGAGCCTGTGATACCTATGTACACGGGAGGAGCCTGTGATACCTATGTACACGGGAGGAGCCTGTGATACCTATGTACACGGGAGGAGCCTGTGATACCTATGTACACGGGAGGAGCCTGTGGTACCTATGTACATGGGAGGAGCCTGTGATGCCTATGTACACGGGAGGAGCCTGTGATACCTATGTACATGGGAGGAGCCTGTGATACTTATGTACACGGGAAGAGCCTGTGATACCTATGTACATGGGAGGAGCCTGTGATACCTATGTACACGGGAAGATACTGTGGTACCTATGTACATGGGAGGAGCCTGTGATACCTATGTACACGGGAGGAGCCTGTGATACTTATGTACACGGGAAGAGCCTGTGGTACCTATGTACACGGGAGGAGCCTGTGATACCTATGTACACGGGAAGAGCCTGTGGTACCTATGTACACGGGAAGAGCCTGTGATACTTATGTACATGGGAGGAGCCTGTGATACCTATGTACATGGGATTTAAAAAAAAAAAATATTTAAAATAAATTTACGATTTCAAACAAACTTCTTTCAAGTTGTCATTATGGGGGATTGTCTATATAATTTTTAGCAAAATAATGAATTGAATCCATTTTGGAATAAGGCTGTAACATAACAAAATGTGGAAAAGGTGAAGCGATGTGAATACTTTCTGGATGCTCTGTACCTCTAATCTAGAGCTGCACGATTAATCGTTTTAAGATTGCGATCTCGATTCACCCCCCCGCGCAATCTCCAGGCTAGATGACCCGCGATCTATTCCCGCCGGTTCTACGCTGGTTACAGGGTGGAACGCAAATGGCGGCTAATGGAACTGACGTCAGCGACCGGAACTGAAATCAGTCATCAGCGCTGTGTCACAGAGCTGTGAAATGTTCGGCCTCACTGTGACAAAAGTCCCGCCCTCCTCCTATACCAGCTCGTGTGATAAATGCAGTGTTCTGTCTATCACACGAGTCTGTCTAGGAGGAGGGCGGGACTTTTGTCACAGCGCAGCCGAACATGATTTCACACTCAGCTCCGTGACACAGCGGGAGGCTGACACGCACTAAGGCTACAGCGATGGTAAGGCTGCAATGAGATGGGCACAGTAAGGCTGCAATGAGATGGGCACAGTAAGGCTGCAATGAGGGCACGGTGAGGTGGCAATTATGGGCACAGTAAGGTGGCAATGATGGGAATGTGAAGCTGCAATGATGGGCACAGTAAGGCTGCAATGAGGGCACAGTGAGGCTGCAATGAGGGCACGGTGAGGCGGCAATGATGGGCACAGTAAAGTTGCAATGATGGGCATGTGAAGCTGCAATGATGGGCACAGTAAGGCTGCAATGAGGGCACAGTGAGGCTGCAATGAGGGCACAGTGAGGCTGCAATGATGGGCACAGTAAGGCAGCAATGAGGGCACAGTAAGGCAGCAATGATGGGCATGTGAAGCTGCAATGATGGGCACAGTGAGGCGGCAACGATGGTGAGGCGGCAATGATGGGCACAGTGAGGCGGCAATGATGGGCATGGTGAGGGGGCAATATATTATGAATATTACCACAGTCAGCTACCCAGAGTCTATTTTTTGAGAATTGTGATCTTCATTCTAAGCAAAAGAATCATGATTCTCATTTTTCCCAGAATCGTGCAGCTCTACGACCAGTCCTATTCACTTGTACCTGAGCCATTCAATGTTTTCCAAAACAAACCTTAAATGGCCCTCTCAATGGGTATTTGGCTTTTAGAAACAGCTGCTATGTGACCAACCTGGGTTGCTCTACCAGTCTATTTATGGCTCGGTAGTCTTTCGAAGGATTTTTCTGTCTATGAGCCAGCCTTAAATATAGTAGTTTGGGCATTTGTATAGCGGAGGGGTTGCTAAACACAAATAACTCCTCTTCTATTAATTTACGACACTGTTTAGAAGCGGAGAGTGGACACCTAAACAGAACATTAGAGATTTATCTTGTAGTTTTCTTTATTGGGTATTATGTTTGTTGCTATGCCACAACAACCACACCGCTCATTACTAAACTAAATGTACACGTGAGAGCCGATAATGGAGACACACCAACACCTTCCTCTTAGTGACACAGAACATGGCTTCAGATGTAGAAAACCTATACACAGTTTATTAAAAATAAAAATGAAGACGGACTCCTAACTGATTTTGTATTTTATGGGCAAACTTGGACCTGACAGCAACTTTACAAGTCTCCATGAATACATTCCTGACTTGACACAATATACAGCAACAGTATCATTGTAAAAAAAAAATCTCAGCCTTTTATCATTAAAAAGTCATCCTTGAGCTCCAGGTATATATAAAAACAAGTCTTATGCCCCATACACACGGTCTGAAAATCCGACCACAAAATCCATCGGATTTTTTTTCCGACGGATTTTGTCCGACACTGGTGTTGCATACACACGGTCGGACAAAGTTGTCGGAAAATCCGATCATTCTGAACGTTTGTTGCCTACGACGGGACTACGTAGAGGCTAGTAGCCAATAGCTTTGGTCTTGTAATGTGATCTGAGCATGCGTGGCACTTTGTCCGTCGGAATTCGCTACACACGATCGGAATTGGTGTGATCGGACTTTGTTGTCGGAAAATTTTTAGAGCAGGAGATAAAACTTTGTCCGTCGGACAATCCGATGGAAAATGTCCGATGGTGCCTACACACGGTCGGAATTTCCGACAACATTGTCCGATAGGACAGAATTCATCGGAAAATCCGACCGTGTGTATGGGGCAAAGACCAGGAGGTCTAATGAGGGTGAAATGCCAAAGAGCTAAGACACAAAGACCCAGGGGCGTAACTATAGGGGGTGCAGCAGTCGCGAGCGCAACCGGGTCCTGTGCTGCAAGGGGCCCATGCCGCCCCCTCTACATATGGCCGGTGACAGCATAAGCGGTTAGGCACCGGGCGCACGGGTGGCTGGAGGTGGGGGGTGACTAGCAGAGCTCCATGCTCGACTACCGCACTGGCTGCTCTTTAGTTGTGCATTCCCCACACAACCTGTGTCCTCTGCCGCTCCTCCGGGTCCCCCTCTCCTGCTCCATGCAGTGCTGCTCAGTCCGGTGTCTGTCCTGCCCAGCCACAGTCCGGCCCCCTGAGTCCGGCTCACACTGCACTGCATGCTTCTCCCGGGCAAACAAACTTTAAGCACACAGATGCAGTGCAGACTTATGAGAGCCGGCTCCCCAAAGGACACCGCAGGCTTGTCTGCCAGCACCCCCCCTCCTCACCGTCATACACAGATGTTGACAGTTCTCCCTAAAGGACAGGGACCCCATTTCCCTTGGGGACAAGACACCATCTCCTCTGGGGACAGAGCCAACTTCTCCCAGAGGACAGGGACCTCATTTCCCGTGATGACAGGGACCCCATTTTCCATGGGGACAGGGACCCGTTCTCACCTGAGGACAGGGACCCCTTCTCACCTGAGGACAGGGACCCCTTCTCATCTGAGGACAGGGACCCCTTCTCATCTGAGGACAGGGACCCCTTCTCACCTGGGGACAGGGACCCCTTCTCACCTGGGGACAGGGACACCTTCTCACCTGGGGACAGGGACCCCTTCTCCAATGGGGACCCCATCTCCCCTGGGAACAGGACCCACTTCTCTCCAGACTCGGGGGGAAGGGCCTCGGCTGGGGTTCAAGGGGGCCCTTCATGGTTTCTTGCACCGGGGCCCTGAAGGTTCTAGTTACACCACTGCAAAGACCAGAAAGTGTAATGAGAGTGGCACGCCAAGGAACTAAGACTTCAAAGACCAGAACATCTAATAAGAGTGGAAGGCTAAGGAACTAAGACACCAAAGACCAGAACATCTAATAAGAGTGGAAGGCTAAGGAACTAAGATGCAAAGACCAGAAAGTGTAATGAGAGTGGCAGGCCAAGGAGATGAGACACAAAGACCAGAACATCTAATACGAGTGGCAGGCCAAGGAACTAATACACCAAAGACTAGAACATCTAATAAGAGTGGAAGGCCAAGGAATTAAGACACCAAAGACTGGAACATGCAATAAGAGTGGCACGCCAAGGAGCTAAGACACCAAAGACCAGAAAGTCAAAATGAGAGCCACAGGCCAAGGAGCTAAGACACCAAAGACCAGAAAGTGTAATGAGAGTGGCAGGCCAAGGTGAAGACACACAGAGACCAGAACATCTAATAAGGAGTGGCAGGCCAAGGAACTAAGACACCAAAGACTAGAACATCTAATAAGAGTGGAAGGCTAAGGAACTAAGACACCAAAGACTAGAACATGCAATAAGAGTGGCAGGCCACAGAACTAAGACGCAAAGACCAGAAAGTGTAATGAGAGTGGCAGGCCAAGGAGATGAGACACAAAGACCAGAACATCTAATACAAGTGGCAGGCCAAGGAACTAAGACACCAAAGACCAGAACATGCAATAAGAGTGGCATGCCAAGGATCTAAGACACCAAAGACCAGAAAGTCTAATGAGAGTGGCAGACCAAGTAACTAAGAGACCAAAGACCTCTAATACGAGTTAATTCATAGGAGACGAAAGACAGGCAAGCGTTTCAGGGGGTTTAAAGATCTCCTTCTTCAGGGCTCAAATACTGTATGTAGTTTAGAAGGACTCAAAAATGGCCCAGTCACTAGAAATCATTTTTTGGAGGACAAGCTGCAGAAAGGACCCAGGAGTTGTTCCCCACCAAGGGCCATTAATATAACATTGGCAGTCTCTTTTGAGCTCCAGTCCACTCACTTTGCCCAGGCTGAGATGATGTCATCAGTCTGCTGCAGGCAGGAGGAAGCATTTCCTTCATTCTCCCCTCCAATGATTAAACTAGGGGCATTGCCAGACCCTGGCACCCAGGGCTTGTGTCTGGGTCTTCTACTTTGTGCCCCAGGACTCCTTTGAGTTATACAGTTTTGGAACATTGTATATTTTCTTTACTTTTCAATCCAGGTCTTATATACTTTGCCCTCATAATGTAGCGTTTTAGCTTTTAGATCATGATGGCATCCTGCCAGCCCCTCAACATTTTATTCTGGGTGCACAGAGGTAACCTTGGTCTATTACAGTGATGGCGAACTTTGGCACCCCAGATGTTTTGGAACTACATTTGCCATAATGCTCAAATACACTGCAGAGAGCATGAGCATCATGGGAAATGTAGTTCCAAAACATCTGGGGTGCCAACATTCGCCATCACTGGTCTTCTAGGACTCTCGAAACTCCCCTGGATCACACTGCCCCAAGGTAAGAGGTCGGTCTGTGTCAACATTTGTGAATACAGCCAAGAACTGCGCCAGGATTTACATGATTGTGTCATCTGTCATCTCTGCACAAGGTGATAAATACCTGGGAGGGTTACATTGACACATTACTTCGCATGCATTAGAAGTTTTTCTCTAAAAGTAAATTGCTACAATCCACATTGTTAGGCTGAGAACATTACCCTACATAATGTCCCAAGTACAAGACCTCACGAAAGGAAACTAGAAATAAGATGACTATTACATTTTCCCATTGTGATGTACTCATCAGGAAACCTTCTCAGATGTTTATTCTAGTTAAAAAAAAAAAAAAAAGCAAAGAAATATTCAAATGGAAAAAACTGAAGAAGACGATCATAATACAAACCATATAGCATTAGCAAGGGAAGAACGCAGATTTCTAAGATGTGGGGCTACTAAGCATGATGATCCCAACCTTCTCTTTTGTTAGGGAAAATAAATAATTACCGTCATGTTAGATTTTACAGAGCCAGGTACTTGAAGTGTCCGCATGTTATTAAACCGCGGTCAGGTCAGCGAAAAAGCAATATGACTGAAGCGGCTTCTCCTCAGAGAGGATTCTGAACGATCCGTGACTAAGGAACTCAATATGTATTGAATCACGAGTCTGGTTGGAAATTTGTGCATTGTACCTGGAATAACTAAAATATGCACACTATGTGACCATAATATAGAAACAAAATAGCCGCTGTACTTCTCAATCAATACATGGATCACATAAATAGGCCAAGAGATTGTAGACACCCGATCATCACACATCAGCTTGTTGGACAACCCATTGCAAAACCATGGCCATGAATATGGAGTTGTCCTCCCACCATGGCCATTAACATGGAGTTGTCCTCCCACCATGGCCATTAGTATGAAGTTCTCCTCCCACCATGGCCATTAACATGGAGTTGTACCCCCACCATTGTCATTAATATGGAGTTGTGCCTGCACCGAGTTGTTCCCCACCATGGCCATTAACATTGAGCTGCCTTCCCACCATGGCCATTAGTATGGAGTTGTTCCCCACATGGCCATTAACAATGGCCATGGTGGGGGAACAACTCAATGTTAATGGCCAAGGTGGGGAACAACTCAATAACATTGAGTTGGTCCCCACCATGTCCATTAGCATTGAGTTGGTCGCCACCGTGGCCATTAGCATGGAGTTGGTCGCCACCGTGGCCATTAGCATGGAGTTGGTCGCCACCGTGGCCATTAGCATGGAGTTGGTCGCCACCGTGGCCATTAGCATGGAGTTGGTCGCCACCGTGGCCATTAGCATGGAGTTGGTCGCCACCGTGGCCATTAGCATGGAGTTGGTCGCCACCGTGGCCATTAGCATGGAGTTGGTCGCCACCGTGGCCATTAGCATGGAGTTGGTCGCCACCGTGGCCATTAGCATGGAGTTGGTCGCCACCGTGGCCATTAGCATGGAGTTGGTCGCCACCGTGGCCATTAGCATGGAGTTGGTGCCACCGTGGCCATTAGAATGGATTTGGTCGCCACCGTGGCCATTAGCATGGATTTGGTCGCCACCATGGCCATTAACATTAAGTTGGTCCCCACCGCGGCCATTAATACGGAGTTGGTCCCCACCGCGGCCATTAATACAGAGTTGGTCCCCACCGCGGCCATTAATACAGAGTTGGTCCCCACCGCGGCCATTAATACGGAGTTGGTCCCCACCGTGGCCATTAATACAGAGTTGGACCCCACCGCGGCCATTAATACAGAGTTGGTCCCCACCGTGGCCATTAATACGGAGTTGGTCCCCACCGTGGCCATTAATACGGAGTTGGTCCCCACCATGGCCATTAATACGGAGTTGGTCCCCACCATGGCCATTAACATGGAGTTGGTCCCCACCATGGCCATTAACATGGAGTTGGTTCCCACCATGGCCATTAACATGGAGTTGGTTCCCACCATGGCCATTAACATGGAGTTGGTTCCCACCATGGCCATTAACATGGAGTTGGTTCCCACCATGGCCATTAATATGGAGTTTCCCCCCCTTAGGGTCGGTAATATGGAGTTGACCCCCCCCAACTTTGTTGCTATAACATTCTACATTCTACGAGGAAGGCTTTCCACAAGATTTTGGAGGGTGTGGCGAGAATTTGTGCCCATTTGTGAGGTCAAAAACTAAGATCAGCAGCAATGAGATATAAAAAGCGGTAGAAAAAAAAAGCTGAAAACAAATATCTTACTGTATAACAAATGGCAGTTGGTTTATGACACACAGGTGATCCAAACTAAGTGTCACCCCGAGTTTCCTTATACTGGTTTCATGCAAACAGGCCGCAAACCAAGTTCTCAGCAGATACCTAGAGAGGGTCTAATGGAGGGGGATCATCCCGTGGCCTCGGCGTTCTCACACCGCACATATCTTTGGGTAACCGCCGCCGTCTCCTGAGAAGGATCAGACGCAGAGAACAGCTCTCCTCTTCCTTTTGTTAGATCACATTTGTGTTCCCCCGCCGCCCTGCGCCTTATTATACGCGTGTTTGAAGTACCGGGAAGAAAAGGGGATGTATAGTGCGCGGACGCGCTGCAAATTATCTGCAAGCCGCGGATGAGATCCGTAGCCTGGAGGATGGAATTCTGTACACAAAGCGGAGGGTTCAGACAGAATTAGCAGGAAAGTGATGATCCGTACAGAGCGGGAACACAGACTTCCAGCCAGGAGACCGCCACCGTGCCGCGGTTTGATGTATCGGGCTAGGTCATGGCGGCTCAGCATTAGAGGCTCGCTGTGAAGTCGTCTGCTAGAAGAGATAGGGAGGAACATAAAACAAACAAACAAAACAGCAACTTAGCGGCACGTCGCAGAAACAGCGAAATAAATATTCAATGACGGCGACACGACAAAGACGAAACGTATCAAATAACCAAAAATCTACAAAACCTCCATAGGTGACCCCACAGATCCATTATTCATCCGTCCAATTCTGAAATATATATAGAAAGATGGCGCTGAGCGGTACTTATCCATCCTCTATAGCCGAAGAAGTGCGCCGGGACGCCACCGGAGTCGCTGCAAATACGCCAAGCTGCCTCGGAGGAACCGGCTCAGACTTCAGAATCCCATTGTACTTTAATCACCACTGCGGTTTTTATTATTTGCTAAATAAACTAAAAAAGACAGAGAAGTTTGAAAAAAAATAAAATAAATAAAAATACTTTTTTCTTCGTTTCTTTTTTAGCAAATAAATATGTTTTCCTTCTTCACTAATGTACGCTGATGAGGCTGCACTGATGGGCACTAATGAGGCTGCACTGATGGGCACTAATGAGGCAGCACTAATGAGGCAGCACAGATGAGGCTGCACTGATGGTCAGGGACGAGGCAGCGCAGATAAAGACGGAACTGATGGGCACTAATGAGGCGGAACTAATGGGCGCAGACAAGGCAAAACCGATGGGCGCAGACGAGGCAAAACCGATGGGCGCAGACAAGGCAGAAACGATGGGCGCAGACCAGGCAGAACCGATGGGAGCAGACGAGGCAGAACCGATGGGCGCAGATGACGCAGAACCGATGGGCGCAGACGAGGCAGAACCGATGGGCGCAGACGAGGCAGAACCGATGGGCGCAGACGAGGCAGAACCGATGGGCGCAGATGAGGCAGAACTGATGGGCAGGGACGAGGCAGAACCAATGGGCAGGGACAAGGCCGAACCCATGGGCAGGGATGAGGTAGAACTGATGGGCACTGACGAGGCGGCGCTGATGGGCCCTAATGAGGCGGCGCAGATGAGGCGGAACTGATGGGCGCAGACGAGGCGGAACTGATGGGCGCAGACGAGGCGGAACTGATGGGAGCTGACAAGGCGGAACTGATGGGAGCTGACGAGGCGGAACTGATGGGAGCTGACGAGGCGGAACTGATGGGAGCTGACGAGGCAGAACTGATGGGAGCTGACGAGGCGGAACTGATGGGAGCTGACGAGGCGGAACTGATGGGAGCTGACGAGGCGGAACTGATGGGCACCGATAGGTGCTGATAGGAGGCACTGATGGGTACTTAGGAGGCTGCACTGATAATCAGTGTAAATGTCCACTGTCACAGGATAGGCGGTTACCGGCTTTCATCTCCTCACACAGTGACAGCGCTGAGAAAAGGAAATGCTGATAACCGGCATTTGTTTACATGGGATCAGCTGTGACATACATACATACACACACTTTTTCTAAATAAAAAAAAATGGATTTTGTGTATATTATATATTAAATATTATACACAAAATCTTTTTTTATTTCGAAAAAGTACATACATACTTTTTTGAAATAAAATTTTGTGTATAATATATTATATAATAAAAAAAAAAAAAGCTTTTTAGAAACAAAAACAAAAAAAGAGTTTGTGTGTATATATATAATATTATACACAAAATCTTTATTTTTCTTTTTTTCTAAAAAGCTTTATATATATATATATATATATATATATATATATATATATATATATATTATATATATATATATAATATATATATATATATATATATAATATATATATATATATATACACACACACACACACACACACACACACACATATTTATTAATGAAATAAAAATCTTAAATATATTTAAAGCGCTGTTTATAAATTTTATATATCTTAATTTTTTTTTTTTTATTTATATCTTCAAATAGCTTATTATTTTTTTTAAGAACTTTGTGTGTGTGTGTGTGTGTGTGTGTGTGTGTATACACACACACACACAAGTATATAAAAATATAAATATAAATAAAATAAAATTAAAAAATATATAAAAATAAGCTATTTAAAAAACATATAAAAAAATAAAGATATATAAAATAAAATAAAAAAAAAGCATTTTAATGTTATTAAAAGGGTCTTATTTAAAAATGTTATTAGCATGTTGATGAGGAGGGGGGACAGGGATGGTGGAATATACAGTAAGTGGTGGTACAATGCAGCGCGGTACTAAGCCCAGCCCCCCCGTCCCCCCTGCGATCTCCCCGCGTAGCGCTCCGAATCATATTTATTTGCGTTTCCTCGCTGCAGATCTTTTCATATCCTGGGAATGAAAAGGTCTCCTAACAATAAACAGTACGAGTGTCTGTAAAGAACACATCGCCGGAAGGGTCGATCGGTGTCACTCTTCTTCGCACGGGTCAAGAGCGCGGTTTCCGACACATTTCGAGTGTCACCGCCTCACTGATAGAAAACCTTCATGGCTCATTAGGAGGATTAACACGAGCAAAAAAACAAAGCCTGTGATATAGAGGAAGGAATGAGACTCGCAGAGACGGCGCCTCCTCCAGGCCAGGCAGTATAGGGGGGGGGGGGGGGGGTGTTTACATTACAACTCCAGGCAGATAAAAGAGGCGCAAATTCATGCAGCTCTGTACAGTATTAATGAGAAATCGCCGGATTATGCAAAATATGGTTACAATTCGTCAGGGCTGGGCGAATCATTGCCACATTCGTCCCACACATTCGTCCCACACATTCGTCCCACACATTCGTCCCACACATTCGTCCCACACATTCGTCCTATGAACTTTTTTTTTGATCAGTGGACCCCGATGTGCTGAAGAATTCTCCACTCCTTTAGCAATAAATTCCGTCCACTGCTGCAAAAGTAGCTCCGCCATCATCTATAAAACTTTCTCTGACCATTTTTATTTTGCATGTGTGATTTAAAAGCTGAACTCCGAGTAAAAAAAGTTCCCTTGCCTTGCAGTGGGGCTGCAATCCAGAGCTGTCCCCACCATACTTTTCTCTGCCACTAGATGTCCTCAGTCCAATATCTATCATCATTTAACCCATTTCCCCCCTATAAGGCCATGTAATCCCGGACGAGCCCCCAACCTGTGACTGGACAGTGAAAGGAGAAGCAGCACAGTGATGAGCTCATCTCTCCGTCACTTTGCTCTCTCCTATCAGCGTGCTCCTTGCCAGCACATGAAGGCGATTGGCTCATCGTACTGCTTCTTCCTCTGAGGGGGTGGTTCCCACCACAGAAAGGGATGTGTTCCTGCATGTGCACTTCTTATGTGTTTTTTTTGCTGCGTTCTGGGGTAGTTTTGATGCATTTTTAATGCATCCCCCCCCCCTTTTTTTCCCCAAAGCATCCTTTTTTTTTCATTTTTTCTGCGTTCTGGGGTAGTTTTGATGCACCCCCCCCCCCTTTTTTTTCCCAAAGCATACCTTTTTATTTTTTTGCTGCATTCTGGGGTAGTTTTGATGCATTTTTAATGCATCCCCCCCCCCTTTTTTTCCCCAAAGCATCCTTTTTTTTTTGCTGTAATGCGTTGATGTGTTTAGATGCATTCCAGTGGATTTTTAATTGCATTTTTAATGCTTTTTTTTCTCCCAAAGCTTTCTGGTTTTTTTTTTTGTTTGTTTTTTTTGCTGCATTGCATTTTTGATGTGTTTAGATACATTTCAGATGCATTTGCGATGTGTTTTTAATGTGTCCCCCCCCCCCTCTTTTTTCCCAAAGCTTTGTTTTTTTGCTGCAATGTGTTTTTGATGCATTCCAGTGGATTTTTAATTGCATTTTTAATGCTTTTTTTCTCTCAAAGCTTTGTTTTTTTTTTTTTTTTTTTTTGTTTTTTTTTTGCTGCAATGCATTTTTGATGTGTTTAGATGCATTTGTGATGTGTTTTTAATGTGCCCCCCCCCCTCTTTTTTCCCAAAGCTTTGTTTTTTTGCTGCAATGTGTTTTTGATGCATTCCAGTTGATTTTTAATTGCATTTTTAATGCTTTGTTTTTTTTTTTTTTTGTTAGTTTTTTTTGCTGCATTGCATTTTTGATGTGTTTAGATACATTTCAGATGCATTTGCGATGTGTTTTTAATGTGTGCCCCCCTCTTTTTTCCCAAAGCTTTTTTTTTTTTGCTGCAGTGTGTTTTTGATGTGTTTAGATGCATTTGTGATGTGTTTTTAATGTGCCCCCCCCCCCCCTCTTTTTTCCCAAAGCTTTGTTTTTTTGCTGCAATGTGTTTTTGATGTGTTTAGATGCATTTGTGATGTGTTTTTAATGTGTCCCCCCCTTTTTTTCCCCAAAGCTTTGTTTTTGTTTTTTTTGCTGCAATGCGTTTTTGATGTGTTTAGATGCATTTCAGATGCATTTGCGATGTGTTTTTAATGTGCCCCCCCCCCCTCTTTTTTCCCAAAGCTTTGTTTTTTTTGCTGCAATGCGTTTTTGATGTGTTTAGATGCATTTGTGATGCGTTTTTAATGTGCCCCCCCTTTTTTCCCAAAGCTTTGTTTTATTTATTTTTTGCTGCAATGCGTTTTTGATGTATTTAGATGCATTTCAGATGCATTTGCAATGCGTTTTTAATGTGTCCCTTCCCCCTACTTTTTTCCCAAAGTTTTTTTTTTTTTTTGCTGCAATGCATTTTTGATGTGTTTAGATGCATTTGCGTTGCGTTTTTAATGCATCCCCCCCCCCTTTTTGTTTCCAAAGCTTTGTTTTTGTTTTTTGCTGTAATACGTTTCGATGTGTTCCAGCGCATTTTGCCGCATTCCACTACAGTTCCGTGCAGAAAAAAAAACGCAGCATGTTCTACTTTTTTTTTCTCTGCACTGGAATTGACCGCACTGGTGTGAACTAGGCCATTGGAACCCACACAATCTACTGTCCATGCGTTTTTAATGCAGGGTCTATAAAGATACGGATGAGCGAGTTTGGGGTGGAGGAACTTGACTGGCCTTCCCACAAAAGGTGTTCTATCGGGTTAAGGTCAGTACTCTGTGCAGGCCAGTCAAGTTCATCCCCAAACTGTTCCCACAAAGTTGGGAGCATGAAATTGTCCAAAATGTCTTGGTATGCTGACGCCTTAAGAGTTCCCTTCACTGGAACTAAGAGGCCAAACCCAACCCCTGAAATACAACCCCCACACCATAATCCCCCCCCCCCCCCCCCCCCCCTCCACCAAATGATTTGTCCAGTGCACGAAGCAAGGTCCATAAAGACATTTTGGACAGTTTCCTGTTCCCAACTTTTGTGGGAACAGTTTGGGGACGGCCCCTTCCTGTTCCAACATGGCTGCCCACCAGTGCTCAAAGCAAGGTCCATAAAGACATGGATGAGCGAGTTTGGGGTGGAGGAACTTGACTGGCCTGCGCAGAGTCCTGACCACAACCCGATAAAACACCTTTGGGATGAATTACAGTGAAAACTGCGAGCCAGGCCTTCTCGTCCAACATCAGTGCCTGACCTCACAAATGCTCTTCTGGAAGAATGGTCAAACATTCCCATAGACCTTGTGGACGGCCTTCCCAGAAGAGTTTGAAGCTGTTATAGCTGCAAAGGGCGGGGCCAACTCAATATTGAACCCTCCGGACTAAGACTGGGATGCCATTAAATGTCATGTGTGAGTGTAAGGCTCCGTTTCCACTAGTGCTACTTGTCGTCATGCGACTTTGGACACATAAAAGACGCATGACAAGCCACAGCCCATTGATTTCAATGGCACCCCCTTCCTATCTATGCGACTTTGAAGAGGTGCCGGCACTACTTCGATGCACCTTGCGATCCGGAGGGTGTGAAGTCGCATCAAAGCTGCACTCTAAGTCGCAATAGTGGAAACGTAGCCTTAAGGCATGTGTCCCAATACTTTTGGCAACATAGTGTATGGGGGAAACCAGCCTGACAGAAACTGTTTCGGGTTCCAGCACCGGGTCTTTCCTTTTGGGTAAAGCCGCGGGGCTTCCTGCCAATCCCAGAGGGGGGGCGCTGTTTTAAAAAGGCTATCGCGTGGAATGCTGAGGGTTCAAGCAACTCGTCCACATGCTAGTAACCAAACCACCCCCCCCATGTCCCATAGCGTTCCATTCAGGATTTACTGTTCTTCCTCTTGGCGTTTCCACTGTGCTCCTTGTGTACCCCTTCCTGTGTCCCCCTTCCTGTGATCCCGTGTCCCCCTTCCTGTGATCCCCTGTCCCCCTTCCTGTGATCCCGTGTCCCCCTTCCTGTGATCCCGTGTCCCCCTTCCTGTGATCTCGTGTCCCCCTTCCTGTGATCTCGTGTCCCCCTTCCTGTGATCTCGTGTCCCCCTTCCTGTGATCTCGTGTCCCCCTTCCTGTGATCCTGTGTCCCCCTTCCTGTGATCTCGTGTCCCCCTTCCTGTGATCCCGTGTCCCCCTTTCCTACCTTAGTAATCCTGATGATTCCTGGTAGTGTCCCGTCTCTCTCTCCCTCTGTCTGCTCTCCAGTTTAGTTACTGTTTGTTCTCTGTGTCTATCAGTCCCTCATTATGGTCACCTGTGCGCTCCCAGCCTGTGCTCTCCCTGCACTCTCATACATTCCTAATACCTCTCCAGTGTTATCTGTTGGGTCCCATTCACACTTTAGCCTATCGGAAATCCTGGGCAGAATCACGTGATCTAAAACTGCTTGATGAGTGGCAGCATTTGAGGGCGCAGTGGCAGCGTTAGGCACAGTGGCAGCTTTGATGGGCACAGTGGCAGCGTTTAATGGGCACAGCGGCAGCGTTTAATGGGCACAGAGTTATATTTTTCAGCGCACTTTTTAATTTTCTTAAACTGGTCCGGCTCCACTGGTTTTGATTGTCCGACATCGTTTGCGAAGTCTGGTCTTTGGACGATGGACGAACTTCTCCTCCAGCCTTCTTCACTACTTTGGTGTGGATTTGTCCATTCACCATGTTGGGGTGCAGGTTATGGCCCATGCTTGCCATCATAGTCGTCCTTGACGAGAATGTGCACATCTCCACCATTTCCTCCAAAGGCCTTGTTTTGTGGCCTTAAACCTCTCTCGCACGTTGTTCTTCCGCCATATTGTCTACGATACGTAAGAGGGTTAAGGGGCGGGGAATAGCGAGGAAAAGGAACGTCGGGGCATGCGGGCGACGCAAGCGGTGGTTGGCGCACGCGTAATGGTATATCCATGCATTAACGCGCGGCCTATAGAGATTTACGAACGGAAGATACGATGGAAAATTACACTACATACACGACTAAAATGTTGACTCACTGAAATTCTCTTTTTTACGGCGTTCTGTTATCTTTTTACGAAGTCTTTGCACTGTAATGATTTGAAGCTTAAATATTTATGAATGATATATTGGGACATGAAGAAAGCAAAAATAAATAACGTCGATGGGGACCTAATGTTAATTAGTAATAACGATGCTTTGCTGACATGTGTATGGTCAAGGCTTGCGTCATGACGCTTGTGAGGGCCAGAGGGTCACGCATACGAGTGTATAGCACAATACGCTGTGGTGCAATGTACCGTTCTGGCGGGAGACGAACGCAGCCGACGGTAAACGACGCAAGAGACGCAGTACGAGGTGGACCACGGACGAAAGGTACTTTTTTATTAATGTCTCTTTACCGCTGGTACTTCAAATGATAGTTCTTTTGCTTTGAAGAGTAATTTAGTACTCTGACTGTGTTAAATATAGTATAACATGCGAAACACCAAGCTTGAAACACACACTGCAGGTTACTGCACTGAGCTGTATTGGTTTGGTAATACTAGCTTGTACAATTCGTTTCGAGAAACGATGGAAGTACGGCCGGAATTTGGCAGCTTGCCGACAAACGAATGCATCAGAATGGTTAACTAAATGGAAGATTCCAAATCATACCAAATAATTCTATCGTTTATAACAAATTGAATTTCGAATAGGATTTGAGATTTCTGTCTAACGAATATTGTATACTATTACCTAAATAGGTTTTTTAAAATCGTTAGTATTTTATTAAAAGATACAACCTTCCGTAATTAGATATTTTGAAGATAACAGTGTACAACAAAACTTTTTTTATTTTTTGGAATCATGTAAGTAATTACATGTGGCTTGCTGCACTATTAAAGTACAGTGGCAGCGATTTGAGCTCCTTGGGCACAGTGGCAGCAAAAAAATAAGGGGAATTTGAGGGCACAGTGGCAGCGTTTGGCACAGTGGCAGCTTTTTGTTGGGCACAGTGGCAGCGTTTGATGGGCACAGCACAGTGGCAGCGTTTAATGGGCACAGTGGCAGAGTTTGATGGCACAGCGGCAGCGTTTGTGAGGGCACAGCGGCAGCGTTTGATGGCACAGTGGCAGCGTTTAATGGGCACAGTGGCAGAGTTTGGCACAGCGGCATCGTTTGATGGGCACAGTGGCAGCGTTTGGCACAGTGGCAGCGTTTGATGGGCACAGCGGCAGCGTTTGGGCACAGTGGCAGAGTTTGGCACAGCGGCATCGTTTGATGGGCACAGTGGCAGCGTTTGATGGGCACAGTGGCAGAGTTTGGCACAGTGGCAGCATTTGATGGGCACAGTGAGGCAGCGTTTGATGGCACAGTGGCAGCGTTATGATGGGCACAGAGGCAGCGTTTAATGGGCACAGTGGCAGAGTTTGGCACAGTGGCAGCGTTTGATGGGCACAGCGGCAGCGTTTGATGGGCACTGTGGCAGCGTTGATGGGCACAGTGGCTGCACTTGATGATTATTTTTCAAAAATTCTTTTGCGCCCCTCCAAAAATTGGCAGATTTACTGCTACAGTGCGGGCCGGCACGTATATTCTGCTTTTCTGGGTGTGGGCACGTGCGGTCATGCCCAGCTGTGCTGTGATTTGTCACAGCACATAACAATCTCCACGATCGGGACTGATGTCCCTCTCGCAGCCGCCGGTGATCGGCTTTTTTTTTTTTTTTTTTGATCACGCGGTCAGGGGTCGGGATCTCATAGACTCGCTGATCACAGAGCGCGCCGCTCGAGCACGGGAGGACGTCTATTGACGCCCTCCCAGAAAAGTAGGTCCGCGCTGTAGCCGCCATAGCGCGGACGGGAAGAGGTTAAAGGGAACCCCCACACCAAATTTAAAAAAAAAATGGCATGGGAGTCTGGTTTTGAATTTAAGGGGAACACCCACAAAAAAATAAAAATAATAATGGCATGGGGCCCCCCCCCCAATCCATACCAGGCCCTTTGGGTCTGGTATGGATTTTAAGGGGAACCCCCATGGGAAAAAAATGGCATGGCCCCCCCCAATCCATAGCAGGCCCTTACTAGAGCACGGAGCCCAGCAGGCCAGGAAAGAGGGGGGGGACAAGCAAGCCCCCACCCTTCTGAACCATACAAGGCCACATGCCTTTAACATGGGTGGGGGTGTGCTTTCAAGCAGGGGGGCTCTGCCCCCGCACCTTAAGACACCTTGCTCCAATGTTAATGGGGACAAGGGCTTGTGGGGGTCTGCGGGCAGGAGGCTTATCAGAATCTGGAAGCCCCCTTTGACAAGGGGGACCCAAGGATAGCGGGGGGGGGGGGGGTACAAGCAAGCCCCCCTCCCTCCTGAACTATACAAGGCCACATGCCCTTAACATGGGTAGGGGGTGTGCTTTCGGGCAGGAATGCTCTGCCCCCGCACCTCAAGGGACCTTGTTTCTAAGTTGATGGGGACAAGGGCTTGTGGGGGTCTGCGGGCAGGGGGCTTATCGGAATCTGGAAGGGGGGACCCAGATCTTGCCCCCCCCCCCCCCCTATGTGAATGAGTATGGGGTACTCAGACAATGCAAAAAAAATGGTTTTATTGGCAAAATATTAAAAGCAAAGCAGGCATATAGGCAGGGGAGGAAGGAAATAGGCTGACGCGTTTCACACGGTAAACTTGCTTGGTCAAAACCACATCACGTGGAGTGGTTAAAGGGATACATTTTTCACGCATTTTTTGTCCTCTTTTTTTTTTACCCCAAAAACACATTCAAAAAATAGATCAGCATTAAGGGGCCCTTGGAGTTGTGTTGCAGTGTATTGTGTTGCATCCAGGGGCGGACTGACAACTCATGGGGCCCACGGGCAATAGGAGATTATAGGGGCACACAGTATACACAGACACGTTTCTATTGGCTGAGAAGGTACTGGAGAGGCGGGGCAGCTATAATCTCGGGATTATTAGACCAAAAGGATGTCGGTAAGGGACATTTCAGAAAGATGTAAAAAAAAAATCAGATTTTTACATACTGTCCCTGGTTTTTACTGAGGCTGGCAACCCTGATGGGCCCCCCTAGTGGCCCGGGGCCCTCAGGCTGTGCCCGAGTGGCCGAATGGTCAGTCCGCCCCTGGTCACATCCAATTTTCGGCACGCTAGGGCACGTTGGCAGCCCATGTGTTTCAATGTGCAACGCACATCGATGCGCCACCGAATGCGCCGCAATCTCTTTTACCGGAGGAGATACTTTTAGGATCGCCCTCACCCCTAAGGCCCCTTTTACACCGCCTGCCACTAGAAAGTCCAGCGATTTTGATGCAATGTCAGGGAATTCCTGTGTAAACTTGAGGTCTATGGAGCTCAACTCGCATCCAAGTTGGACCAAAAGTAGTACAGGGACTACGTTGAAGTCGCTGCGACTTCAAAGTCGCACAGATATGAACGGTACTCATTGGAAATCATGGGGATATGACTTGTACTGCGACTTTGCAGTCCCAAGTCGCACAAGTGTGAAAGGGGGCCTAATACTATGAGCATTGTAGGAGATCAGGGAGAAAATCTGGTGGTGGGAGGAGGGGGTGGGGGACGCCGCGCTGTAGGTCCGGGGTCATTCCTATTACTTTATAAAGGAAGACATTCTGTAATAATAAAGGACTTGTAAAAATGATATTGTCTCCGTGAAGCCGCAGCGACATGCGGGATGCAGCTACAAATTGAAAAAGCTTTATTAAACACTGCCAGCGCCCTCCAGACACACTTGCAGAATTTAATTTATGCTAAACAGTGCGACGTGTAGAATGTTACACAAACATTTCCTTTACAAATCCTGGAGGAGATGTAACCGGGTGGCATTTACTTAGCTTGGTTATCATAGAACAGATGCCGTTTTGTTAAATAAAATTTTAATTTGCATCGCCTGTTACATTTCAGTGGTTGCGGATCTCCTGCAGCCCCTAATGCTCACCTACATGCACTCTGTTGGTGGCTGCCTGGGGTTTTTTTTGGGGGGGGGGGGAAGGTGTCTTGATGGTAACATCAGTCTGTGTAATGTGGTCACCAATGGAAGCCAGTGTGGAAGGAAGGAAGGGGCCGTCCCCAAATTGTTCCCACAAAGTTGAGAGCATGAAATTGTCCAAAATGTCTTGGTATGCTGACGCCTTAAGAGTTCCCTTCACTGGAACTAAGGGGCCAAGCCCAACCCCTGAAAGACAACCCCCCACAACATAATCCACCCTCCCCCAAATGATTTGGACCAGTGCACAAAAGCAAGGTCCATAAAGACATGGATGAGCGAGTTTGGGGTGGAGGAACTTGACTGGCCTCCCCACGAAGGTGTTCTATCGGGTTGAGGTCGGTACTCTGTGCAGACCAGTCAAGTTCATCCCCAAACTGTTCCGCCTATCAGTGCCCAGCAGTGCCGCCTATCAGTGCCACCCATAAGTACCCATCAGTGCAGCTATTACTGGGTATGGGGGGGGGGGAGGTCAACTCCATATTAATGGGCATGCGGGGGAGGGGGCAACTCCATATTAATGGCCATGGGGGGAAGGGGACAGCTCCATATTAATAGTCACAGGGGAAGGGAAGAGGGGTCAACTCCACATTAATGGTCATGGGGGAGGGGCAACTCCATATTAATGGCCATGGGGGGGGAAGGGGCAACTCCATATTAATGGACATGGGGAGGAGGGGGCAACACCATATTACTGGCCTTGGGGGTGGAAGGGGGCAACACCATAATACTGGCCATCGGGGGGTAGAAGGGGGCAACACCATATTACTGGCCATTGGGGGGGGCAACACCATATTACTGCCCATGGGGAGAGGGGGGTAATGCCGCATTAATAGTCATGGAGGGAGGAGGGAGGTCAATTCTATATTAATGGCCATGGGGGGAAAGGGGGCAATGCCATATTAATAGCCATGGGGGGGAGGGGGCAATGCCATATTACTGGCCATGGGGGGGAGGGGGCAACACCATATTACTGGCCATGGGGGGGAGGGGCCATATTACTGGCCATGAGGGGGGGAAGGGGGCAATGACATATTACTGGCCATGAGGGGGGGGGGGGGAAGGGGGCAGCACCATATTACTGGCCATGAGGGGGGAAGGGGGCAATGACATATTACTGGCCATGAGGGGGGAAGGGGGCAATGACATATTGCTGGCCATGGGGAGGAGGGGGCAACGCCATATTACTGGCCATGAGGGGGGGAAGGGGGCAATGACATATTACTGCCCATGAGGGGGGGGAGGGGGCAGCACCATATTACTGGCCATGAGGGGGGAAGGGGGCAATGACATATTACTGGCCATGGGGGGGAGAGGTCAACTCCATATTAATAGTCATGGGGGAAGGGTCAACTCCATATTACTGGCCATGGGGGGGAGGGGGCAATGCCATATTACTGGTCATGAGGGGGGGGAAGGGGGCAATGACATATTATTGGCCATGGGGGGAAGGGGGCAACACTACATTACTGGCCATGGGGATGGAAGAGGTCAACTCCATATTAATAGTCATGGAGGAAGGTTACTGGCCATGGGGGGGGGAGAGGTCAACTCCATATTATAACTCTTGTGGGAAAAGGGTCAACTCCACATTAATAGACAAGGGGGGGCAACTCCATATTAATGGGCAAGGGGGGAGGGGGCAACTCCATATTAATGGGCAAGGGAGAAGGGGGCAACTCCATATTAATGGGCAAGGGAGAAGGGGGCAACTCCATATTAATGGCCATGGCTTTGCAATAGGAGTTCCTACAAGCTCATATAGGTGGGATGGTCAGGAGACCACATGGTCTATTTATTTGATCCATTGATTGATTTCTATACACAGCAGATATTTTGTATCGCTGTTGGGAAATTATAAAACAGTAACGAGAGGAATAGAAGTATTGTATACTTATAAATATCAAAATGCATCTTTTCCCACATTTTCCTAAAAAAAGAAATCTAGGATCTCAAAATATAAAACTGAAATTATTCAAAGAGCGCCGTGTTTGAGGTGATATACCGCCGGTGAAATATGGACTTGGACTCCGCATGTCCTTGGGTTTTATTGATGACCTCATTGGGTGTCCTGATGGTTTTAATTCTAGAATCTCTATGAAATTAAATCGCCTGAAAAGCTGGCCAGTGAGGCGAGTGCACAGGTGCGTGACCCCGGTGCAATCACACTCCCCGCAGGCGCCGCGCGGCCTCCATATTGTCTTCCTCTATGAGCAATTCACAGCGTCTAGAAGAATATTCAGATAATCGCATGAAGATAGCAGATGTTTCTCAGATGATCTGTAAACACTCCATACACCCAGTGAAGTAACTATCTTCAGGTCAAACACAGACAAGAAAAAAATCCTCCTACGTAAGTTGTACCTGTTTATCTGCTTTATTCTCTTCTCTACATCCATTCCAAGTGCTCAGTGATACTAAAGTCTAATTAAAAAAAAAAAAAAATAACAAACATGTTACCCTTACCTGTTCTGTGTAAGGGTTTTGCACAGAGCAGCCCGAATCCTCCTCTTCTTGGGTCCCACGCTGAAGCTCCTGGCCCCTCCCTCCTGTCGAGTGACAGCCATCTGCTTGCTGTGGGGGGCAACTCAGCCGAACAGCAGCTCCCTTGTGTCCATTCAGACACAGAGCTGCAATTTGGCCCTGCCCCTCTCTCTGCTCATTGGCTAACTGACTTTCATTGACAGTCAATGGCGCCAATGCTGTGCCTCCCCCAATCAGGAGGAAGAGTCCCGGATGACCGAGGCACTCATGCGCATCGCCGGATCGAGATGGGGCTCAGGTAAGTATTAAGGGGAGGAGGGAAAGGACCCCGGTGCCACACAAGTAGTACGATGGTAGGAAAGACGACCTTAGTCTGGGCTCCCACCAGGCTACGCCCCAACACGTTTTTGCTACGCCTCCAGGATCCCCTTGACGAAGCTCGGGGGTGGAGCGAAACACGTTGGGGCTCTGGGGGGGGGAGGCTGAAGGTTTTTTTACCTTAATGCATAGAATGCACCTTCTGCCTTTACAACCCCTTGAAGCTTCTCTGAGCGTTCTACTTCTCATGGGGTGAAGCTCACAGTGTGCGGTGAAATCAGAGGAAGTCCTTTCAGTCCAGGAGAGGAGTCGGTACACCTGTGCAAGACTGAAGGGGGAGGAGTCGGTACACCTGTGCAAGACTGAAGGGGGAGGAGTTGGTACACCTGTGCAAGACTGAAGGGGGAGGAGTTGGTACACCTGTGCAAGACTGAAGGGGGAGGTGCAGGTACACCTGTGCAAGACTGAAGGGGGAGGAGTCGGTACACCTGTGCAAGACTGACGGGGGAGGAGTCGGTACACCTGTGCAAGACTGAAGGGGGAGGAGCAGGTACACCTGTGCAAGACTGAAGGGGGAGGAGCCGGTACACCTGTGCAAGACTGAAGGGGAGGAGCCGGTACACCTGTGCAAGACTGAAGGGGAAGGAGCCGGTACACCTGTGCAAGACTGAAGGGGGAGGAGCCGGTACACCTGTGCAAGACTGAAGGGGGAGGAGCCGGTACACCTGTGCAAGACTGAAGGGGGAGGTGCAGGTACACCTGCGCAAGACTGAAGGGGGGAGGAGCCGGTACACCTGTGCAAGACTGAAGGGGAGGAGCCGGTACACCTGTGCAAGACTGAAGGGGGAGTAGCCGGTACATCTGTGCAAGACTGAAGGGGGGAAGAGCCGGTACACCAGTGCAAGACTGAAGGGGGGAGGAGCCGGTACACCTGTGCAAGACTATAAGGGGAGGAACCGGTACACCTGTGCAAGACTGAAGGGGGGAGGAGCCGGTACACCTGTGCAAGACTGAAGGGGGAGGAGCCGGTACACCTGTGCAAGACTGAAGGGGGGGACCGGAGGGCAGATTTAAGGGAGGTTTGATGGTTATAAGGGTGAAATCAGAGGAAGTCCTTTCAGTCCAGGAGAGGAGTCGGTACACCTGTGCAAGACTGAAGGGGGGAGGAGCCGGTACACCTGTGCAAGACTGAAGGGGGAGGAGCCGGTACACCTGTGCAAGACTGAAGGGGAGGAGCCGGTACACCTGTGCAAGACTGAAGGGGGAGGAGCCGTACACCTGTGCAAGACTGAGGGGGAGGAGCCGGTACACCTGTGCAAGACTGAAGGGGGAGGAGCCGGTACACCTGTGCAAGACTGAAGGGGGAGGAGCCGGTACACCAGTGCAAGACTGAAGGGGGAGGAGCTGGTACACATGTGCAAGACTGAAGGGGGGAGGAGCCGGTACACCTGTGCAAGACTGAAGGGGGAGGAGCTGGTACACCTGTGCAAGACTGAAGGGAGGAGGAGCCGGTACACCTGTGCAAGACTGAAGGGGGAGGAGCCGGTACACCTGTGCAAGACTGAAGGGGGGGACCGGAGGGCAGATTTAAGGGAGGTTTGATGGTTATATGGGTGCAGCGGGCTCTAGGACTCCTGACAGTTGGCTCCTTTCAAAAAAAAATAAAAAAAATCGATAAAACAAACCCTCATCAGCCTCATTATTCCGATTTTTTTTTTCACAGAAAAGGAAAAAAAACAGACAGTGAAAAATAAAATCAATAAAAATGTCAAAGCAACAAGATAGAAATAACGATCAATGGCTCCATAGAAGGGAAGAAAACCCCAAAGGGGACCATTTATCAACGTTTTCACCCAACATTCACACATCGACCTTTTCACTAATTAGATCTTGTGTGAAAACGTTGATAGATAGACCCCCCCCCCTCCCCCCAAATGACATCAACTAGACCTCCCTCCAGACATTCACAACTCAATAAGAGAAATTGAGAGCCTCCGCCAAACTTTGCCAACCGCAAAATCAATAATTTCATTGGTGACATCCAATCGGCTGATCCGTCACAGTCCGTTCCCCGGGCCTCGTACTAACAAATCAGGAAGAATGAGGACCGAAACGGTTCCCGATCACCTGATCACTGCAATAGCCTGTGATTGGCTATGACCAGCCACTGTATGGCTCCTGCGTTGATACATTGTATCTTTGTGCCCGCCCCCGTGTTTATATATTGTATATACAGCGCCTTGAAAAAGTATTTATACCCCTTGAAATATTCCACATTTTCTCATGTTACACCCAAAAACTTATTTTATTGGGATTTTATGTGATGGACCAACACAAAGTGTCACATAATTGTGAAGTGGAAGGAAAATTATAAATGATACAAATAAATATGTGGAAAGTGTGGGGGGGGGGGGGCATTTGTATTCAGCCCCTTTTACTCTGATACCCCAACTAAAATCTAGAGGACCCAATTGCCTTCAGAAGTCACCTAATTAGTAAATAGAGTCCACCTGTGTGTAATTTAATCTCAGTATAAATACAGCTGTTCTGTGAAGCCCTCAGAGGTTTGTTAGAGAACCTTAGTGAACAAACAGCATCATGAAGGCCAAGGAACACACCAGACAGGTCAGGGATAAAGTTGTGGAGAAGTATAAAGCAGGGTTAGGTTATAAAAGAATCTCCCAAGCTTTGAACATCTCACGGAGCTCTGTTCAATCCATCATCGGAAAATGGAAAGAGTATGGCACAACTACAAACCTACCAAGACATGGCCGTCCACCTAAACTGACCGGGCCGGGCAAGGAGAGCATTCGTCAGAGAAGAGCCAAGAGGTCCATGGGAACTCTGGAGGAGCTGCAGAGATCCACAGCTCAGGGGGGAGAGTCTGTCCACAGGACAACTATTAGTCGTGTTCTCCACAAATCTGCCCTTTATGGAAGAGTGACAAGAAGAAAGACATTGGAGAAAGAAAGTCATAAGAAGTCCTGTTTGTAGTTTGTGAGAAGCCATGTGGGGGAGGGGAGCAAACATGTGGAAGAAGCTGATCTGGTCACATGAGACCAAAATTCTACTTTTTGGCCTAAAAGTAAAACGCTATGTGTGGGGGAAACTAACACTGCCCATCCCCCTGAACACACCATCCCCACTGTGAAACATGGTGGTGGCAGCATCATGTGGTGGGGATGGTTTTCTTCAGCAGGGACGGGGAAGCTGGTCAGAGTTGATGGGAAGATGAATGGAGACAAATACAGGACAATCTTAGAAGAAAACCTGTTAGAGTCGGCAAAAGACTTGAGACTGGGGGGGAGGGTCACCTTCCAGCAGGACAACGACCCGAAACATACAGCCAGAGCTACAATGGAATGGTTTAGATCAAAGCATATTCATGTGTTAGAATGGCCCAGTCACAGTCCAGACCTAAATCCCATTGAGAATCTGTGGCAAGACTTGAAAATTGCTGATCACAGACGCTCTCCATCCAATGTGACAGAGCTTGAGATATTTTACAAAGAAGAAGAATGTGCAGAAATGTCCTCTCTAGATGGGCAAAGCTGGTAGAGACGTCCCATTGAGGCTGTACTACAGGTACAAACAACAATTAACATATGTGGTATCACTGTGATCGCCGGAAGCAGGAGTGTTTACACTATATTACCAAAAGTATTGGGACACCTGCCTTTACAGGAACTTTAATGGCATCCCAGTCTTAGTCCGGAGGGTTCAATATTGAGTTGGCCCTCCCTTTGCAGCTCTAACAGCTTCAACTCTTCTGGGAAGGCCGTCCACAAGGTTTAGGAGGGTGTCTATGGGAATATTTGACCATTCTTCCAGAAGCACATTTGTGAGGTCAGCCACCGATGTTGGACGAGAAGGCCTGGCTCGCAGTCTCCGCTCTATTTCATCTCAAAGGGTGTTGTTTTCAGGGGTTGGGCTTGGCCCCCTTAGTTCCAGTGAAGGGAACTTTTAAGGCTTCATAGGTGGTCTATCGAGGTCAAGCCAGTCAAGTTCCCCCACCCCAAACTCTCTCATCCATGTCTTTATGGACCTTGCTTTGTGCACTGGTCCAAATCAATTGGTGGAGGGGGGATTATGGTGTGGGGGGAGGGGGATTATGGTGTAGGGGTTGTTTTTTAGTGGTTGAGCTTGGCCCCTTAGTTCCAGTCAAGGCCAACGCAATATTGTGGAGGTTAGGATCCTTGCCGGGAATGTGTCGCGAGGGATTGTAGGTTTGGGATTGGTGGGCATTATGACGTAGGGTGGAGGATGGAGGGGGGGACACTATCTCCTTTAGGATTTCGATACTGGGGGGTGGGGGAGGGGAGGCGGTGGATGGGATGGGTGACTGGGTGTGGGGGATTGGGAGGGGATGGGTGGGCTGTTGGCTACTATCGGATGCGGGTGGGGGGGTTGGGTTTTGTTGGGGGTGGTATTGAGGGGGATCCGCGGATGGGGGATTTAAGCCTATATAGTATTTTTGTACGGAGGTTCGGCACATAGCCAGGGGGGTTATTCTGTCCAGAAAAAGGGGGGGGGAGGGGGTTGCCCTCCCCCCTCCCCTCCACCCCCCGATTAAGGGGTGGATTATGGTGTAGGCTTTTTTTTTTAGGGGATTGAGCATTGGCCCTTGGGAGGGGGAGGATTGGATGGGGTCAGGGGGGGGGGGGATGGGAAGGCCAACGCAATATTGAACCCTTCGGACTAAGACTGGGAGGCCATTAAAGTTCATGTGAGTGTAAAGGCAGGCGTCCCAATACTATTTGGTAATATAGTGTATGTTGGGTTGTTCATTGGTGGTAGGTCATGGGAGTAGCAAGAAATATTCAGCTACATTTAAAAATATATATATATATTTGTTGCCAGTTTCCCATTGATAAAAATAAATCAGAATCTCTTCATATCATTCACCTCCAAATGAAAGTCGGATTTGTCCTGAAAAGACGCGGTACATCCCCCTCGGATACGCCGATTTGTTGCCATGAGATGTACAGATTTACTAACGCATGTCAAAGTTGCACTACTGTGTCCAGGCATTCGGATCTGATTGGCCCTCACCATGAAGGGGTTCAGGAGGGTGTTTATAAGGCGGTCTGTCATTCACCCCACATTCCCTGCAGGTGAATCTTCCAGGTCGGTGTGTCTTCTAGGACAGTGATTGGTTCTCCAGCAGAGAAGGTTTGATGGATGAAAGTCGCACTCCGTGCTTTATGGAGAGAAGAGAAGTTCCATCGTACTGAAGAGGGGGATGGAGCCCCGAAGTAGAAGAATGGGGGGAACAATGTGTACAATGAATGGTGGGGGGGGTAATAATAATACATCCGGGGGGGGGGGGGTAATAATAATAATATATCCAGGGGGGGGGGCCCGGGGGGGGGGGCCCTATGGAGGAGATAGGACCGCAGTGATGTGGAGGTTCCTCCTCTCTGGATGGGATCTCACATACCCCGGAGTGTCTCTCCATTGTCATAAAACATCCGCAACCCTTCCGGAATTATCCAGGATCACACAATTCCCAACCTTCATAAATCAGGAGGACGGCGAGAAGATACAATATGCAAACCCAACACACCGACAAGTGTTCTAGAAATGCTGGTCCAAGAGCTAACAATTCATTAGAGCCAGGGTCCTATCTATCTATCTATCTATCTATCTATCTATCATATTATATCTATCATATTATATCTATTATATTATATCTATTATATTATTATATTATATCTATTATATTCTATCTATCTATCTATTCTATCTATCTATCATATTATATCTATTATATTATATCTATCTATCTATCATATTATATCTATTATATTATATCTATCTATGCTACTCAGAAGAGCTTACCATTTATTTTAGTAAGGAAGCAAATCTATCTACAGTATCTATTGATCTATGTCAATATCTAGCTTTTTATCTATTTTTATTTGTATCTATCTGCCCATCTACAGTCATCTATCTATCGATCTATACCTCTACCAACCAATGCCTATCTATCTATCTATCTATCTATCTATCTATCTATCTATCTCAATTAACACCTCCATCCATCCATCTATCTATCTCGGTCTCAATCGACCCATCTCACTATATATTTATCTATGCAACTCAGAAGATATTACCATTTATATTAGTAAAGAAGCAACAGATTTATCTATCTATCGATCTATCTCTTTATGTATAGTTTTATCTATCTATCTATCTATCTATCTATCTTGCTCAGGAGAGCTTACAACTTATAAGTAAGCAATGGTTCTAGAAGCCGGAGTCCTGTCTGTCTGTTTGTTTATGTCTCTATCTATCTATCTATCTATCTATATATTATCCATCTATCTATCTATATATCTATCTCAATCAACACCTCCATCCATCTATCTATCTCAGTCTCAATCGACCCATCTCACTATGCAACTCAGAAGAGATTACCATTTATATTAGTAAAGGAGCAACAGATCTATCTATTTATCTATCTATTTATCTATCTATCTATCTCTATTTATTTTGTCTATCTATCTACAGTATGTCTATTGATCAATACTGCCATCTATCTACTGTATTTATGTCTCAATCAACCCATCTCATTATCTATTTATCTATACAACTCAGAAGAGCTTACCATTTATTTTAGTAAAAAGCAAATCTATCTATTTATCTATCTATCTATTCTGCTGAAAACAACCTACAATAGGCAAGGGTCCTGTCTGTCTATCTATGCCTCTATCAACCCATCTAGCCATCTATCTTGATCAGAAGAGCTTACAATTTAATGTAATAAAGAAGCAAAGGTTCTATTTATCTATCTATTTATCTATCTCAATCAACACCTCCATCTATCTATCTATCTCGGTCTCGATCGTCCAATTTCATTATCTATTTATCTATGCAACTCAGAAGAGATTACCATTTATATTAGTAAAGAAGCAACAGATTTATCTATCTTTCGATCTATCTCTTTATCTATAGTTTTATCTATCTATCTATGTATCTTGCTCAGGAGAGCTTACAACTTATAAGTAAGCAAGGGCCCTAGAAGCCGGAGTCCTGTCTGTCTGTTTATGCCTCTATCTATCTATCTATCTATCTATCTATCTATCTATCTATCTATCTATCTATCTATCCTGCTCAGAAGAACTTTCAATTTAATTAAGTAAGCAAGGGTCCTGTCTATCTACAGTATCTGTCCATCCACCATGTATATATCGCAGATCTATATATCTCTGTAGATATCTATCTATCTATCTATCTATCTATTAGATAGATAGATAATCTACAGAGATAGACAGATAGGTCTGAGATAGATAGCTAGATAGATAGACAGAGAGGACCCTTACTTATTTAATTAAATTGTAAGCTCTTCTGAGCAGGATAGACAGATAGATAGATAGATAGATAGATAGATAGATAGATAGATAGATAGATAAATAGAACCTTTGCTTCTTTATTACATTAAATTGTAAGCTCTTCTGATCAGGATAGATGGCTAGATGGGTTGATAGAGGCACAGACAGACAGACAGACAGACAGACAGGACAATTGCCTATTGTAGGTTGTTTTCAGCAGAATAGATAGATAGATAGATAGATAGATAGATAGATAGATAGATAAACAAATAGATATATTGATAGATAAATAGATAGATTTGCCTTTTTACTCAAATAAATGGTAAGCTCTTCTGAGTTGTATAGATAAATAGATAGTGAGACGGGTCGATCGAGACATAAATACAGTAGATAGATGGAAGAATGGATTGATAGACATACTGTAGATAGATAGAAAAAATAAATAGAGATATAGATAGATAGATAGATAGATAGATAGATAGATAGATAGATAGATAGATAGATAGATAAATAAATAGATAGATCTGTTACTTCTTTACAAAAATAAATGGTAAGCTCTTCTGCATAGTATAGATAAATAGATAGTGAGACGGTCGATCTTCAGAGACAGACAGACAGTGTGATAGACAGACAGACAGTGTGACAGACAGACGGGACCTTTTCTTACTTCATTGAATTGTAAGCTCTTCTGTAGCACAGAGAGACTATAGACAGATATCCGCCTCCTGTATCTCTATCCTGTAGATATCCCCCCCCCCACAATGAGATGGAATGGAGAATGAAGTGAATGATATCAGAACTCACCTGTGGCTGTGGAGAGAAGGGCAGCGATGGAGAGGAGGAGAATCATCCTTTATTCTGGGAGATCCGCCACTATCTGAGGTCCTGGACGGTGTGGAAGGAATGGGAGAGGAAGGGGGAGGGAGGCTCCAGGCAGTCCCTCTCCTTATACTGACAGCGCCGGGAAATACAACTCCGCACCACCTGTGATGATTCACTACTCAGCATTACATGGATGAGAAGTCACAGATAAGGGGGGGGGGATCCTGGATGAGAAGTCACAGATAAGGGGGGGGATCCTGGATGAGAAGTCACAGATAAGGGGGGGATCCTGGATGAGAAGTCACAGATAAGGGGGATCCTGGATGAGAAGTCACAGATAATGGGGGTCTTAACCTGGATGAGAAGTCACAGATAAGGGGGGTATCCTGGATGAGAAGTCACAGATAAGGGGGGGATCCTGGATGATAAGGGGGGGATCCTGGATGAGAAGTCACAGATAAGGGGGATCCTGGATGAGAAGTCACAGATAAGGGGGGAGGTCCTGGATGAGAAGTCACAGATAAGGGTGATCCTGGATAAGAAGTCACAGATAAGGGGGGGATCCTGGATGAAAAGTCACAGATACGGGGGGGATCCTGGATGAGAAGTCACAGATAAGGGGGGGGGGGTCCTGGATGAGAAGTCACAGATAAGGGGGATCCTGGATGAGAAGTCACAGATAAGGGGGATACTGGATAAGAAGTCACAGATAAGGGGGGGATCCTGTATAGAAAGTCACAGATAAGGGGGGGATCCTGTATAGAAAGTCACAGATAAGGGGGGGGTCCTGGATGAGAAGTCACAGATAAGGGGGGATCCTGGATGAGAAGTCACAGATAAGGGGGATCCTGGATGAGAAGTCACAGATAAGGGGGATCCTGGATGAGAAGTCACAGATAAGGGGGGGATCCTGTATAGAAAGTCACAGATAAGGGGGGATCCTGGATGAGAAGTCACAGATAAGGGGGGGTCCTGGATGAGAAGTCACAGATAAGGGGGGATCCTGGATGAGAAGTCACAGATAAGGGGGGATCCTGGATGAGAAGTCACAGATAAGGGGGGATCCTGGATGAGAAGTCACAGATAAGGGGGGATCCTGGTGGGGAAGTCACAGATAAGGGGGGATCCTGGATGAGAAGTCACAGATAAGAGGGGATCCTGGAGGGGAAGTCACAGATAAGGGGGGATCCTGGATGAGAAGTCACAGATAAGGGGGATCCTGGATGAGAAGTCACAGATAAGGGGGATCCTGGATGAGAAGTCACAGATAAGGGGGGATCCTGGATGAGAAGTCACAGATAAGGGGGGGGTCCTGGATGAGAAGTCACAGATAAGGGGGATCCTGGATGAGAAGTCACAGATAAGGGGGGATCCTGGATGAGAAGTCACAGATAAGGGGGGGATCCTGGATGAGAAGTCACAGATAAGAGGGGGATCCTGGATGAGAAGTCACAGATAAGGGGGATCCTGGATGAGAAGTCACAGATAAGGGGGGGTCCTGGATGAGAAGTCACAGATAAGGGGGGGATCCTGGATGAGAAGTCACAGATAAGGGGGATGCTGGATGAGAAGTCACAGATAAGGGGGATCCTGGATGAGAAGTCACAGATAAGGGGGGATCCTGGATGAGAAGTCACAGATAAGGGGGGATCCTGGATGAGAAGTCACAGATAAGGGGGGATCCTGGTGGGGAAGTCACAGATAAGGGGGGATCCTGGATGAGAAGTCACAGATAAGAGGGGATCCTGGAGGGGAAGTCACAGATAAGGGGGGGTCCTGGATGAGAAGTCACAGATAAGGGGGGGGGGATCCTGGATGAGAAGTCACAGATAAGGGAGGATCCTGGATGAGAAGTCACAGATAAGGGGGATCCTGGATGAGAAGTCGTAGATAAGGGGGGGGGGATCCTGGATGAGAAGTCACAGATAAGGGAGGATCCTGGATGAGAAGTCACAGATAAGGGGGGATCCTGGATGAGAAGTCACAGATAAGGGGGGGTCCTGGATGAGAAGTCACAGATAAGGGGGGATCCTGGATGAGAAGTCACAGATAAGGGGGGATCCTGGATGAGAAGTCACAGATAAGGGGGGATCCTGGATGAGAAGTCACAGATAAGGGGGGATCCTGGATGAGAAGTCACAGATAAGGGGGGATCCTGGTGGGGAAGTCACAGATAAGGGGGATCCTGGATGAGAAGTCACAGATAAGAGGGGATCCTGGAGGGGAAGTCACAGATAAGGGGGGGATCCTGGATGAGAAGTCACAGATAAGGGGGATCCTGGATGAGAAGTCACAGATAAGGGGGATCCTGGATGAGAAGTCACAGATAAGGGGGGATCCTGGATGAGAAGTCACAGATAAGGGGGGGTCCTGGATGAGAAGTCACAGATAAGGGGGATCCTGGATGAGAAGTCACAGATAAGGGGGGATCCTGGATGAGAAGTCACAGATAAGGGGGGATCCTGGATGAGAAGTCACAGATAAGAGGGGGATCCTGGATGAGAAGTCACAGATAAGGGGGATCCTGGATGAGAAGTCACAGATAAGGGGGGGCCTGGATGAGAAGTCACAGATAAGGGGGGGGGGATCCTGGATGAGAAGTCACAGATAAGGGGGATGCTGGATGAGAAGTCACAGATAAGGGGGATCCTGGATGAGAAGTCACAGATAAGGGGGGATCCTGGATGAGAAGTCACAGATAAGGGGGGATCCTGGATGAGAAGTCACAGATAAGGGGGGATCCTGGTGGGGAAGTCACAGATAAGGGGGGATCCTGGATGAGAAGTCACAGATAAGAGGGGATCCTGGAGGGGAAGTCACAGATAAGGGGGGGTCCTGGATGAGAAGTCACAGATAAGGGGGGGGGGTCCTGGATGAGAAGTCACAGATAAGGGAGGATCCTGGATGAGAAGTCACAGATAAGGGGGGATCCTGGATGAGAAGTCGCAGATAAGGGGGGGGGGGATCCTGGATGAGAAGTCACAGATAAGGGGTGATCCTGGATGAGAAGTTACAGATAAGGGGAGAACCTGGATGGGAAGTCACAGATAAGGGGGGATCCTGGATGAGAAGTCACAGATAAGGGCAGTGAGCAGTATGTAGTTGCAGTGTAGAGCAGTGAGCAGTATGTAGTTGCAGTGTAGAGCAGTGAGCACTGTGTAGTTGCAGTGTAGAGCAGTGAGCAGTAAGTAGTTGCAGTGTAGAGCAGTGAGTAGTATGTAGTTGCAGTGTAGAGCAGTGAGCAGTATGTAGTTGCAGTGTAGGGCAGTGAGCAGTATGTAGTTGCAGTGTAGGGCAGTGAGCAGTATGTAGTTGCAGTGTCGGGCAGTGAGCAGTATGTAGTTGCAGTGTACAGCAGTGAGCACTGTGTAGTTGCAGTGTAGGGCAGTGAGCACTGTGTAGTTGCAGTGTAGGGCAGTGAGAAGTATGTAGTGACAGTGTAGGATAGTGAGCACTAAGTAGTGACAGTGTAGGGAAGTGATTCGTATGTAGTTGCAGTGTAGAGCAGTGAGCAGTATGTACTTGCATTTTAGGTTAGTGAGCAGTATGTAGTTGCAGTACAGTGCAGTGAGCAGTTGCAGTGCAGTGAGCATTATGTTGGGGCAGTGCAGTCATCGGTATATAGTTGCAGAGCAGTGAGAAGTATGTGGTTGCAGTGTAGAGCAGTGTACAGTTGCAGTGCAGTGAGCAGTATGTATTGTCATTATAGGGCAGTGAGCAGTATGTAGTTTCAGTGTAGGGCAATGAGAAGTATAGAATGGCAGTGTAGGTCAGTGAGCACTAAGAAGTGACAGTGTAAGGCAGTGAGCACTATGTTGTAGTAGTGTAGTGCAGTGAGCACTGTGCAGTTTCACTGTAGTGCAGTGAGCACTAGTTTGTTGCAGTGTAGTGCAGTGAGCACTATGTAGTTGTAATGTAGGTCAGTGAGTACTACTGTATGTAGTTGTAGTGTAGGTCAGTGAGCACTAAGTAGTGACAGTGTAAGGCAGTGAGCACTATGTTGTAATGTAGTGCAGCGAGCACTGTGTAGTTGTAATGTAGTGCAGTGAGCACTATGTTGTTGTTGTAATGTAGTGCAGTGAGCACTATGTTGTTGTAATGTAGTGCAGTGAGCACTATGTTGTTGTAATGTAGTGCAGTGAGCACTATGTAGTTGTAATGTAGTGCAGTGAGCACTATGTAGTTGTAATGTAGTGCAGTGAGCACTATGTTGTTGTAATGTAGTGCAGTGAGCACTATGTAGTTGCACTGTAGTGCAGTGAGCACTATGTTGTTGTAATGTAGTGCAGTGAGCACTGTGTAGTTGTAATGTAGTGCAGTGAGCACTATGTTATTGTAATGTAGTGCAGTGAGCACTGTGTAGTTGTAATGTAGTGCAGTGAGCACTATGTTGTTGTAGTGTTGTGAAGTGAGCACTATGTAGTTGTAGTGTAGGTCAGTGAGTACTACTGTATGTAGTTGTAATGTAGGTCAGTGAGCACTAAGTAGTGACAGTGTAAGGCAGTGAGCACTATGTTGTTGTAGTGTTGTGAAGTGAGCACTATGTAGTGGCAGTGCAGTGAGCACTATGTTGATGTAATGTAGTGCAGTGAGCACTATGTTGTTGTAATGTAGTGCAGTGAGCACTATGTTGTTGTAATGTAGTGCAGTGAGCACTATGTTGTTGTAATGTAGTGCAGTGAGCACTATGTAGTTGTAATGTAGTGCAGTGAGCACTATGTTGTTGTAATGTAGTGAAGTGAGCACTATGTAGTTGCACTGTAGTGCAGTGAGCACTGTGTAGTTGTAATGTAGTGCAGTGAGCACTATGTTGTTGTAATGTAGTGCAGTGAGAACTATGTTGTTGTAATGTAGTGCAGTGAGCACTATGTTGTTGTAATGTAGTGCAGTGAGCACTATGTTGTTGTAATGTAGTGCAGTGAGCACTATGTAGTTGCACTGTAGTGCAGTGAGCACTATGTTGTTGTAATGTAGTTCAGTGAGCACTATGTTGTTGTAATGTAGTGCAGTAAGCACTATGTTATTGTAATGTAGTGCAGTGAGCACTGTGTAGTTGTAATGTAGTGCAGTGAGCACTATGTTGTTGTAATGTAGTTCAGTGAGCACTATGTTGTTGTAATGTAGTGCAGTAAGCACTATGTTGTTGTAATGTAGTGCAGTGAGCACTGTGTAGTTGTAATGTAGTGCAGTGAGCACTATGTTGTTGTAGTGTTGTGAAGTGAGCACTATGTAGTTGTAGTGTAGGTCAGTGAGTACTACTGTATGTAGTTGTAGTGTAGGTCAGTGAGCACTAAGTAGTGACAGTGTAAGGCAGTGAGCACTATGTTGTTGTAATGTAGTGCAGTAAGCACTATGTTGTTGTAATGTAGTGCAGTGAGCACTGTGTAGTTGTAATGTAGTGCAGTGAGCACTATGTTGTTGTAGTGTTGTGAAGTGAGCACTATGTAGTTGTAGTGTAGGTCAGTGAGTACTACTGTATGTAGTTGTAGTGTAGGTCAGTGAGCACTAAGTAGTGACAGTGTAAGGCAGTGAGCACTATGTTGTTGTAGTGTTGTGAAGTGAGCACTATGTAGTGGTAGTGCAGTGAGCACTATGTTGTTGTAATGTAGTGCAGTGAGCACTATGTTGTTGTAATGTAGTGCAGTGAGCACTATGTTGTTGTAATGTAGTGCAGTGAGCACTATGTTGTTGTAATGTAGTGCAGTGAGCACTATGTAGTTGTAATGTAGTGCAGTGAGCACTATGTTGTTGTAATGTAGTGCAGTGAGCACTATGTAGTTGCACTGTAGTGCAGTGAGCACTATGTAGTTGCACTGTAGTGCAGTGAGCACTATGTTGTTGTAATGTAGTGCAGTGAGCACTATGTTGTTGTAATGTAGTGCAGTGAGCACTATGTAGTTGCACTGTAGTGCAGTGAGCACTATGTTGATGCAATGTAGTGCAGTGAGCACTATGTAGTTGTAATGTAGTGCAGTGAGCACTATGTTGTTGTAATGTAGTGCAGTGAGCACTATGTTGTTGTAATGTAGTACAGTGAGCACTATGTTGTTGTAATGTAGTGCAGTGAGCACTATGTTGTTGTAGTGTTGTGAAGTGAGCAGTGTGTAGTGGCAGTGCAGTGAACTTTATACGGAGTAGGAAGGCAAACAAGCTCATATAGTTGTGCTGGTCAGGTGTCCACCATATTTTAGCTGAATAGTGTGAACCTCTCTAGTATTAAGGTGGTGTTGAACCCAAAACCAGAAATGTCAAATATTGCAGCTTACCAATCATTAGATGTGGTGGCTGCATTTGTTTTCTTTTTTTTTATAAAGGCTGTTTTCCTTCTGTTTTCATCTGGTAATCTGGACAAAATGTTGAGGATTTCCTTTTATTACGGCGTTTCAATAAACGAGGGAATAACAACCGACGCGTTTTAGGACCCGCTCTGCTATTTTCAGTCTACAATGTAACAAAGTTGGATGCTCGGCGCGTTCCGGAATCTTCACGCTCCGGCCCCAGCTGCCGCGCTTGCTGTCAGACTCTCCAAATTAAACAAACACCATTTCTTCCAGCCGCGCCTTCACAGTCCATTTCTGCGAAGCATTTCTCAGCAGACTGTCGATAATGAACACCCCCCTCCCCCCCCCCCCGGACATGTCCTTGTGGAAAGTCAGACCGTCCCGTGTGGATCTCCCGACACTCACCGATCACCATCTGCTCTCCACACCGCCTGATAACCAACTTCTCACCCCACACCGGAGGCCCCGGAGTCCGGATCATAAGGGGGATCTGTACTACACAGACGCGGGGCAGTCAGTAAACACTGAGACCAGGTGTACAGCTGAAAAATGAAAGTACTGAAGTTTTCGGAGCTCAGGATTGGTCTCCAGACTTTGGCCTGTGAGCCCAATGACTGAGGACCTTTGCTTGTCTTTATCCGGGCCTTGGGGCACTATTTCTCCCTACGACACCAACAATGAGATATTATTCCTCTCACTGACACCAATGATGGGGCACTATTCCTCCCACTGACACCAATGATGGGGACACTATTCCTCCCACTGACACCAATGATGGGACACTATTCCTCCCCTGATACCAATGATGAGACACTATTCCTCTCACTGACAACAATGATGGGACACTATTCCTCCCACTGACACCAATGATGGGCACTATTCCTCCCACTGACACCAATGATGGGGCACTATTCCTCCCACTGACACCAATGATGGGACACTATTCCTCCCACTGACACCAATGATGGGACACTATTCCTCTCACTGACAACAATGATGGGACGCTATTCCTCCCACTGACACCAATGATGAGACACTATTCCTTCCACTGACAACAATGATGGGACACTATTCCTCCCACTGACACCAATGATGGGACACTATTCCTCTCACTGACACCAATGATGGGACACTATTCCTCTCACTGACACCAATGATGGGACACTATTCCTCCCACTGACTCCAACAATGGGGCACTATTCCTCTCACTGACACCACTGATGGGGCACTATTCCTCCCACTGATACCGATTATGGGGCACTATTCCTCCCACTGTTACCAATGATGGGGCACTATTCCTCCCACTGCCACCAAAGATGGGGCACTATTCCTCCCACTGATACCAATGGTGGGGCACTATTCCTCCCACTGATACCAATGATGGGACACTATTCCTCCCACTGACACCAATGATGGGACACTATTCCTCCCACTGATACCAATGATGGGGCACTATTCTTCCCACTGCCACCAAAGATGGGGCACTATTCCTCCCACTAATACCAATGATGGGACACTATTCCTCCCACTGACACCAATGATGGGGCACTATTCCTCCACTGCCACCAAAGATGGGACACTATTCCTCCCACTGATACCAATGATGGGGCACTATTCCTCCCACTGACACCACCAGCTCTGTGATGTCATCATGGAGGAGGGGAAGAGGACTCCAGTGACAACCTGTGAAGCTCTGGTGACCTCCATGCCCAAGAGGGTTAAGGCAGTGCTGGAAAATAATGGCGGCCACACAAAATATTGACACTTTGGGCCCAATTTGGACATTTTCACTTAGGGGGTGTACTGACTTTTGTTGCCAGCGGTTTAGACATTAACCACCTGATTACTTTGCACTTAAACCCCCCCTCGTGACCAGACCAATTTTCAGCTTTTAGCCGCTGACGCACTTTGAATGACAATTGCGCGGTCATACAACACTGTACCCAAATGAAATTTTTACCATTTTTTCCCCACAAATAGAGCTTTGGTGGTATTTAATCACAGCTGGGTTTTATTTTTTGCTAAAATAAACAAAAAAAGATGGAAAATTAAAAAAAAAAAAAAATCATGTTTAATAGTTTGTTATTAAAATTTTGCAAACAGGTAATTTTTCTGCTTCATTGATATGCGCTGATGAGGCGGCACTGGTGGGCACTGATAGGCTGCACTGGTGGGCACTGATAGGCTGCACTGGTGGGGACAGATAAGTCGGTAATGATGGGGACAGCAAAGATGGCACTGATGGGCACTGATGGGCACAGATGGGTGGCACGGATGGGTAGCACGGATGGGTGGCACCGATGGGCACTGATGGATGACACTGATGGGCACTGATGGGTGGCACTGATGGGTGGCACTGATGGGCACTGATAGGTGGCACTGATGGGCACTGGTAGGTGACACAGATGAGCACTGGCAGGTGACACTGATGTGCAGCACTGGCACTGTGGGCACTGAGAGATGGCACTGTGAGATGGCACTGTGGGCACTGTGAGATGGCACTGTGGGCACTGAGAGATGGGGCACTTTAATGGGGCAAAGGTGGGCACAATTGACTGGGCACATTGCAGTGAGAGGGACTGATGTCCCTCTCACTGCCGCCGGTGATCGGCTTTTTCTTTTTTTTCTCCTCGCGCTGTCAGTGCGAGGAGAGAAAAAAAAGCCGATTACCGGCTCTGTTATCACATGATCAGCTGTCATTGGCTGACAGCTGATCACGTGGTAAGGGTCGGGATCGACCCCTTACTCGGATCTGTGATCCAGCGAGTCTCACAGACTCGCTGATCACAGAGCGCGCCGCGCGCGCCCTTCAGGGGGGCGCGCAGGCAGCTCGTGTCCGGGACGACGTCAATAGACGTCGTCCCGGCACAATAGATCCGCGCTGTAGCCGTCATTTGGCTATAGCGCGGGTCTAAGGTAGTTAATGGATGTGTGTTGAGTTATTTTGAGGGGACGGAAAATTTACACTGTTATACAAGCTGTACACTCACTACTTTACATTGTAGACAAGTGTCATTTCTTCAGTGTTGTCACATGAAAAGAGAGAAGAGAAGATTTACACAAATGTGAGGGGTGTACTTACTTTTGTGAGATACGGTATATACACAGTATATATATATATATATATATATTTATGGTCGGAGCCCTCGGTCCATAACGATGTGAAGGAGCAAAACATAAACACGCCACAAGACAGACAACAAACTAGACCTGAAGTGTGCCCTGGTCTACCGTAAGGTAAGCCCTGGTGAGCTGGGCCGTGAGGCCCTTTCTGCTAGGAGAGTAGTTAAGAAAAGGGCGCTTACCTGAGAAGTAATGGCTGTTTCTGTAGAGAACCATATCAGAGTATTCTGAGAAAGGGAATGGGTGGGCGGGTACGGCGCGCTAGAACCGACACCAGCCTCGTGGAGAGGTCTGGTATTTATACCCTCCGGGCTCCTCCCATAATTGCAGGCCACCATGCTGGCCTTCCTATTTATGGTCGGAGCCCTCGGTCCATAACGATGTGAAGGAGCAAAACATAAACACGCCACAAGACAGACAACAAACTAGACCTGAAGTGTGCCCTGGTCTACCGTAAGGTAAGCCCTGGTGAGCTGGGCCGTGAGGCCCTTTCTGCTAGGAGAGTAGTTAAGAAAAGGGCGCAAAAGACTTGTTTTTAGGGAGGTAATGGTTTATTTGTTTGGTAAAGGCAAATGCTACAAGGCAAGGTTACTGAAGGCCCGGGACATTTCGGTCTGGGGATCGGGAATGTAACGGGCAAAACAGGTGGACTTCCATCGTCCCATCCTCCTGATCACGTGATCGGGGACTCCATTGCGGGAGGCCGCGGAGGCTGCTCCGATGCGAAAGGAGTGACCTGAGAATTTCGCTGGGTCAAGACCTAAGTTGCGGAGGAGAATCCTGACGTGCGTGACGAATTGATTGCTACTAAGGGGTCTGACCGGAAATGGTAGCAACGGGCTGTCAGGTGAGGGATCAGGTAGGTGTGCTAATAGCTGATCTAGAACTGCCACGGGGCACCAGGCATTGAGAGTTTCGAACAGTTTGATGTCGATGCCTGGGCCAGTCTGCTGCGTTTTGGATGCCTCGAGGTGCAGGATGAAAAAGGTCTGATGGCGTACGAGGTGCCGCCTGCGTAGCGTCTTGCAGCTAGGGCCAGTAACTGAAAACTCGCTGGGCCGTAAGAAGCCGTAGAAGGCCAGGTACATGGCAGCCTGGATGACCAGGCTGGGAAAAAGGCCAAAAGGTGAATGCGAGAGCATGATCGATAACTCCCGGAAAATGGCACCGGTTACTGGGAGGCGTTTGGCATTGACCTGCGGCTGTTTTTTGAGGATGCCGCGCAGGATTGCCTTGACTGCGTGGGAAGCGAACAAAGATGGTTTGGAAGGGTCTTGTAAGGAAATGAAGTGCTGGATACCGGCTAGATAAAGCTTGATGGTATTGTGTGATAACGCCAGCCGAGTGTAGCAGTGGGAAATGAAGGCTAGAATATGGTGGAGGTCCCCTGGTGACCCCCCGTGGCATGTGTCCAGAAACCGTAGGTACGTCCTCCAAGCAGCTTGGTAGGCTTTCAGCGTGTTGTGTGACAATGAGAGGTTTATGAGACTGGTGGCGCCGTGAAGGTGGTGACTCAGACTGGGGTTAGTTGAGACCAGTGAGGGATAGCGGACATGGTCGGATCGGGTCCGGATTCTTGTAATGCATGATGTGGGGGTGGCGGGGGCGACAGCTGGTGGAGTGGGGGTAACTTGCTGGAGCTCCAAGGTCCCCACTCTGGCCTGGACGTCAGAGATGGTAGTTGATAGGGAGGAGACCAGCGTGTGTAGCTGGGACACTGCCGAGGCAATTGATTGCAGTGATGCCTGCGTGTCTGGTGGGTTTGGTGGGGATGGGCTTGGGAACAGTAGCCTGAACAGTTCAGCTTTCCTGGCCGTGATGGGGTGGGGGATGTTCCTGCGCCTCAGCTCGGCTGAGAGTCTGGGGATGGTCCAAGCTCTGAAGGCTTGTGCGAAGTTGTCTGCCGGGCCCGCTTCGGGAGGTGATGGGGCGGGGTTGAGATTGTCGCTGCCGGCCAGAGACATGGCGTCTGCTAGAATAAAAGAGGGGGGGGATGCATGTTTCTCTCGTTTACTTTTTTTTTTTTTTTTTTGAAGGGCAGGAGAGGATGTATCTGTGTTTGTGGATTGCGGAAATATGAAGGGGGGAGGGGGGGGCAGGGCGGGATACCTGTGTGACGGGTATTGGGGACAAACGGTTTGCGCGCGTGCGCTGAGTGGGATGTTTCCATGGGCCTATATGTAAACTCGGAGGATGCGTGACACCCGAGGTGAGCCAGGAGGTGACTGGCCGGGTGGCTGATGCTCGGGTGTCCGTCTGTGCTCGGCACGGACTGGTTAACCAGAGCCCCCCCAGGGCGGCACTGGGGGAGTGGCTACTGATTGGTTTGCTAAGTAGGAATGTTTCGATCTGTAGTAATTTGACGTGGGTTCGGTCAGCTAATACTTGCACTGCCAGCAAGTCATGAGATTAGGTGACCTTGTCTGCGTAGTGAAGGCTTGTGCTTCGAAAAATAGAGTGATATGCAAAGAAGTATGTGACAGTCACTAACGCCTGGAAATTTCTGTATCAAAACTATGGTGTTCTGCGTGGATGGGAAGGGGAAGTGTGTGAACGAAGCAGGATACCGTTCGACGGTATGGTGAGAATCGGGGATGCGCGTGAGCGCTGGGTGAGTTTGTTTCATTGGCCTGTGGAACTCAAAGAATGCGTGACAGCCGAGGTAAGCCAGGAGGTGACTGGCCAGGTAACCGATGCTCGGGTGTCCGTCTGTGCTCGGCACGGACTGGTTAACCAGAGCCCCCCCAGGGCGGCACTGGGGGGAGTGGCTACTGATTGGTTTGCTAAGTAGGAATGTTTCGATCTGTAGCAATATGACGTAGGTTCGGTCAGCTAATACTTGCACTGCCAGCAAGTCATGAGACTAGGTGACCTTGTCTGCGTAGTGAAGACTTGTGCTTCGAAAATAGTGTGACATGCATAGAAGTATGTGACAGTTACTAACGCCTGGTGCTGAGCCGAATAAGTATGTGTGACAGGGATATGTAGTGAAAAGGTGTGTGAAGAGAATGGAAAACTGAACCAACGACAACCTACGCACCTGCTTGCTGCCCTAGTGATAGAGTCTCTGATTGGGTCAAGGCTGGGAGACCTGGTGCCTATGGTGGGGTGACATGAATTTATTTGTGAGAGATGGGTTGCAAGAGCTGATTCGGGCCGTAGTTGACCCCCTGGTGAAGAGATGCAAGCCCTCGAAATTACCTGGAAAGAGAAAGGGGTGGTCCGATCCTGTTGTATAGGAGACCAGGGACAACTTACTGACCTAAGGGAAAGGTGAAAAGGGATAGAGAAAGGCGTGAGTAGCTGAAGTTTGCTACTGGGGAAGTTGTGGCTGCGAGGCCAATGGAGATCGAGCTGCAACGATTGCAGAGGTATGTGGGAGGTGGATGTGGGAGCCGTGACACAAACCTGCGGTGAAGCAAGATGTGCGGGGGACGGCTGTGCCTCACATTGGCTGGGTTGCCGTGGAAGGCAAGGAGTGGACTGTCTTGCTGAGGTTTGCAAGGTGTGGGGGCCCATTTACACGAACTTGCGGTGGTTGCAAGAAGTGCGTGGGGAGTGCAGTGACATGTTCTGGTGGGTGTGTGTGTGTGATTTATTTTGCAAGGTATGGGGGCCCATTTACACGAACTTGCGGTGACTGCAAGAAGTGCGTGGGGAGGGCAGCGACAGATGCTCTGGTGGGTGTGTGTGTTTTTTTTTTTTTTTTTTTTTTGTTTTTTTTTTGGGGGGGGGGGGGGGGGGGGGGGTGGGGGGGGGGGGGGGGGGGGGGGGGGGGGGGGGGGGGGAGAGGGGGTGGGGGGGGGGGGGGGGGGGGGGAGGGGGGGGGGGGGGGGGGCGGGGGAGGGGGGGGGGGGGGGGGGGGGGGGTGGGGGGGGGGGGGGAGGTGTGGTGGTGGACGTGTGAGTGAGGGGATGCTTGCACTGGGTAGCGGGCGTAACAACCAGTGGAAGTGGGGTGAATTGTGGGGTGGAAAACAAACAAACAATAGCATGGCAGTTGAAATGACTCAGTGGAAAAAACAGGGGTTTCGACGTAGCGACGAAAAAGCATAAATCCTACCTGCGACGCTGAAGCGGAACGAACTGGGGGTGCGACCGGGAATCGAATCCGTAACCTGGAACGAGGAGCGTCGGACAACTCAGGAACGTGTACTGAGTTGCTTGTCGGCCTGGTGACGTGTAATACGGCGCGCTAGAACCGACACCAGCCTCGTGGAGAGGTCTGGTATTTATACCCTCCGGGCTCCTCCCATAATTGCAGGCCACCATGCTGGCCTTCCTATATATATATATATATAAATATATTTATTTATATATAAAATAAATATAATTTATATTTTTATAAAATAAAATATTCATAAAATTGACTTTATATTTTTATAAAAAAAAAAATTAAAAAAAAAAATATATATATATATATATATATATATATAAAATATTTATAAAATATACTTTGTATTTTTATAAAATAAAATATTTATAAAATATATACTTTATATTTTATTTTACATAAAATATATTATATAATTAAAATAATATATTTATAAAATCTACTTTGTATTTTGATAAAATAAAATATTTATAAAATATACTTTATATTTTATTTTATATATATATATATATATATATATATATATATATATATATATATATATATATATATATATATATATATATATTATATAATTATAATATTTATAAATATATTTATAAAACATATTTTATTTTTTTTTTATATATATATATATATATATATATATATATTATATAATATATATATATATAATTAAAATTAAATATTTATAGATTATACTTTATATTTTTATAAAATAAATATTTATAAAATATATTTATTTTTTATTTTATATATATATATATATATATATATATATATATATATATATATTATTAAATATATATATACAATTAAAATTAAATATTTATAGATTATACTTTATATTTTTATAAAATAAAATATTTATAAAATATACTTTATATTTTATTTTATATATATATACATATTATATATATATATATATTATATATTATATATATATATATATATATATATATATATATATATATATATATATATATATATAAAATATTTATAAAATATGTCGTATATATAAAATATAAAATATAATCAACCTAATGACAAAGTCCATAGCATGAAACCCGTATAGTCATAATAAGCAGTGAAATACTGCAGACGTCATTGGAAGGAATACAAAAGATGTCGTCCACAGGGGCCGCTAGAAGATATCAGCTGGAGTCTGAGTGACGATTACCAGCAACAAAAAGACCCGTCCATTCCCCGCATTTATATTTCTGCACAGAGCGAGGACAAGCCGGTTTGATTCTTGGTTATATAAGAGGATTTTGCAAGTAATGAAAGAGACACACGAGGCGACCTCAAGCTGAGAGTATTCATCGGGGACGTATTATTACACGTTATGGAAATTCATACCTTCCTCAAACACAAGGCGAAGGTTTTACATTCGACTTGACATAAAAAAAAAAGAAGAAGCTTTTGTCTATAATTGTACAATGAATTCACCATCCCTGAACCTTTCATCTCAGAAAGTACAATAGATTTCGGTAACATGCACACGGTTATTTTTATTTCTACTTTTTCTTCTTTACTCGATTAAGCCGGGGCAGAAGCGAGTGAGATACTCACACGGGGATCATTACTCTCTGGGTATAAATGCATTAGCGGTGCTCCCTATTGCTACGGAGGATTGAATGTTGCCGCATGGAAGGCGGATGTATGATCTGTTCATAACTCCATGCAGCCCAGATTGGATATTTTCTATGTGAGGATCCATCACTTGGCCAATTTTCTGGTAGAATAAAATAAAAGTTGAAGGGCTGGCTAGAAGAACGGCTAATTACATGGTGTGCGACTTGGAAATACAAGATAAGGCCGAGGTTCCTGCAGGACAGTGACTAATAGGATATTTATAATTGATCAGGTGAGCGGTGGGAGTCGGACACACTAAGTCTAAACCTGGTGACGTGTTGCCGTTTGATAGTCACGTAATCTTCTTTTAGGCCCCTTTCACACTGGGGCGGGAGCCGCGGTGACGGTAAAGCAGCGCTATTTTAGCGCTGCTTTACCGTCGTTTTCACCGCGGTTTTCGGCCGCTCGCGGTGCGGTTTTAACCCCCGCGAGCGGCCGAAAAGGGGTTAACCACCCCCCGCAGAGCGCCGCCGTAGCGGCGCTTTGCGGCGGTATTGCCGCGGTTTCACCGCGGTGTCCCATTCTATTCAATGGGAAGGAGCGGTATAGGAGCGGTGAACACACCGCTCCTATCCCGCTCCAAAGATGCTGCTAGCAGGACTTATTTTTGTCATCCTGCTAGCGCACCGCTCCAGTGTGAAAGCCCGCCGGCATTCACACTGGAGTTAAAGGGGCAGGATTTTTTCATGCGGTGAACAGGCGCTATTTTTAGCGCTGCACCGCATGAAAAACGCCCCGGTGTGAAAGGGGCCTTAGAGCTGTGTAGTGTGGCCTTCAAGCTGGCTCCAGAGAAGATATAGTCGGGTTTAAAGCATTGGTGTGAGATGTGTGGGCAGGCAGCAGAAGGTTCATGTAGAGGTGTTAACAAGAGGTAAGCAATGTGTGGGCAGGCAGCGGAGGGTTCATGTAGCGGTGTTAACAAGAGGTAAGCAATGTGTGGGCAGGCAGCAGAGGGTTCATGAAGAGGTGTTAACAAGAGGTAAGCAATGTATGGGCAGGCAGCAGAAAGTTCATGCAGAGGTGTTAACAAGAGGTGTATAGTTCATGTAGAGGTGTTAACAAGAGGTAAGCAATGTGTGGGCAGGCAGCAGAAGGTTCATGAAGAGGTGTTAACTAGAGGTAAGCAATGTGTGGACAGGCAACAGAGGGTTCATGTAGTGGTGTTAACAAGAGGTAAGCAATGTGTGGGCAGGCAGCAGAGGGTTCATGTAGAGGTGTTAACAAGAGGTAAGCAATGTGTGGGCAGGCAGCAGAGGTGTTAAGAAGAGGTGAGCAATGTGTGGGCAGGCAGCAGAGGGTTCATGTAGTGGTGTTAACAAGAGGTAAGCAATGTGTGGGCAGACAGCAGAGGGTTGGTGTAGAAGTGTTAACAAGAGGTAAGCAATGTGTAGACAGGCAGCAGAGGCTTCATGTAGTGGTGTTAACAAGAGGTAAGCAATGTGTGGGCAGGCAGCAGAAGGTTCATGTAGTGTTAACATCAGTTGCCTGACCTCACAAATGTGCTTCTGGAAGAATGGTCAAACATCCCTATAGACACCCTCCTAAACCTTGTGGACGGCTTTCCCAGAAGAGTTGAAGCTGTTAGAGCTGCAAAGGGTGGGCCAACTCAATATTGAACCCTACAGACTAAAGCCCCATACACACGGTCGGATTTTCCGATGGATTCTGTCCTATCAGACAATGTTGTCGGAAATTCCGACCGTGTGTAGGCACCATCGGACAGTTTCCATCGGATTGTCCGACGAACAAAGTCCTATCTCCTGCTGGATAGATTTTTTGACAACAAAGTCCGATCACACCAAATTTGATCGTGTGTAGCGAATTCCGACGGACAAAGTGCTACGCATGCTCAGATCACATTACAAGACCAAAGCTATTGGCTACTAGCCTCTACGTAGTCCCGTCGTAGGCAACAAACGTCACCACGTTCAGAATGATCGGATTTTCCAACAACTTTGTCCGACCGTGTGTACGCAAAACCAACATCGGACAAAGTACGACGGACATGATCCTCGGATAATCCGAGCGTGTGTATGGGGCTTAAGACTGGGATGCCATTAAAGTTCATGTAAAGGCAAGCGTCCCAATACTTTTGCTAATATGATGAATACATTTTTATATGGTTGTATTTGGCGCCCCTTAAAAACCGAAGTGCTCAGGTGTTTTGCTATCGTCTTCTATGAGATTTTAGGGATTACATCTGCTCTAGGCACGAGACTAGATGTAACGCAGGAACACATTATACACACACATAAACACCAGTCACGTTTTCTGTTAATTTGGATCCGAAATTCTGTCAAATTAAAAAGGCTCGTAGAAACAGTCCATCAATGGGTTACTAAACGGCAAATCCTACAAGTGGAAGCCATTATGGAAGCCATGGTTAATGGAGCGCAGCGATTGCTTGAATATGTTGTTATTCCTTGAACTATGTAAAGAATGTAAACACTTTCTCCATCCGTCAATCAACACTTTCCTCGTTTCACCCCCCTGTATTCCATTCGGCACATTTTATTGTGCGGCTTTCATTCCTTGAATTTTCAAAAAAAATGCTGAAGATTTGTCAATTTTCAAAAAAAAAAAAGACCCTCTGAAGCTTCTGCGTGTTATTTTAAAACCTTTTTTTTTTTTTAAATTTTAACCACATGCCGACCGGGCCATAGCCGAAAGACGACTACAGCGCGGTCGGCTTATTCTGGGTAGACATCCTCCCAGAGACTTGCTCCCGCGCGCCCCCCTGGGGCGCGCACTCGGGAACATCCGTGACCGCCGGGTCCCGAGGACCCGGCGCATCACGGATCACGGTAAACGGCTGCTGATATCGGCCGTTTACCACGTGATCGCTCCGTCAAATGACCGCAGCTCGCCATTCTTCCGTCACAGCACCGCCAAGTTCTCTGCTGGACTGAGCAGGGAAAAGAGCCCAAAGTCACACTACACTTGACAGCACCTCAATGGTGTCATCCCACTGGTGGGTGGCACCCGGGTGCGGCACCTTGATAGAGACACAACTGTGCTGAATTTAAGATCCGATCCCTGATTCCAGGGGGGGGCACTTGACCCCCCTTGCCCATACCTGCGGACGCCCATGACTGTGTCCCTGTGTACAAAGCCAGCACCATAAAGACATGGTTTGACCAGTTTGGTGTGGAGGAACTCGAGTTCTCATCCTCAGCCCTCAAATACCCCAACAGGTCATGATTTCAATCAATGCCAATTGATTGGTATTCATGACAGTTAAATAATTTTAAGGAAAATTCCCAAAACATGGTTTGTTGGTGCTTCCCGACGACTGAGGTTGTCTACCCCTGTTTTAGACAATTTTGTTTTTCCAACATTGTGGTAACAGTTTGGTGAAGACCCTTTTTCTGTTCCACCATGACTGTGCCCCCCCCCCCCCCCCCCCCCCCCCCCCCCCCCCCCCCTCCCGCCCCCCCCCCCCCCCCCCCCCCCCTGTGTACAAAGCCAGCTCCATAAAGACATGGTGTGACCAGTTTGATGTGGAGGAAGTCAAATGTCCTGTATAGAGCCCTAAACTCATCTCTACTGAACATTTTTGGAATGAATTGGAACATTGTGAAAAAGGTCTTTTTTTTCCTGGTGCCCAATGTAAGGCCCAACATGTGAGCCTGGTCTTCTCTGCCAACATCAGTACCTGACCTCACAAAAGGGCATAACTTCCCACAGACACCCTCTGAAATCTTGTGAAGAGTCTTCCCAGACAAGTGGGGGATGTTTTTTTTCCAAATGTGGGACTGTTGGGAGCTATGCTGAACATTTATAAGAATTTGCACCAAGATTTTGTGGAAAGCCTGCCCAGGACAGTGGGATGTTAAAGCCACAAAGCGGGAGCCAACTCCATATTAGTGGCCATGGTTTTTCGAAGGAGATGTCCAACAAGCTCGGAGCCCTGACCTCAATCCTACTGAAAACCTTTGAGATGAATTGGAATGATGATTGTGATCCAGGTCTTCTCATCCAACATCAGTACCTGACCTCACAAATGGGTACACATTTCCACAGACACCCTCCAAAATCTTGTGGAAAGTCTTCCAAGAAGAGTGGAGGATGCCACAGCCACGAAGGGGGGCAACTCCATATTAATAGCCATGGTTTTGCAATGAGGTGGCCAACAGCTCAGAGCCCTGACCTCAACCCTACTGAACACCTTTAGGATGAATTGGAACACTGATTTTGAGCCAGGTCTTTTCATCCAACATCAGCACCTGACCTAAAATATGGGCACAAATTCCCACAGGCACCCTCCAACATCTTGTAGAACGCCTTCCCAGAGGAGTGGAGCCACAAAGGTGAGCCAACTCCATATTCATATCAGGTGTCCACAAACTCTTGGCCATGCAGCCTACTTTAACTGAAAAAAAAATGCATACAGAGGGCTGGTCTTGGGCTTTAGGAACCTACTGGGTGAGGGAACCATATGTCAGAAACCATGAATCAGACTGAGACAGAAGTACAGTTAAATCACACTTGTTTAATAATAAGAAGAAAGGGTAAACATAGCCAAAACATAGCCAGAGTTCAGGAACCGGAACGGATAGTCAAACAAGCCAAAACGCCAGGGAGCCAGAGAACAGCGTAGTAGAACAGTAAGCAGGATCTGGAGACAGAAGGAATGTCAGCCAAACAAGTCTTTAACAGGAGCACAGGAGAGCATCTATAGAGATGTGACCAATGCGAAGGCAGAGATCATCTGAACTGGACGGCTTAAGTAGGCAGGACTGATGAGCAGGATATCATCAACAGGTGAGTCACTGTGGATAGATAGGAGCTGGCAATAAGCCGACAGCTGAGTGACCAGCTCAGAGAAGGAAAGGCTGAGCCCAGCTCTGACACCATAATGCTGATGCGGCCCACAAAGAAGTTGAGTTGGACACCCTTGTTTTACATGTTGCTTCCGGTTCGCTAACAGGAAGGGAATATCAGTGAACAGACATTCACTGATCTCTTTCCTCTCTACCTGGAGGCACCCGCAATGCTGGTGCCAGGTCTGTATGTAGCGCACTCCTGAACTCTACATTCTGTATGTAGCACACTCCTGAACTCTGCACTCTGTATGTAGCACACTCCTGAACCCTGCACTCTGTATGTAGCACACTCCTGAACTCTGCACTCTCTATGTAGTGCACTCCTGAGCTTTGCACTCTGTACAGCGTGTGCTCCTGGACTCTACATGCTGTATGTTGCACACTACTGAACTCTATGCTCTGTACGTAGTGCACTCCTGAACTCTGCATACAGTTTTATGCCCCATACACATGGTCGGAAATTCCGACGGAAAATGTCCGATCGGACCATGTTGTCGGAAAATCCGCCCGTGTGTGGGCTCCATCTGACTTTTTCCGTCGGAATTTCCCATGGAAAAAGATCCTGCACTCAAATTTTCTGACAACAAAATCCGATCAGACTTTTTCCGATCGTGTGTAGAGAATTCTAAAGAAGAAGTGCCACGCATGCTCAGATGAAATTACGAGACCAAAGCTATTGGCTACTAGCCTCTACGTAATTCCGTCATACGCAACGAACGTCACCACGTTCAGAATGATCGGATTTTCCGACAACTTTGTCCGACCGTGTGTATGCAACACCAGTGTCGGACAAAATCTGTCTGAAAAAATCTGACGGATTTTGTGGTCGGAATTTCCGACTGTGTGTACGGGGCATTACAGATACAGCTGGCCCTTTGAGGGTAACCATAATGCTGATGCGGCCCAAGATAAAATTGAGTTTGACACCCCTGTCAAAGAAGGACTGCAAGCAAGTCTTTGTAGCGAAAAAAATAAAAAATAAATTTGACATAAGAGAATTTTTAGTATTTCTTTCAACAAAATAATTCATTGATAAATACAGTTATTTCTTTCTCTCGTAATGGGAGTGTGCAACACGACAAAAAAAAAAAAAAGACTAAAATCAATATTTTAGAAAATTATGTATGGAAAACATGGATTCCACCTGTTCCTTCATAATGTGCTCTGCAGGTGTCTAAAGAAGGCAAAATGTTGGATTTCCAAACAAAATATCCCCAGTAATTACCGTATATACTCGAGTATAAGCCGAGTTTTTCAGCACATTTTTTTGTGCTGAAAGTGCCCCCTCGGCTTATACTCGAGTCAAGCACTTTTCTGCAGCAAAAAAAAAAAATTCCGACCCGACTTTGGGGCTCCATATCTCGGGGCCACTTGGGTCTAGGAATCCCAAATGTTGTATTCCAACTCAGTGGAATTAGCACTACAACATATCCAAAGATAGGGTTCCTAGCACTAAGTGGCCCCGAGATACGGGGCCCCAAAGTCGGTTCGGAAAATGTCATTCTCTGCTGCAGAAAAGTGCTTGACATTTTCTGACCCGACTTTGGGGCCCCGTATCTCGGGGACACTTGGAGCTAGGAACCCCAAATTTGGCATTCAAACCCAGTTGAACTAGCACTACAACATATCCAAAGATGGGGTTCCTAGCACTAAGTGGCCCCGAGATACAGGGCCCCAAAGTCGGTTCAGAAAATGTCATTCTCTGCTGCAGAAAAGTGCTTGAGATTTTCTGACCCGAATTTGGGGCCCCATATCTCGGGGACACTTGGTGCTAGGAACTCCAAATGTTGTATTCCAACCCAGTGGAATTAGCACTACAACATATCCAAAGATGGGGTTCCTAGCACTAAGTGACCCCGAGATACAGGGCCCCAAATCGGTCAACTGTGTCCATCTGCATGGGCACAGTGAGGCTGCAAATGGGCATCGTTGACCCTCTTTTCCACTTACAGTAGCTGCGCATTTCTCACCCTAGGCTTATACTCGAGTCAATAAGTTTTCCCAGTTGTTTGTGGTAAAATTGGGTGCCTCGGCTTATATTCGGGTCGGCCTATACTCGAGTATATACGGTACTTCAGCAATTTGCAGTTACTCAAATTTTTTCCTGCTGCCATTGCCTGGCCATTTTTTTATTTGAATTGTAAGACCACAGTGTAAGTATGCTACAAGCTGCCTGCATTTCATATTGGTAATCAATATATTTCATAACAATGTGTCAACCTATCTTACACACAGCTGTGTGTTTCAAAAATGCAATCAGCTCCAATTAATTTTTCATTAGATGGAAGGTCACCTTTGGATATCTCATAAGCTAAATATCACTTGCAAGGAAACAAAAAAAGGGATTTCCTCCCATGAAACAGAATTCATCTGCAATGAATTTAAAACCACTTCTGATATCTCAGCAGGAAGGGAGCCGAATATCAGCGAAGCCATGGGGGATCCAAAGGATTCTTTGATGGAGAGGCGTGCGATATGATAACAATCAATGCCAGCCGAGGTCCAAGTTCTTCTGCTGGGATATGATGGCGTAAGTCAGATTAATTGCTCCTCACTGTGAGGTGGTGTACAGGTGGTGAGGAGCCGGAATGTCCAAGGTGTTCGTGTCTTCACACATACACGTTTCTCCATTGAGGAGCAATGATTACTGTAAAATCACCCGTATAGCAGACCTCGCTGAACTTGTCTGTGAAGGTTCTCATTTATTGGGGACATGGCACATCTAGTACTAGCTGATCTCATTTATCCAAGACATGGAATATCTAGTACTAGTTAGTTTCATTTATCTTTAGTTGGTTTCTATTATCCAGGTCATGGAACATCTAGTACTAGTTATTATTATTATTATTATACAGGATTTATATAGCGCCAACAGTTTGCGCAGCGCTTAACAAAATAAAGGCAGACGTTACAATTACATTACAATTTGGTACAAGAGGAATCAGAGGGCCCCGCTCGCTAGAGCTTACAATCTAAAAAGAAAGGGTCAATTGATACAAGAGGTAATAGCTGTGGGGGATGAGTTGATGGAGGAAGTAAAAAAGTGTTAGTTAGAAGCAGGATAGGCTTCTTTAAAGATAAAGGTTTTCAGGGATCGTCTAAAGATGGATAGATTAGGGGACAGTCGGACAGATTGGGGTAGAGAGTTCCAAAGGATGGGAGAAGCTCTGCAGAAATCCTGGAGGCGCGCATGGGAGGAGGTGACAAGGGAGCTAGAGAGCAGGAGGCCTTGGGAGGACCGAAGAGAGCGGCTTGGTTGGTATTTTGGTACTAGGTCAGTGATGTAGCTGGGGGCAGAGTTATGGATGGCTTTGTAAACTATTGTTAGTACTTTGAATTTTATTCGTTGGGTGAGTGGAAGCCAGTGGAGGGATTTGCAGAGAGGGGTGGAGGACACTGAATGGTTGGTAAGGTGGATGAGTCTTGCAGCGGCATTCATTATGGACTGAAGGGGGGATAGTCTATGTAAAGGTAATCCAATGAGGAGGGAGTTGCAGTAGTCGAGGCGAGAAATAACCAGGGAGTGAGTTAGAAGCTTGGTGGTGTCATTCGTTAAAAAGGGGCGTATTCTGGAAATGTTGCGGAGGCTAAGGCGGCATGATTTGGACAGGGATTGTATGTGGGTCTGAAAAGACAGTTCAGGGTCTAGGATTACCCCTAGCACCCTGGCATGTGGGGACGGACTGATAGATGTGCCATTGATCTTGACTGAGAAGTTGGGGGAAGGGGCACGTGGGGGAGGAAATATTAAGAGCTCAGTTTTAGACAGATTAAGTTTAAGGAAGTGGTTTGACATCCAGACTGATATGTCTGTTAGTAAATCAGTGATGCGTGAGGAGATTGATGGGGTGAGTTGAGGGGCAGAGAGATAGATTTGGGTGTCATCAGCATATAAATGGTAGTGGAAGCCATGTGAGGCTATCAGCTGACCCAGGGAGGAGGTGTAGATTGAGAATAGTAGAGGTCCAAGGACAGAACCTTGGGGGACCCCAACAGTAAGAGGAGTTGGAGAGGAGGAAGTGGAGTTGTAAGTGACACTGAAGGTGCGATGAGATAGGTAAGATTCGAACCAACGGAGAGCACAGCCATGGAGACCATGCAAATTGAGTTTTTTGAGGAGGAGGGGGTGGTCAACTGTATCAAAGGCAGCAGAAAGGTCTAAAGCCCCATACACACGGTCGGACAATCCGCGGACCAGGTCCGTCGGATCATGTCCGTCATACTTTGTCCGATGTTGGTTTTGCGTACACACGGTCGGACAAAGTTGTCGTAAAATCCGATCATTCTGAACGCAGTGACGATTGTTGCCTACGACGGGACTACGTAGAGGCTAGTAGCCAATAGCTTTGGTCTTGTAATGTGATCTGAGCATGCGTAGCACTTTGTCCGGTCGGACAACCGTACACACGATCGGATTTGGTGTGATCCGACCGTGTTGACGGCAAATCTTTCCAGCAGGAGATAAGACTTTGTCCGTCGGTCAAACCGACGAACACTGTCCGATGGTGCATACACACGGTCTGATTTTTCAACAACCTTGTCCGATCGGACAGAATCCATGAAAAAGTCCGACCGTGTGTATGGGGCTTAAGAGTAAGAGTACAGAATAATGACCATTGGTTTTGGCTGTTAGTAAGTCATTTGTGAGTTTTAGGAGGGCAGTTTCTGTGGAGTGCTGTGGGCGAAATCCAGACTGAAGGGGATCCAGAAGGTTATTCTCAATGAGGTGGTCGCTCAGTCAGCTGTAGACTAAACGTTCAAGGAGTTTGGAGGCAAAAGGGAGTAGAGAGATGGGTCTTAGATTGTTAAGATTGGTTGGGTCTAGTGAGGCCTTTTTTGGTATGGGAGTGACTAGTGCATGTTTTAGAGGGTTGGGGAAGATGCCAGTAGAGAGGGAGAGGTTGAAGATATGAGTTAAAGAGTGTAGAATAGAGTCAGAGGGTGACCGTAGTATTTGAGAAGGAACAGGGTCCAGGGGGCAGGAGGTTAGGTGGGCATTAGAAAATTTTTTAGTGACTTCCTCTATAGTAGCTGGATTAAAGGAGGAGAGTATTGGTTGTGCAGGAGGACAAGGAGTGTAAAGTGAGGGAGATATGTGTAGAGTAGAGAACTCAAGACGAATTGTCTCAATCTTATTTTTGAAGTGATTAGTTGGTCTCTACTAGTTGGTCTCATTTATCCAGGTCATGGAACATCTAGTACTAGTTAGTCTCATTTATCTTCAGTTGGTCTCTATTATCCAGGTCATGGAACATCTAGTACTAGTTGGTCTCATTTATCCAGGACATGGAATGTCTAGTACTAGTTGGTCTCATTTATCTTAGTTGGTCTCTTTTATCCAGGTCATGGAACGTCTAGTACAAGTTGGTCTCATTTATCCAGGTCATGGAACACCTAGTAGTAGTTTGTATAATTTATCCAGGTCATGTAACAACTAGTACTAGTTGGTATCATTTATCCAGGTCATGGAACATCTAGTACTAGTTGGTCTCATTTATCCAGGACATGGAATATCTAGTACTAGTTGGTCTCATTTATCTTAGTTGGTCTCTTTTATCCAGGTCATGGAATGTCTAGTACTAGTTGGTATCATTTATCCAGGTCATGGAACACCTAGCAGTAGTTGGTATCATTTATCCAGGTCATGTAACAACTAGTACTAGTTGGTATCATTTATCTAGTTCAGGGGTCTCCAAACTACGGCCCGAGGGCCAGATGTGGCCCTTTGCTAGCCTTTATCCGGCCCTTGGGGCACTATTCCTAGCACTGACACCAACAAAGGGGCACTATATCTTCCACTGATACCAATGATGGGATACTATTCCTCCTACTGATAGGGGCACTACTCCTCCTCCTAATGACCACCAACCCTGAGGCCATATTTATTCTCACTGATGCCTGGGACATTTTCTGCACCCACTGGCCACAATCCGGCCCTCCTAAATTCTACAGCACAATAAACTGGCCCTTTGTTTGAAAAGTTTGGAGACCCCTGATCTAGTTCATGGAACATCTAGTAGTATTTGGTCTCTTTTATCCAGCTCATGGAACATCTATTAGTAGTTGGTCTCATTTATCCAGGTCATGGAACAACTAGTACTAGTTGGTCTCCTTTATCCAGCTCATGGAACATCTAGTAGTAGTTTTTATCATTTATCCAGGTCATGGAACACCTAGTAGTAGTTGGTATCATTTATCCAGGTCATTTAACAACTAGTACTAGTTGGTATCATTTACCTAGTTCATGGAACATCTAGTACTAGTTGGTCTCCTTTATCCAGCTCATGGAACATCTAGTAGTAGTTTTTATCATTTATCCAGGTCATGGAACACCTAGTAGTAGTTGGTATCATTTATCCAGGTCATTTAAGAACTAGTACTAGTTGGTATCATTTACCTAGTTCATGGAACATCTAGTAGTAGTTGGTCTCCTTTATCCAGCTCATGAAACATCTAGTAGTAGTTGGTCTCCTTTATCCAGCTCATGGAACATCTAGTAGTAGTTGGTCTCTTTTATCCAGGTCATGGAACATCTAGTACAAGTTGGTCTCATTTATCCAGGTCATGGAACACCTAGTAGTAGTTTGTATCATTTATCCAGGTCATGTAACAACTAGTATTAGTTGGTATCATTTATCCAGCTCATGGAACATCTAGTACTAGTTGGTATTATGTATCCAGGCCATGGAACATCTAGTACTAGTTGGTCTCATTTATCCTAGTTGGTCTCATTTATCCAGGACATGGAATATCTAGTACTAGTTGGTCTCATTTATCCTAGTTGGTCTCATTTATCCAGGTCATGGAACATCTAGTACTAGTTGGTATCATTTATCCAGGTCATGGAACACCTAGTAGTAGTTGGTATCATTGATCCAGGTCATGTAACAACTAGTACAAGTTGGTATCATTTATCTAGTTCATGGAACATCTAGTAGTAGTTGGCCTCATTTATCCAGTTCATGGAACATCTAGTACTAGTTGGTCTCATTTATCCAGGTCATGGAACATCTACTACTAGGTTGTCAAATTAAACTGGACTTGTTCTGTGATCTTGAAGATATTTCACCACTCACCCAAGGGTTTTCTTTGGGTCCAATGAATATCAGGTCCTGCCTCACATCGGAACGCCGGGATAAATTGGTAACAATTTACACAGAGTTTAAAGACAAAGAACTCTCAGGTTTGTTTTAAATGTCTATGCCTACACAGGCTTGGCTTTTGTTAAAGCAATCACAAGACCAAGCAAAAACACAGGTCTACCCAACAATTGGTAGCAGCAGAAGGCACGAAGTAATAAGTAATCCTGTATACAGTAGAGCCCCATACACACGGTCGGACTTTTTCATGGATTCTGTCCGATCGGACAATGTTGTTGAAAAATCAGACCGTGTGTATGCACCATCGGACAGTGTACGTCGGTTTGTCCGACGGACAAAGTCTTATCTCCTGCTGGAAAGATTTGCCGTCAACACGGTCCGATCACACCAAATCCGATCGTGTGTACGGTTGTCCGACCGGACAAAGTGCCACGCATGCTCAGATCACATTACAAGACCAAAGCTATTGGCTACTAGCCTCTACGTAGTCCCGTCGTAGGCAACAAACGTCACCACGTTCAGAATGATCGGATTTTCCGACAACTTTGTCCAACCGTGTGTACGCAAAACCAACATCGAACAAAGTATGACGGACATGATCCGACGGACCTGGTCCGCGGATTGTCCGACCGTGTGTATGGGGCTTAGGAGTGCTGAACAAAAAAAACTACTAAATATTTCCATCCAAAAGACCCAACTTTATATCAAGGAATGCAAAGACCCATACACTAGGGAGACAGAGCAACAAACGGATGGCCCAACCAACATAGGAGGCCAAGCTCTACAGGTCAGGACTAGGTAGTCTTCCTAAAACTAAAGTTGGACCTGAACTCAAAAAGTGAAGATGTGGTGTGTTATAGGAAACATCCAGGAATGTAAATTGTCACTGAGTAGTAACCTGCCTCAAATTCCGTCTGAAAAATAGCAGTGAAGTTCCTGTGCCCTGAGCCTCAGAAATGTAAATCTGTGTTAGATCATCTAAGACAGGGGGTCTCCAAACTTTCTAAAAAAGGGGCTAGTTTACTGTCCTTCAGACTTTAGGGGGGCCAGACTGTGGCCAGTGGGAGTAGAAAATGTCCTGGTGTCAGCGGGAGATTAAACGATGCCACATCTTTAATGGGAGGAATAATGCCCTATCATTGGTGTCACTGGGAGGAATAATGCCCCATTATTGGTGTCAATAGGAGCAATAGTGCCCCGTTGTTGGTGTCGGTGGCAATAATTATGCTCCCTTTGTTGATATCTGTGATGGAATGTCCATCACCTAGCTTGGGTGCTTCTGTCAAGATATAGCTTCCTCCAGTCTGGAACCGGGAACCAGGTATTGTAGCTGAACACCCAAGGACTAGACAACACTAGCTTGGGTGCAAACTGTATAGTGCCCCAAGGGCCAGATAAAGGCAAGTAAAAGACCGCAGTTTGGAGACCACTGATCGAAGACACTGCTGCCTCTCATCGGGTTGTAAGCAGGGCCAGCCAGACACGGGCATATTGTAACCAACTTAGGTACCGATAACAGGCCTTATCAAACCTTTTGTGTGACACAGCAGAGGCATTGGCACGCTCCAATAGCGTGTCCACAGCACCTTCCCTTCAGTGGACAACATTTGGCGTGTACTTATATTTTTTCTTCAGGGATACAGGACTTTAACAGGTATTCCCTAGCCATGGAATACCAGTGGCTGGTGTGGTTCCACTACTGAAGACTAGGCCCTGACCAGCCTGAAGCTGCTTTCTTCTTCTTTCGCCTGACTATTTCCCACTCGCTAAACCCTGACTTAACCATATATACTTTATGCAGGGGCGACAGCTAGTGGTCAACCAGGGTAGTGCACTGCTACCTCCTTAGAAGGTAGGTACCTCCTATTTATGTGATACCAATGGTTGACTTATGGATATTCCCAGAGGCGCCCATATTTCTTTTTCTGTTTTTTTAGTGTTGATACCTGTTATGGAAAATATTTCTGATTGGGACTCTAAAAAGAGAAGTTAATACTGCAATTGCAGAAACAGATTCACAGGACGCAATCACTGTGTTTAAAAGGTCCGTTCAGTGCCAAAGTTTATTATTACACGTTATTTTATACAAAGATAAGAAAGGGATGGCGTGAGCTGTTATTAACTACTTCCCACCCGGCCACTGTATATATACGGCCGGGTGGGAGCCTTCTACTTCTGATAGGACATTCCTGAACGTCCTTCAGATGTAGGGGGATCGCGCGTGCCCGCTCAGCGGCGCAATCCCGATGCGCTCGTGTCACTCGGACACGGCGCATCTCAGATCGGCAGGAGGGCTCTGTGATTGGCCCTCCTGATCACATGACGGCGGTGTCCAATCACAGCCGTCATGTGATGTAAGCAAACAGCCGGTTGCTAGGCAATCGGCTCTCCTCTCCTCACACGGAAGACGTCAGTGAGGAGAGGAGAGCGGATCGCTGCAGCCGGCTGGTGATCACTGAGTATTAGCTGTTTTTTTTTTTTACAGCTTTTTTACTCACTGATCACCAGTCTAGTGTAAACACACATGTCCCCACACATGTCCCCAAAACATACATGTCCCCAAAACACACGTCCCCAAATAATAAAAACACATGTCCCCAAATAAAAACACATGTTCCCAAATAATAAAAACACATGTCCCCCACAAATGTCCCAGTAAAATAACATGTGCCAATGATTATCTGCACACATATGTCCGTGATCACCAGCACACATCTGTACATGATCATTTGCGTACATATGTCCGTGATCACGCGAACCAATTATTATACACTTAACGGAATTTTTTACTAAAAACATGTAGCATTTGGCTTAAATTTATGACAACATTTGATTTTATTGGATTTCTTTTAAAAAAAAAAGGAGAAAATATTGTTTTTTTTCAAAATTTCTGCTATTTTTTCGCTTATATCGCAAAAAATAAAAAACAGAGCCGTGAATAAATAACACCAAACTAAAGCTCTATTTGTGCAAACAAAATGATAAAAATTTCATTTGGGTACAGCATTGCATGACCGCACAATTGTCATTGAAAGTGCGAGAGCACTGAAAGCTGAAAATTGGTCTGGGAAGGAAGGGGGCGAAAGTGCCCAGTATTGTAGTGGTTAAAAGCTAACAAATAGGAATATATTATTAAAATCTAGCGAATAGAACAATTGCATAATTAAAACCATGAGAGTGGAGGGGGGGAGTAGAGGCAGAGAGAGCTTCTAGCAGAATATGTGGCTGTTTGTTAGGTGAAGGTTACAGAACACATTTTAACAGCGTGAACAAAATGGAGTCTCTTGTGCTTAAATAACCAATACAGCGAAAGTCCATGTCAATACCCCTCTGTAGGATCTATGTCTTGGCCTCCCAGTAGTAATCTCTTAGATGATATAATTCCCAGCATTGGATTTTGTGCTCTCCCTGCTGTATAGGTTTTTTTTATGCATGACTAGTCTAGTCTTTCCAAAGACCAGTTGTCTTAGCTGGAGATAAAACTGTATGTGAGGATCTGCATTGCAAGAATCTCCCTGATTCTGTTTCATCCATTAAGTGTATTTGTGCTTCGTCCACCTCTCCTGTGATTCTTGATCATTGCCCCACCGGTCATCAGATCCCCAGTCATCATGGGAGTGCAGCTCTGACATGAGGAAGCAAAGCCCTGCTCCTCTACCAAGATGGCCGCCTCCACACAATGCAGATCAGGGCATGTTATTAGGCAAAATCAGTGAGATTTGGGGATGTCATTACTGTGCTAATCATTGTTCTCCTTGCTGGAGGCTGTGAAATGAGAAAGCAAAGCCCTGCCTCTACAAAGATGACTGCCTCCACACATTGCAGAACAGGGCATGGCATTGGAGAAAAGATCAGTGAGTGAGGTTTGGTGATGTCATTACTGTGCTGAACGCTGTTCTCCTTGCTGGATGTTTTGACATGAGGAAGCAAAGCCCTGCCTCTATCAAGATGGCCGCCTCCACGTCATACAGCACAGAGCATGGCATTGGGGAAAGGATCTGTCACGTACCTTACAGTGGAGCCCAAGATGATGAGGGTGGCCTCTTCCACAATTCCTGTCCAAGCACCCCTGGTAGTGGAGACAGGGACTGCTAGGGCAGTGGAAGGGTGCAGGCGCTTGGCAGCTGTGGGAGCGAGCTGAAGCTTGAAGACACAGGAGCCGTTGCAGTTGTGGCGTGGAAGCTGGTCACAAGTCTTGTTCAGCGGGAGCCATGCAGATAGGTGCAGAATCAGGATCAGTTGCAAGGTCGGGAACAGGCAAGAGTCAGTAGCATGCTGGCAGTGGGGTATCTGATCAACAGACAGAGCCGTAGTCATAAATCCAAGCTGGGGTCAGTAATCTAGGCAAGAGCCAGATAAACAGGCAGGGATGATCCAAGAGAGTAGTCAGAGGAAGCCAGGTTTCAGGAACAAGGTCAGCAGATATGAACAATAGTCAGGAACACAGGAACCAAGCTGAAGACAATCCAGCACCGAAGCCAGGCAGACTCTCAGTTTAAATAGGGCACCGTGCGCCAGGATTCGTGGATGCGTGCGTGCACACGCTAGCCCATGCGCGCACGCACTTGTATGGAAACGCCATTGCGCATGCCATTGCGCATGCCATTACAATCCTTGCCCGTCTTGGTCTGTGGCTCCGCACATGCGTATTAGCTGAACTGGGATTGGCAGCTGCTGCATAGGAACGAGCACTTGCTGTACGAGTTCTCTGACAGGATCAGCGAGTGAGATCTGGCGATGTCATTACTGTGCTGATTGCTGTTCTCCTTGCTGGAGGTTCTGACTTGAGGAAGCAAAGCCCTGCCTCTACCAAGATGGCCTCCTCCACACAATGTAGAACAGGGCATAGCATTGGGGAAAGGATCAGTGAGTGAGATTTGGTGATGCCATTACTGTGCCGATTGCTGTTCTCCTTGCTGGAGGCTCTGACATGAGGGGAAAAAAGCCCTGCCTCTACCAAGATGGCTACCTCCACACAATGCAGAACAGGACATGGTATTGGGGAAAATATCAGTAAGTGAGGTTTGGTGATGTCATTACTGTGCTGATCGCTGTTTTCCTTGCTGGAGGTTCGGCGATGAAGAAGAAAAGCCCTGCCTCTAGCAAGACGGCCACCTCCACGCAATGCAGAACAGGGTTTGGTGATGTTGTTACTGTGCTGATCACTGTTCTCCTTACTGGAGTTCTAACATGAGGAAGTAAAGCCCTGCCTCTACCAAGACGGCCACCTCCACGCAATGCAGAACAGGGCATGGCATTGGGGAAAATATCAGTACCGTATTTATCAGCGTATAACACGCACCGCCGTATAACACGCACCGCCGTATAACACGCACCCCAAGTTTAGGAGGGAATTTTAAGGAAAAAAAGTTTTAGGAGAGAAGTTTAGGAAAAAAAAAAACTTACATTTAAGCGTCATTTGCAGCTTGCCCAGCGTCATTTGCAGCTTGCCCAGCGTCATTTGCAACCTGCCCAGCGTCATTTGTAGCTTGCCCAGCGTCATTTGCAGCCTTTCCCAGCGTCATTTGCAACCTGCCCAGCGTCATTTGCAACCTGCCCAGCGTCATTTGCAACCTGCCCAGCGTCATTTGTAGCTTGCCCAGCGTCATTTGTAGCTTGCCCGGCGTCATTTACAGCTTGCTAGTGTCATTTGCAGTTCGCCAGCGTTTAAATTTCCCGCCGCGAGAAATACCGCGCATGCGCGGCCGAAAAAGACCGAACCGCGGCCGAAAAAAGGCCGAAGTGCGGCCGAAAAAGACCGAGCCGACTGTTCAGCTGCGCTCGGAGTCCCGCCTCCCTGCTGTTTCGGGAGCGAGCACAGGAAGGCGGGACTACGAACGAAGCTGAACAGCCGGCTTCGGTCTTTTTCGGCCGTGCTTCGGCTTTTTCCGGCCGCGGTCGCCATTTTTCGGCGCCGCAACCGATTTTTGTCATTTTTTTGGGGGGTATCGGCGTATAACACGCACCCACGACTTTCCCCCTTAAGATTTTAAGGGGGAAAAAGTGCGTGTTATACGCCGATAAATACGGTAAGTGAGATTTGTTGATGTCGTTACTGTGCTGATCACTGTTCTGCTTACTGGAGTTCTAACATGAGGAGGTAAAGCCCTGCCTCTACCAAGACGGCCGCCTCCACGCAATGCAGAACAGGGCATGGCATTGGGGAAAATATCAGTAAGTGAGGTTTGTTGATGTCGTTACTGTGCTGATCACGGTTCTCCTTACTGGAGTTCTAACATGAGGAAGTAAAGCCCTGCCTCTACCAAGATGGCCGCCTCCACACAATGCAGAACAGGGCATGGCATTGGGGAAAAGATCAGTTGAGATTTGGGGATTTAATTTCTGTGCTGGAGGTTCTGACATGAGGAAGCAAAGCCCTGCCTCTACCAAGATGTCATCGCTGCAAAGAGACCACAGACAATTATTGGTGATTAGTATTTTGCCTTTTTTGAGCCCAGCTACCACACTTCAGGTCCAGTTGTGTATGAGGTGGGGAAAGGAGGAACCAGGAAAGGCAAAGTATGAGCAGATTAGGGTGGCCCCTTGTCTATCACAGTTCCTTTATACCCTTGTAGATGCAACAGCCGATCTTTATAAAACATAATCACTATATACAGATCCCCCGGGGACACTATAAATAGAGCAGAGGAGAGTTTTGTCAGAGTATATTATATACACATCCATCATTACAATTCCCGCTGGCACAATATTTTATGCTTTGACATTTATAAAGTTATTGCTTACTTTTCCTTACAGCTTAATGGCCGACATGTCAGCATTGTTCCACTGTACGTGTTATAGTAGATGTAAGCCTTCCAGTGTGCTAAAGCTCTGAGTATCACAAACAATTGTCATTATCAAATATTGTCCTATTTTGTGATAGCAATAAAGTTAAAAGAAAGAAAAAAGGTGAGAAAAAAATATTAATAATATAAATAGAAAATATTAAATAAAAATTTAAAGCACCCCCATCCCCACCTTGCATACTGTCAGGAAAGATGAACTATACCCAGGCACATAGTCATGCGCAGACGGAGAATTCCTGTTAGCCAGACCAGTGCACGTACGCATGCGCGCACACGTGTGTGCGCCGCTGCGCGCCCGCCGCCGCTACAGCATTCCACTACCTGCTACTTGTTTCTGTTGCCGTTCTGCTATTTGTCAGACCATGCCTGAACTCTGCCTGAACCGACCACTGGCTTGGTCTTCGGCCACGCCCCTTTCTGATCCTTCTGCCTATCTGCTTACCATTGCCAACTCCAGCCTGAACCTGACTACTCGTCTGCCTGCTGCTCTGTTCCTGACGTGCCTGCTAGCTACTGACCCAGCTTGCCTGACCCTGCAGGCTGCCAAGTACCTGCTGTCTGCAACCTGCAGGCTGCAAAATACCTGCTGTCTGCTACCTGCCGGCCTGCCAAGTACCTTCTGTCTGCCCCCTGCCAAGTATCTGCTGTCTGACTTCTGCCAGCCTGCCAAGTACCTTCTGTCTGCCACCTGCCAAGTACTCACTGTCTGGCTTCTGCCGGCTTGTCAAGTACCTGCTGTCTACCACCTGCCGGCCTGCCAAGTGCCTGCTGTCTGCCACCTGCCAATTGCCTGCTGTCTGCCACCTGCCTGCTGTTTACCACCTGCCAAGTGCCTGCTGTCTGCCACCTGCCAAGTACCTGCTGTTTACCACCTGCCAAGTGCCTGCTGTCTGCCACTTGCCAAGTGCCTGCTGTCTGACACCTGCCAAGTACCTGCTGTCTACCACCTGCCAATTGCCTGCTACCTGCCAAGTGCCTGCTGTTTACCACCTGCCAAGTGCCTGCTGTCTGCCACCTGCCAAGTGCCTGCTGTTTACCACCTGCCAAGTGCCTGCTGTCTGCCACCTGCCAAGTGCCTGCTGTCTGCCACCTTCCAAGTACCTGCTGTCTGCCACCTGCCAAGTACCTGCTGTCTGCCAACTGCCACGTGCCTGCTGTCTGCCACCTGCCAGCCTTCCAAGTGCCTGATGTCTGCAACCTGCCGGCCTGCCAACTACCTGCTGTCTGCCACCTGCCGGCCTGCAAAGTACCTGCTGTCTGCCACCTGCCAGCCTGCCAATTGCCTGCTGTCTGCGACCTGCCAAGTGCCAAGTACCTGCTGTCTTCCACCTGCCGGTCTGCCTAGTGTGTGCTGTCTGCCACTTGCCAAGTACCTGCTGTCTGCCACCTGCCGGCCTGCCAAGTGCCTGCTGTCTACCACCTGCCAAGTGCCAAGTACCTGCTGTCTGCCACCTGCCGGCCTGCCAAGTGCCTGCTGTCTACCACCTGCCAAGTGCCAAGTTCTGGAAAGATATATGTGTTATATAAGAGATAATTCAGTGTCACTTTGTATTGGAAATTACTCTCCAGCAAATCAAAATTCCCCTCCTAAAGCCCCATACACACGGTCGGACAATCCGCGGACCAGGTCGGTCGGATCCTGTCCGTCATACTTTGTCTGATGTTGGTTTTGCGTACACACGGTCGGACAAAGTTGTCGGAAAATCCGATCATTCTGAACGTGGTGACGTTTGTTGCCTACGACGGGACTACGTAGAGGCTAGTAGCCAATAGCTTTGGTCTTGTAATGTGATGTGAGCATGCGTAGCACTTTGTCCGGTCGGACTACCATACACACGATCGGATTTGGTGTGATCGGACCGTGTTGTCGGCAAATCTTTCCAGCAGGAGATAAGACTTTGTCCGTCGGACAATCCGACGTACACTGTCCGATGGTGCATACACACGGTCTGATTTTTCAACAACATTGTCCGATCGGACAGAATCCATGAAAAAGTCCGACCATGTGTATGGGGCTTAACTGCTGTTACCTGTGGTTCTTCTTCTGTTGCTTGCAACTGTATATGCCACTCACTTCAGGTTACGGTTTCCTCTGATGTGCTGATGAGTAGGCACTGGCAGCGTATCACTCAGTGGCTCGCGGCCACTGACTGCACTGAGTGGGCAGCGCTGGCCCTGGCCAGATCTACACAACACGTACACAGGCATCCAACCACTGAAGCTGCCGAGTGGCCGAGCCATCTCATCCGATGATCAAGCTGGGGGGGGGGGGTGAGGGAGGGACATCAGATGTATCAGGACAGAGAGCAGCCGGCTGACTCAGAAAAAGTCAGCGGCGGCCACTGCAGCTGCCAATTGCAACACCTTCTTGATGATTTGGGGAGGGGGGGGGGCAATTGCCCCTTGCCCCTACCTGTAGCCGTCCATAATCTATGCCACCAAGAATGAAGGCAAAAGGGGGTCCATCCCGCTACAAGCAAGGTGGACCTAATAAAGGGGGTCCAACCCGCGATTAGCAAGGTGGACCTAATAAAGGGGGTCCAACCTGCTACTAGCATGGGGGACCTAATAAAGGAGGTCCAACCCGCTACCAACAAGGTGGACCTAATAAAAGGGGTCCAACCCGCAACTAGAAAGGTGAACCTAATAAAGGGGGTCCAACCCGCTACTAGCAAGGTGGACCTAATAAAGGGGGTCCAACCCACTACTAGCAAGGGGGACCTAATAAAGGGGGTCCAACCCACTCCTAGCAAGGTGGACCTAATAAAGGGGGTCCAACCCACTACTAGCAAGGGGGACCTAATAAAGGGGGGTCCAACCCACTCCTAGCAAGGTGGACCTAATAAAGGGGGTCCAACCCACTCCTAGCAAGGTGGACCTAATAAAGGGGGTCCAACCCCACTACTAGCAAGGGGGACCTAATAAAGGGGGTCCAACCCACTCCTAGCAAGGTGGACCTAATTAGGGGGTCCAACCCACTCCTAGCAAGGTGGACCTAGTAAAGTGGGTCCAACCCGCTACTAGAAAGGTGGACCTAATAAAGGGGGTCCAACCCGCTACTAGAAAGGTGGACCTAATAAAGGGGGTCCAACCTGCGATTAGCAAGGTGGACCTAATAAAGGGGGTCCAACCCGCTACTAGCAAGGGGGACCTAATAAAGGGGGCCCAACCCACTACTAGCAAGGGGGATCTAATAAAGGGGGTCCAACCCGCTACTAGAAAGGTGGACCTGCGGACGCCCATGACCAGCCACTCTGCACAAGGAGAGAGAGAGAGCAGAGATGTGGGAGGCTCCACCCACTACAGAAAAACTACAGGGGGGGTGGAGACAAGACCAGTCCCCCTGTACAAGAAGAGAGAGTAGAGCTGTGGGAGGGGTCCAGCAGGCTCCACCCACTACAGAAAAACTATAGGAGGGGGCTTAGACAAGACCAGCCACCCTCCACAAGTAGAGAGCAGAGCTGTGGAAGGGATCCAACAGGCTCCACTCACTACAGAACTACAGGAAGCGGTGGAGACAAGACCAGTCCCCCTGCACAAGAAGAGAGAGAGGAGATGTGGGAGGGACCCAGCAGGCCAGCAAGTCACCAGGGTTTAAATGATTGTATCATCTCTGAGCTAAAGTACTGTAGATGGTGACCCTGGATGATGCCTGAACAAATATGGTGGTGATATCTGGGAGAGGTTATACAGTGCCTTGAAAATAGTATTCATACCCCTTGACATTTTCCACATTTTGTCATGTTACAATCAAAACGTAAATGTATTTTATTGGAATTTCAGTGATAGACCAACACAAAGTGTCACATAATTGTGAAGTGGAAGGAAAATTATAAAAAAAATTTTTTTTATATTTTTTACAAATAAAGGTTTGTGATGATTTGTGAAAATCTATTAGAACCAATTGCCTTCAGAAGTCACCTAATTAGTAAATAGAGTCTACATGTGTGTCATTTATTCTCAGTATAAATACAGCTGTTCTGTGAAGCCCTCAGAGGTTTGTTAGAGAACCCTAGTGAACAAACAGCATCATGAAGGCCAAGGAACACACCAGACAGGTCAGGGAAAAAGTTGTGGAGAAGTATAAAGCAGGGTTAGGTTATAAAAAAATCTCCCAAGCTTTGACCATCTCACGGAGCTCTGTTCAATCCATCATCGGAAAATGGAAAGAGTATGGGCACAACTGCAAACCTACCAAGACATGGCCGTCCACCTAAACTGACCGGGCCGGGCAAGGAGAGCATTCATCAGAGAAGAGCCAAGAGGTCCATGGGAACTCTGGAGGAGCTGCCGAGATCCACAGCTCAGGGGGGAGAGTCTGTCCACAGGACAACTATTAGTCGTGTTCTCCACAAATCTGCCCTTTATGGAAGAGTGACAAGAAGAAAGACATTGGAGAAAGAAAGTCATAAGAAGTCCTGTTTGTAGTTTGTGAGAAGCCATGTGGGGGAGGGGAGCAAACATGTGGAAGAAGGTGATCTGCTCAGATGAGACCAAAATTCAACTTTTTGGCCTCAAAGTAAACTGCTATGTGTGGGGGAAACTAACACTGCCCATCCCCCTGAACACACCATCCCCACCGTGAAACATGGTGGTGGCAGCTTCATGTGGTGGGGATGGTTTTCTTCAGCAGGGACAGGGAAGCTGGTCAGAGTTGATGGGAAGATGGATGGAGACAAATACAGGACAATCTTAGAAGAAAACCTGTTAGAGTCGGCAAAAGACTTGAGACTGGGGGGGGGGGGTCACCTTCCAGCAGGACAACGAGCCGAAACATACAGCCAGAGCTACAATGGAATGGTTTAGATCAAAGCATATTCATGTGTTAGAATGGCCCAGTCACAGTCCAGACCTAAATCCCATTGAGAATCTGTGACAAGACTTGAAAATTGCTGATCACAGACGCTCTCCATCCAATCTGACAGAGCTTGAGATATTTTACAAAGAAGAAGAATGGGCAGAAATGTCCTCTCTAGATGGGCAAAGCTGGTAGAGACACCCCCAAAAAGACTTGTAGAGAAAGGGGGTTCTACAAAGTATTGACTCCGGGGGGCGCCATACAAATGCCCCCTCCCCCCCCACACTTTTCACATATTTATTTGTATAATTTATCATTTTCCTTCCACTTCACAATTATGTGACACTTTGTGTTGGTCCATCACATAAAATCCCAATAAAATACTTTTACGTTTTTGGTTGTAACATGATAAATATGTGGGGAATTTCAAGGGGTATGAATACTTTTTCAAGGCACTGTATATACATGGAAGGGACACTGGCACATCACTCACATTCTCCAGCTAATATGAAGAAAGAAATGACTCTGGTGGGGGGAGGGGAGACGCGGAGGCTCCGCACAGATCTGTATTGTGCAGCGGCGGGCTCTGAATACACAGCAGAGGGATGAAATGGAAAATCATGCCGTGAATCTTTTCTCCATCATTATCGCCTCTCTGTCCTTTGTGATAAATGAAATAAGTTATTTGCCTGCGGGAGCCTCCGAGAACAACGATAACTCCACGTCTGATCATGGGAATACGGAACAGCAAACAGAGCAGGTGAATTGTAGCGGCGCTCTCGTCTTCCAGGGCCACTGGGGGGGGGGGGGCCTGGGGGGCACCGGCCCCTAACGTATCTGTGAGAGGCCTCTACAGAAAGACCACATTTGCACAGTCCACAGTCAGCCCACAGCACGGCAGATTGCTTTCCAGAAGGTGGTAGAGCAGCGGCTTCCAGGCGTTCAAGAGGTGGTCCTGTCGCCTCATAAATGTGTTTTTATTTTCAATCCCAAGGTGGGGATTTTGTATTAAAATACGGCCCTGCAAGTGCGAGCAAAGTGTCTGCAGGATGTCCGCGTCCCGCGGCCAGTCAGAGGCTCAATTCACATCCAACCGCTCTCTTTATACTACTCAGGAGAGGAAAACATACATTGTATCCTCCTCACCAGAGAAGGAGAATGTAAAATAATAATAATAATAATAATAATATACATTGTATCCTCCTCACCAGAGAAGAAGAATGTAAAATAATAATAATAATAATAATAATAATAATAATATACATTGTATCCTCCTCACCAGAGAAGAAGAATGTAAAATAATAATAATAATAATAATAATAATAATAATAATATACATTGTATCCTCATCACCAGAGAAGGAGAATGTAAAATAATAATAATAATAATAATAATAATAAAATACATTGTATTATCCTCACCAGAGAAGGAGAATGTAAAATAATAATAATAATAATAATAATAATAATATACATTGTATCCTTCTAACCAGAGAAGGAGAATGTAAAATAATAATAATAATAATAATAATAATAATAAAATACATTGTATTATCATCACCAGAGAAGGAGAATGTAAAATAATAATAATAATAATAATATACATTGTATCCTCCTCACCAGAGAAGGAGAATGTAAAATAATAATAATAATAATAATAATAATAATAATAATAATAATAATATACATTGTATCCTCCTCACCAGAGAAGAAGAATGTAAAATAATAATAATATATATTGTATCCTCCTCACCAGAGAAGGAAAATGTAAAATAATAATAATAATAATAATAATAATAATAATAATAATATACATTGTATCCTCCTCATCAGAGAAGGAGAATGTAAAATAATAATAATAATATACATTGTATCCTCCTAACCAGAGAAGAAGAATGTAAAAAATGTATATTAATAATAAAAATAATAAAGATACAGGGGGTCCCCGAGTTACGAACTCGTTAGGGACTGGCCGCCTGTACGGAAGTCGGAAATGTTCGTAAGTCGGCCGCGCATACCGACAAATACGGAGATTTCCGGACATTTCCGATGTTCCGTCTAATGCCGTTCTGCGCATGCGCGGCAAATTACGGACATTTCCGGCATTTTATATTAAAAATAAAAATAATAAAGATACATTGGGGGTCATGTACTATAGCGCCGATAAATGATCCTGCAGTCTCACAAAATAGCACTCAATTAAGGCCAATTAAGACTTCAACTCTCAGAAACTGGGCGCTAATGTAAATGGAAAGTAGCGCTATTGCCGGCAAACATGCCTGTCAGATCCCATATGCGGGAATATTGGAAGTCAATGGGGCTCGAACCTGCAAAATCCAAAGTTCTCACTGAAGGCGTATATGCAAGTTCATTGCCATAAAAAGTGTTTGGGGACCCGGGTCCTGCCCCAGGGGACAATGCTTAAAGTGAAACAATAAAAATCAAAAATTCCTTTAAATATCGTGCCTGGGGGGTGTCCTTAGTATACCTGTAAATTAGCGCATCTTTCCCATGCTTATTACAGTACTGCAGCAAAATTTAATTTCTAAAGGAAAACATTTCATTTAAAATTCCTCGCAGCCGTAATGATTTGCCGGTTCCCGGCAATATAGAGTTGAAATCAATGAAAAAAATGGCGTAGGTTCCCCTCACCAGTCCATACCAGGTCCTTCAAGTCTGGTATGGATATTAAGGGGAACTCCATGCCAATTTTTTTAAAAACAATGGTGTAGGGGTCCCCCCCAAAATCCATACCAGACCCTTTAGGTCTGGTATGGATATTAAGGGGAACCCTGCGCCAAAATTTGAAAAAAAAAATGGTGTGGGGGGGCCCCCCAAAATCCATACCAGACTCTTATCCGAGCATGCAGCCTGGCAGGCTGCAGGAAAAGAACAGGGAGACGAGAGAGCGCCCCCCCCCTCCTGAACCGTACCAGGCCACATGCCCTCAACATGGGGAGGGTGCATTGGGGTCCCCCCCAAAACACCTTGTCCCCATGTTGATGGGGACAAGGGCCTCATCCCCACAACCCTTGCCCGGTGGTTGTGGAGGTCTGCGGGTGGGGGGCTTATCGGAATCTGGAAGCCCCCTTTAACAAAAGGGTCCCCAGATCCCGGCCTACCCCCTATGTGAATGGGTATCGGGTACATTGTACCCCTACACAGTCACCAAAAAAAGCTGTGAAATGTGACAAAAGACAATAGCCGGTTTTTGACAATTCCTTCATTAAAAATGTCTTCTTCTTTCCCCCGTTTCTTCCTCCATCTTCCTCTGGTCTTTATTCGGTTTTCTCCTTCTTCCTCCAGCTTCTTCTTTCACCGCTTCTTCCTCCGCTTCTTCCTCTGGTCTTCTCCATCTTCCTCCAGCTTCTTCTTCCCCCGCTTCGTCCTCCGGTCTTTCACCTCCGCCACTCCCGCCATCGACCTGCTGAACATGAAACCAACGAACCTCGTTCGACGATATATAAGTATGGGGCGTGGCCCCCGGATGACATCAGCAGGAGACCCCGTTCCCTTGTAACATCACTGACCCATCATGCCCTGAGCGGTGAAGTCACAAGGGGCGGGGTCTCGGAGTGACATCATCCGCCATATCGCAGCATCGGAGGAGGTTAGTTTTTGAATGTTCAGCGGGAGTGGCGGAGGAGAAAGACTGGAGGACGGACCAGGGGAAGAAGAAGCCGGAGGAAGATGGAGAAGACCGGAGGAAGAAGCGGAGGAAGATGGGGGAAGAAGCAGGGGAAGAAGAAGCTGAAGGAAGAAGGAGAAAACCGAAGGAAGACCGGAGGAAGATGGAGGAAGAAACAGGGGAAAAAAGAAGAAATTTTTAATAAAGGAATTGTCAAAAACCGGCTATTGTCTTTTGTCACATTTCACAAAATTTTTGTGAATGTGTAGAGGTACAATGTACTCGATGCCCATTCACATAAGGGGGGGGGGGGGGGGTCGGGATCTGGGATCTTGTTAAAGGGAGCTTCCAGATTCCGATAAGCCCTCCCGCCCGCAGACCCCCACATCAACCGGGCAAGGGTTGTGGGGATGAGGCCCTTGTCCCCATCAACATGGGGACAAGGTGCTTTGGGGGGACCATGCTGAGGGGTGCAAATACCATGTGACACAAAAAATTGCAACAACCATCATTTTATTCTCTAGGGCCTCTGCTATATATATATATATATATATATGTATATATAGTTTCATAGTATAGTTTCATAGTTAGTAAGGTTGAATAAAGACACCAGTCCATCCAGTTCAACCTGAGCGAGTGTCTACAACTGTCCCTATCCCTGTACATTGCACACTCACATTGGTCCCTACCCTCAAGGACCCCACAATCCAAGGTCCCCATTCATATACTAGGGCCAATTTTTGAACAGAAGCCAATTAACCTACCAGCATGTCTTTGGATTGTGGGAGGAAACCAGAGTACCCGGAGGAAACCCACGCAGGCACAGGGAGAACATGCAAACTCCAGGCAGGTAGTGTCGTGGTTGGGATTCGAACCAGCGACCCTTCTTACTGCTAGGTGAGAGTGCTAACCACTACACCACTGTGCTACCCTATATATATATTGTGACAGTACAGTTCCCTGTCCTAGTAATTGTCACCCAGGGTTCTCAAATAGGCAGGTTGAGGGGCTCCAGGGGTATTTAATGTGGAGGAATCTGTTTTATCAGTTTCCTCCAAAGTTTGTAAAATCCAGTTGGGGACCTGGAGCCCAGAGATTCCATAGCGTTATGGGTGGGACGGAATCTCCAATCCTGGGACCGGGTTTTGGGAACAGGGTTGATTGAGCAGGTGGGTCCTGGGCTTATAGCAGAGTCAGGATTAGGGTTCTGGGCTCCACCCAGAGAGACAGGATGTCTCCAGAGAGTCCAGGTGTGCACTAGTGAAAGCCAGAGACCCAAGTCTGAGGATCAGAGCAGTGAGGGGCTGCTTTCTAGATAGACGCTGTGTGCGTTGAAGCTGTGTGCATCTAAGGAGACAGATGAGAGCCTGAAGTGGAAGGCCTGAGCAGCAAGGAAGCTGCAAAGAGGTACAGTAGTTGTACGGAAACCCTGTTTTATGGCCAAGAGGGCTGAAGCGTAAAGCCTAAGTGGCAGTACTGCCGAAGAGAGAGAGACTTGGCATTTTTCATTTGTTATTGTTTTTGGGAGAAGAACCCCTATGTGGGCATCCAAGTGCATGTATGAACTTTCGTTTATTTTGTTCACTTTAATAAAAGTGGGCTACCATGCCCTTAAACTAAAGTTCCTGTTTGCTGTGATCTTACTGAAAAGGCATCTACCACTGAGCTAGACATCCCCCAATGTCACAATATATATATATATATATACAATGTTTGGGGGTTCTAAGTACTTTTCTAGCAAAGAATACTGTAGCGCCAGAAAAGGCTGGGTCGGCAAGTAAAGCACCTCTGCCTTTCTCTCCTTCGATCCTCCTAGATCGGGGCGTAGAACGAACCCTCCTTCTCAGCTGCTGGCACCTGGCCAGCCACGAGGTCGGGCCCCCTGTGATGGGCTTATATAAGGTCGTTCTTTTCTCTTGGAAGTCACAAACATTGGAAATTACAAAAAACTTCAAAGTCCCCAAAATGTATATATAACAAATGTGATCTATGAGCACTGCAGGAACCTGGTGTGGAGCCTCGGAAGGTAAATAGAGAATATACGGGAGGTATTAATGAGCAAACAAAAGCTAAATTTAACAAGATAAGAACAAAACAGACACCTTTCGTTATACTATATATCACAACCTGAGACATAGAACATCACAACAGTATTAAGATATGCAAGATAAATTTCCAAACCACACCGCCCCTCCCCCCCCCATGTTCTCCGATTGGAGGTAGATCCAGTCTGCTCCTCCATGTTGTCAAGTTTGAAAAACACAAATCAGCAGAACCGCAATACAAAACACAATCCTTTATAATAATCCCTTTACAAAACAATGCAAGGCCGTACAAATAGCACGCTCCTCTGTATGACGCCACTCGTCCCCTCACTGAAACAGGTCATCTGAAGTAGCCTGGATTTTTTGTACAATCTTTCATTGTTTTTAACCCCTTTCCAACCAGCCCCAGCATCCCTTCAAAGTGGTATTAAAGCCCAAAATTGAAAACAGCCGACAAGGGGGGCTTTTATAACAGAACAGACCCTAGAGGTTTCTTTTGTCATAAGACCCTATTTGTCGCTCATGACAGAAGAGACCACTAGGTTCCTATGACAGAAGAGACCACTAGGGTCTTATGACAGAAGAGACCACTGGGGTCTTATGACAGAAGAGACCACTAGGTTTCTATGACAGAAGAGACCACTGGGGTCTTATGACAGAAGAGACCAATAGCTTCCTATGACAGAAGAGACCACTAGGTTCCTATGCTAGAAGAGACCACTAGGGTCTTATGACAGAAGAGACCACTAGCTTCCTATGACAGAAGAGACCACTAGGTTCCTATGACAGAAGAGACCACTAGGTTCCTATGACAGAAGAGACCACTAGGTTCCTATGACAGAAGAGACCACTAGGGTCTTATGACAGAAGAGACCACTAGGGTCTTATGACAGAAGAGACCACTAGGTTCCTATGACAGAAGAGACCACTAGCTTCCTATGACAGAAGAGACCACTAGGTTCCTATGACAGAAGAGACCACTAGGTTCCTATGACAGAAGAGACCACTAGGGTCTTATGACAGAAGAGACCACTAGGGTCTTATGACAGAAGAGACCACTAGGTTCCTATGACAGAAGAGACCACTAGGTTCCTATGACAGAAGAGACCACTAGGGTCTTATGACAGAAGAGACCACTAGGTTCCTATGACAGAAGAGACCACTAGGTTCCTATGACAGAAGAGACCACTAGGGTCTTATGACAGAAGAGACCACTAGGTTCCTATGACAGAAGAGACCTCTAGGGTCTTATGACAGAAGAGACCACTAGGGTCTTATGACAGAAGAGACCACTAGGTTCCTATGACAGAAGAGACCACTAGGTTCCTATGACAGAAGAGACCACTAGGTTCCTATGACAGAAGAGACCACTAGGTTCCTATGACAGAAGAGACCACTAGGTTCCTATGACAGAAGAGACCACTAGGTTCCTATGACAGAAGAGACCACTAGGTTCCTATGACAGAAGAGACCACTAGGTTCCTATGAAAGAAGAGACCACTAGCTTCCTATGACAGAAGAGACCACTAGGTTCCTATGACAGAAGAGACCACTAGGTTCCTATGAAAGAAGAGACCACTAGCTTCCTATGACAGAAGAGACCACTAGGATCTTATGACAGAAGAGACCACTAGGTTCCTATGACAGAAGAGACCGATAGCTTCCTATGACAGAAGAGACCACTAGGATCTTATGACAGAAGAGACCACTAGGTTCCTATGACAGAAGAGACCACTAGCTTCCTATGACAGTATGGGAAATTTTGAGTATAGCCTCATATAATAAGGGTCAGAAGGAAGTAAAAACGTGCCATCATCCAATTTGAAACATTGAAAGGCAGGAAGGAGAAAATGTGAGGACAGTTGCTGATGCTGACCAATACACAAGGACACCCAGATGGGCTTCCTATGACAGAAGAGACAGCTAGCTTCCTATGACAGAAGAGACCAATAGCTTCCTATGACAGAAGAGACCAATAGCTTCCTATGACAGAAGAGACCAATAGCTTCCTATGATAGAAGAGACCACTAGCTTCCTATGACAGAAGAGACCACTAGCTTCCTATGACAGAAGAGACCACTAGCTTCCTATGGTAGAAGAGACCACTAGGGTCTCATGAGAGGAGATACCACTAGGGTCTTATGATAGAAGAAACCACTAGCTTCCTATGACAGAAGAGACCATTGGGTTCCTATGACAGAAGAGACCACTAGGGTCTCATGAGAGGAGAGACCACTTGGGTCTTATGACAAAAGAGACCACTAGGTTCCTATGACAGAAAATACCACTAGGGTCTTATGAAAAGAGAGACCACTAGCTTCCTATGACAGAAGAGACCACTAGGGTCTTGTGAGAGGAGAGATTACTGGGTTCCTATGACAGAAGAGACCACCAGGGTCTTATGACAGAAAAGACCACTAGCTTCCTATCACAGAAGAGACCACTAGATTCCTATGACAGAAGAAACCACTAGGGTCTTATGACAGAAATGACCACTGGGTTCCTATAACAGAAGAGACCACTAGGGTCTTATGAGAGGAGAGACCACTAGCTTCCTATGACAGAAGAGACCAATAGGTTCCAATAACAGAGGAGATCACTAGGGTCTTAAGGCAGAAGAGATCACTAGGGTCTTGTGAGAGGAGAGATTACTGGGTTCCTATGACAGAAGAGACCACTAGGGTCTTATGAGAGGAGAGACCACTGGGTTCATATGACAGAAGAGACCGCTAGGGTCTTATGACAGAAAAGACCACTAGCGTCCTATCACAGAAGAGACCACTAGATTCCTATGACAGAAGATACCACTAGGGTCTTGTGAGAGGAGAGACCACTGGGTTCCTATGACAAAAGAGACCACTAGGGTCTTATTACAGAAGAGACCACTAGGGTCTTATGACAAAAGAGACCACTAGGGTCTTATGAGAGGAGAGACCACTAGAGTCTTATGACAGAAGAAACCACTAGCTTCCTATGACAAAAGAGACCACTAGGTTCCTCTGACAGAAGAGACCACTAGGGTCCTATGTCAGAGGAGACCACTAGGGTCTTATGCGAAGAGAGACCACTGGGGTCTTATGACAGAAGAGACCACTAGGTTCCTGTAGCAGAAGAGACCACTAGATTCCTATAGCAGAAGAGACCACTAGGGTCCTATAGCAGAAGAGACCACTAGGGTCCTATAGCAGAAGAGACTTCTAGGGTCCTATAGCAGAAGAGACCACTAGGGTCCTATAGCAGAAGAGACCACTAGGGTCTTATGACAGAAGAAACCAATAAATATACGCTTATTGGGATTTTTTTTTACCAAAAATATGTAGCAGAATACATTTTAGCCTAAATTGATGAAGAAATTACATTTTTTAAATTTTTTTTTTAATTGGATATGTTTTATATCAGAAAGTAAAAAATATTGTTTTTTTTCAAAATGGTCGGTCTTCTTTTGTTTATAGTGCAAAAGATAAAAACATCATCAAATACCACCAAAAGAAAGCTCTATTTGTGTGGAAAAATAGGACACCAATTTTATCTCAGTACATCGCCGCACGGCCGCGCAATTGTCAGTTAAGAGTAACGCAGTGCCGTATCGCAAAAAAATGGCCTTGTCATGAAGGTGGGTAAATCTCCCGGAGGTCAAGTGGTTAAGCTCCTCCACGCATATATTACCAGGAAAACGCACCATTTTATGCTGTGCTAGCCAGTACATCTTAGTATAATTGTGATGTGTCATTAATGGAAAAGGAAGACATTATTTCTTCTGGAAAGTGCATCCTTCGCCTCTGTCATCTCTCTATATTTCCATTTAAACGTCTCACATTGTGCATCACATTCCATATCGAAGGCCAAAGAGCCAAGGGGGTCAGAGCGCGGAGATATGAAGCTCCGTCTGCAAACACGGCCCCTCTTTTATCCGGACACAAGCTGTGACATAAAAATAATTACGTGGAAGGCCCACCGGTGGTGATGGTGCGGAGGACGACGTTCCTGGGGCCATACTGAGCCCCCTATGGGAGCGCGCGCTAATACGCTAAAAGCATGGCCGGCAGATGTATTGCCGAAGTGTGAGAAGTCTCCGCTCAATCCTCAGCCACAGGGGACGTATAGGAAAATCATTGCATTGATGTTGCTAAAAGCATTTTTTTTTTTAATGTCAAGGAAAACACACCTTACTTATACGAGGAATGCATGTAATCTTCTATAAGTGCGTAAAAACTGGAAGAGATAAAACCTCACTCTACTCTTCCTGCAGTGTTGAACTTTTGTACATTGACACGGATGACCCTCAAATTGCTGCTTCTTATTTCCTTATTTCAGCAGCGCACTCTGAGCATAAATTAAGAGCCTTGACAGGGATACCTAACCATCAATTATGGGGCCTGTCGTATTGGGAAAATTAAACTCAAGTAAACTCCAACTTTTTGTGCCAGTCAAAAACATTTAAGGGCGTAGCAGCCCACTTTGATTAAATGAAACGAAAGACACACCGATAGGAGACGACCTGACCCCTGGGTGAGACCTTCTGTCTCTTGGCTACTGGCTGGGGCTCTTCTGACCCCTGGATGAAACCTACTGTCTCTTGACCGGGGCTCATCTGACCCCTGGGTGAGACCTTCTGTCTCTTGGCTCCAGGGTGGGACTGCTCTGACCCCTGCATGAGACCTACTGTCTCTTGGCTCTAAGCTGGGGCTCCTCTAAACCCCTGGATGAGACCTCCTCTCTTGGGTAGGGCTCCTCTGCCTCCTGGGTGAAACCTCCTGTCTCCTGGGTCCTGACTGGGGCTCCTCTGTCCCCTGGACAAGACCTTCTGTCTCTTGGTTCCTACCTGGGGCTCCTCTGGCACCTGGATGAGACCTCCTTTCTCTTGGCTGAGGCTCCTCTGACCCTTGGGTGAGACCTCTTGTCTCTTGACTCCTGGCGGGGGCTCCTCTGACCCCTGGATGAGACCTTCTCTTTCTTGGCTCCTGGCTGGGGCTCCTCTGACCCCTGAATGAGACCTCCTATCTCCTGGCTCCATGCTGAGGCTCCTCTGACCCCTGGATGGGACCTCCTTTCTCTTCGCTTCTGGCTGGGGCTCCTCTGACTCCCAGATGAGACCTCCTGACTCTTGGCTCCTGGCAGGGCTCCTCTGACCCCTGGATGAGACCTTCTCTCTCTTGGCTGGGGCTCCTCTGACCCCTGAATGAGACCTCCTATCTCCTGGCTCCATGCGGAGGCTCCTCTGACCCCTGGATGGGAACACCTGTCTCCTGGCTCCATGCTGAGGCTCCTCTGACCCCTGGATGGGACCTCCTTTCTCTTGGCTTCTGGCTGGGGCTCCTCTGACTCCCAGATGAGACCTCCTGACTCTTGGCTCCTGGCAGGGCTCCTCTGACCCCTGGATGAGACCTTCTCTCTCTTGGCTGGGGCTCCTCTGACCCCTGAATGAGACCTCCTATCTCCTGGCTCCATGCGGAGGCTCCTCTGACCCCTGGATGGGATCTCCTGTCTCTTGGCTTCTGGCTGGGGCTCCTCTGACTCCCAGATGAAACCTCCTGTCTCTTGGCTCCTGGCAGGGCTCCTCTGACCCCTGGATGAGACCTTCTCTCTCTTGTCTGGGGCTCCTCTGACCCCTGAATGAGACCTCCTCTCTCTTGTCTGGGGCTCCTCTGACCCCTGAATGAGACCTCCTCTCTCTTGTCTGGGGCTCCTCTGACCCCTGAATGAGACCTCCTATCTCCTGGCTCCATGCGGAGGCTCCTCTGACCCCTGGATGGGAACACCTGTCTCTTGGCTTCTGGCTGGGGCTCCTCTGACTCCCAGGTGAGACCTCCTGTCTCTGGGCTCCTGTCTGGGGCTCCTCTGACCCCCTGGTAAGACCTCTGGTCTCTTGGCACCTGGCTGGGGCTCCTCTGACCCCTGGATGAGACCTCCTGTTTCTTGGCTGCTTGCTGGGGCTCCTCTGACCCCTGGTTAAGACCTCCCATTTCTTGGCTCTAGGCTGGGGCTCCTCTAAACCCCTGGATGAGACCTCCTGTCTCTTGCCTCCTGGCTGGGGCTCCTCTGAGCTCTGGTTGAGACCTCCTGGCTGGGGCTCCTCTGGTCCCTGCATGAGACCTCCTGTCTCTTGATTGGGGCTCATCTGACCCCTGGGTAAGACCTTCTGTCTCTTGGCTCCAGGGTGGGACTCCTTTACCCCTGCATTCGACCTCTTGTCTCTTGGCTATAGGCTAGGGCTCCTCTAAACCCCTGGATGAGACCTCCAGGCTCTTGGCTACTGGCTGGGGCTCATCTGACACCTAGATGAGACCTCCTCTCTTGGCTAGGGCTCCTGTGACCCCTGGATGAAAACTACCATCTCTTGGGTCCTGACTGGGGCTCCTCTGACCCCTAGATGAGACATCCTGTCTCTTGGTTCCAGGCTGGGGCTCCTGTGACCCCTGGGTGAGACCACCTGTTTGTTGGTTCCTAGCTGGGGCTCCTCTGACCCCTGTATGAGACCCCCTGTCTCCTGGCTGGGGCTCCTCTGACCCCTGGATGAGACTTTCTCTCTCTTGGCTCCTGGCTGGGGCTCCTCTGACCCCTCAATGAGACCTCCTGTCTCCATGCTGAGGCTCCTCTGACCCCTGGATAAGACCTCCTGTCTCTTGGCTTCTGGCTGGGGCTCCTCTGACTCTCAGATAAGACCTCCTGTCTCTTGGCTCCTGTCTGGGGCTCCTCTGACCCCTGGATGAGACCTCCTATCTCTTCGCTTCTGCCTTGGGCTCCTTTGACACCCGGATGAGACCTCCTGTCTTTTGGCTCCTCTGACCCCCAGATGAGACCTCCTGTCTCTTGGCTCCTTGCTGGGACTCCTCTGACCCCTGGAGGAGAGCTTCTGTCTCTTGGCTCCTGACGGGGGCTCCTCTGACCCCTGGATGAGACCTTCTGTCTCTTGGCTGGGGCTCCTCAGACCCCAGGTTGAGATTGCCTGTCTCTTGGCTCCTGACTGGGGCTCCTCTGACCCCTGGATGAGACCTCCTGTCTCTTCGCTCCTGCCTTGGGCTCCTTTGACACCCGGATGAGACCTCCTGTCTTTTGGCTCCTCTGACCCCCAGATGAGACCTCCTGTCGCTTGGCCCCTGATGGGGGCTCCTCTGACCACTGGATGAGACCTCCTGTCTCTTGGCTGGGGCTCCTCTGAACACAGGTTGAGATCGCCTGTCTCTTGGCTCCTGACTGGGGCTCCTCTGGCCCCTGGATGAGACCTCCTGTCTCTTGACTGGGGCACTTCTGACCCCTGGGTGAGAACTCCTGTCTCCCACACTGGGAGCAGTCTCCAAACTGGGAGCTCTGAGCTCTCCTCAGGCTTGAGTATATAATGACCCTGCACACCTGTGTACTCAGACAAGCTGTGGTCACTTGGTAAAATTCAGACACAGGATTGAAAGTTGCAATCCGGGACTACAGAATCCAGAGAAAGACAAAAACACAGCTTTCTCTGCTCACACCTCACACCTCGAATTAACCCTCAATGCGATTCCTGTGTCAAATTCTCCTCCATTTTCACAGTGACAGGACCTCGCTCTGTCACAGGTCCCCGGGTAACTCTCTGTAGCAGCTGGCAGTGTCAACTGTGACAATGCGTGTAATTAATCTTCACATAAGGTATGTCTATATTAATGACGGGCAGGAGAAGAGCTGTCATAGTCAGGCTGAGCAAAGACACAAGTCCATTGTGTTCAGCATAGTCAGTACATTACATTACATAATTATAATAAAATAACCATAATGGTATTTTATATTACGACACAATGAATAATGCTCTTGCACACAATTACTCCTATAACCCTTAAGCCCCATACACATGGTCGGATTTTCTCATGGATTCTGTCCGATCGGACAATGTTGTTGAAAAATCAGACCGTGTGTATGCACCATCGGACAGTGTACGTCGGATTGTCCGACGGACAAAGTCCTATCTCCTGCTGGATAGATTTTCCGACAACACGGTCCGATCACACCAAATCCGATCGTGTGTACCGTTGTCCGACGGACAAAGTACTACGCATGCTCAGATCACATTACAAGACCAAAGCTATTGGCTACTAGCCTCTACGTAGTCCCGTCGTAGGCAACAAACGTCACCACGTTCAGAATGATCGGATTTTCCGACAACTTTGTCCGACCGTGTGTACGCAAAACCAACATCAGACAAAGTATGACGGACATGGTCTGACGGACCTGGTCCTCGGATAATCCGCGCGTGTGTATGGGGCTTAATACAAACTTATTTAAACTTTTTTGCAGAACCACAAGCCTTAGCTGTCCTATAAGGTTTTAGCAAAGAAGAAACTCTAGGATTTGTTACTGCATTAGTTATACAGGGTTATAACAAAGGAGAAGCTCTCGGATTAGGATTGCATTAGGCATACATGAATATAGCAGAAGAAAAACTCTGGGATTGGGGCTGCATTAGACATACAGGGATATAGTAGAGGAGAAACTCTGGGATTGGGACTGCATTAGGCATATGTCAGAAACCATGAATCAGACTGAGGCAGAAGTACAGTTAAATCACACTTGAAGTAAATAGAACAAACGTAGTCAAAACATAGCCGAAGTTCGGTAACCGGAACGGATAGTCAGACAAGCCAGAAAGTCGGGAGCCAGGGATCAGCGTAGTGGAACAGCAAGCAGGATCTGGAGCCAGAAGGAATGTCAGCCAAGTAAGTCTTTAACAGGAATGCAGGAGATAGTCTCTGTGATGTTGACCAAGGTGAGTAGGCAGGACTGACGAGCAGGATATCATCAACAGGTGAGTCACTGTGGGGAGATAAGAGCTGGCAATTAGCCGACAGCTGAGTGGCCAGTTCCGAGAAGGAAGGGCTGAGCCCAGCCATGACAGCATACAGGGTTATAACAGAGGAGAAACTCTGGGATCTGGACTGCATTCGACATACAGGGATATAGCAGAGGAGAAACTCTGGGATGACGAACGAGGAGAACTGGGCTCGGGGGTAGAGGGTTTGGTGAAGACACGTCCTGGAATTCCTTTGTGGGTTTAGTTCATGGGTTTAATTGGCAGATCCATCTCCATACAATGCCCTTGTAGAAATCTTTGAAGATAAGAAATGACAGAAGAGCCAACCCACTAGTCAGGGCCTAGAATGTGTTATTTTTTTTAGACTTAGCAGTCAACAAATAAAAGTCAATGTATTTTGGAGCTACACAAGCCCCCCTATTATCAGGGTTCTATTCCCATGAAAGCCAGCAGTTTAGCAGATGAACCTGATCTCATGAGCTTGTCGAATGGCCATGGTTTTCGAATGGGATATCCGACAAGTTCCAATCCCTGACCTCAACCCTACTGAACACCTTTGGGATGTATTGGGTTGCCAATTGTTAGCCAGGTCTTCTCATCCAACATCAGTACCAAGATCTTGTGGAAAGCCTTCCCAGAAGAGTGAAGGCTGTGTAAGGGTAGGCCAACTACAAACGAATGGCCATGGTTTTGGAATGGGATGTTCATTTGTATTTGGTCTACCCTTTGTGGCTAAAGCAGCCTCAACTCATCTGGGAAGGCTTTCCACAAGATCTTGGTGGACAGATGCTGATGTTGGGTGAGAAGTCCTTACAACTGGCATTCCAATTCATCCCAAAGGGGTTCAGTAGGGTTGAGGCCAGCGCTTGGAACTTGTTGGATATCCCATTCCAACATAAGACCTCCACTCTTCTTGCGAGGCTTTACAAAAGATTTTTTTAATTCAAAGGTGTTCAGTAGCTTTGAGCTTGTTGGATATCCCATTTTAAAACAATGGCCTCCACTCTTCAGGGAAGGGTTTCCACAATATTTTCTTATTCATCCCTAAAATGTTTAATAGGGTTGAGGTCAAGGCTTTGAGATTGTTGGATATCTTGTTTCAAAACCACGACCTCCAATTTCTGGGAAGGCTTACCACAAGATCTTGGGGGACAGGTGCCGATGTTGGATTAGAAGACCTGACTCACAGTTGGCATTCCAGTTCATATCAAAGGTGTTCAGTAGGGTTGAGGTCAGAGCTTGGAACTTGTTGGATATCCAATTCCAAAACCATGACCTTCACTCTTCTGAAAAGGCTTTCCACAAGATTTTCTAATTCACCCGAAAGCTGTTCAGTAGGGTTGAGGTCAGGGCTCTGTGAAGGACACTCAAGTTTCTCTATGACCTCAAACCTACTGAACACCTTAGGAATAAGAAGACCTCATCCCAACAGGTATTCCGTAGGGTTAAGGGCAGGTACTGATGATGGATGAGAAGACCTTATAACAAAGGCCTTTTAAAAGTAGCGTTGAGGTCAGGACTCTCGAGTTCCTCCAAATAAAGTTGGTCAAACCATGTCTTTATGGAGATGTCGGATGAGAAGACCTGGCTTGTTCCAATTGATCTCAAAGGTGTTCAGTAGGGATGAGGTCAGGGCTCTGTACAGGACAATCGAGTTCCTCCACATAAAGTTGGTCAAACCATGTCTTTATGGAGATGTCGGATGAGAAGACCTGGCTTGTTCCAATTAATCTCAAAGGTGTTCAGTAGGGTTGAGGTCAGGGCTCTGTACAGGACAATCAGGTTCCTCCACACCACACTGGTCAAACCACGTCTTTATGGATCTGGTTTTGGGGGTCATGCTGGAACACAAGTTTGGAAGAGCACAACTGTCTACAATGTCTTTGTATGATGGAGTATTAAAAGGACCCTTCACTGGAGACACCAACACTTGGAAGGGGGTTCACATACATTTACAAATACAGTGTATGGTAGCAAAGGTCATTTGGAGAGGGGTCCTCATATTTTTGGTCACATATTGCATACAGCATATTCATAGGAAGAATAAAGAAGATCCATACCCTAACCTTGTTATCTTCCTGAGTCCACTTACACGGAGCATTATTGATTGAAGAGCAAAGCTTGGGAGTCACATGAAAGAAAACCCCCATCGATATCCTAAAAGCCGGAGCCCGCCTTATCAGTCATCGACTAAGCATCTGAAGAATAAAGTTTAAAGATGAGGGTCTGCTCTGAGTTTAAGTTCCAATCTTGAAGGACTTGAAAGTCCTCCAATGCAATCTATAGAGAACTAGAACCTACGACAGAGCTAGAGATGGACATATTGCGACTTATAGCGGGACTGCCACCTAACAGTGCCCATCAGTGCCGCCTATCAGTGCTCATTAGTGCCACATATCAGTGCCACCTATCAGTGCCCATAAGTGTGGCATATTAGTGCCTCCTTATTAGTGCCCATAAGTGCCACCTCATCAATGCCCACCAGTTCAGCCTATCAGTGCCCATTAGTGCCGCCTATCCGTGCCCACTGTACCGCCTATCAGTGCCCGCCACTGCTGCCTAACAGTGCCCATCAGTGCCACCTAACAGTGCCCATCAGTGCCGCCTATCAGTCCTCATCAGTGCCACCTATCAGTGCCCATAAGTGCGGCATATTAGTGCCTCCTCATCAGTGCCCACCAGTTCAGCCTATCAGTGCCCATCGGTGCCGCCTCATCAGCGCACAACAGTGAAGGTGAAAAATTACTTAGTTACAAAATTTACTGACAGAAAAAAAAGTAAAAAAAAACATTTTTTTTTCCAAAATTGTTGGTCTTTTTTTTTTGCAAAAAATAAAAAACCCAGCAGTGATTAAATACCACCAAAAGAAAGCTCTATTTGTGTGAAAAAAAAAGATAAAAATTTGTTTGGGTACAGTGTAGCATGACCGCGCAATTGTCATTCAAAGTGCGACAGCGATGAAAGCTGAAAAATGGCGCCTGGGCAGGAAGGGGGTGTTCGTGCCCAGTAGGCAAGTGGTTAATGACCAGGCACTTACGATTCAGCACTGCGTCGCTTTAACTGAAAACTGCGCAGTCGTGCGGCGCTGTACCCAAACAAAATTGTCATTTTTAGCGGTACTGCTGCGGACAGATCGGAGACTTTTTTTTGGGACCATTGACATATATACAACGATCAGTGCTATAAAAATGCACTGATTACTGTATAAATGTCACTGGCAGGGAAGGGGGGTTAACACTAGGGGCGGCGATCAAGGGGTTAAATGTGTTCCCTGGGAGGTGTTTCTAACTGTGCGGGGGTGGGACTGACTGGAGGGGGAGGAGAGAGATCGCTGTTCCTGATTACTAGGAACAGACGATCTCTCTGTCTGTTTACAATGACAGATCCCCGGTCTGGCTCTCTTGGCTGGTGGACATTTGCGGTGTGGGGGGGTCAAGGGGGCAGCTTGGGACAACAATGACTGGGCCCTGGGGGGAGGGGGGCAGCTGCCCCTTTTGCCCCTGTGTTAAAGACGTCCCTGGTGATCTGGCACAGGGGCGAATCTTAAGTGGTTAAAACATTTTATTTTTTTTATTTCAATATTTACGTAGCTGATAATCCACACCTCATTCATATAACGAGGTCTTGTTATGAATGTCGGGTGACCTTGTTCTTCTGATCGGCACTCCATGGAAACTCAATGCGCTAAAAAATAACAATAATAATAATAAGTACACTCAATAAAAAGGTTTTTTTTATTTTATTTTGCGGTCTTTAGAAAATTAAAAAAAATAACAATAAAAAAAAAAAGAATTGAAGTCAAACTAAAGGCAAACTTTCCATTCTGGAGAGGTTTTCTTTTTTTGGCATTGATTTCCCTTCACTTCCTGTCCCAGAGGACAAAACAGGAAGTGAGGGGGAAAATCCCTCCGAAGTGGTTTTCACCAGAGCACTGCAGCAGGGTCCACGATTGTGCGCTGATTGGACACAGGGGATGCTGAAATTTCTTGCAATAGCCACTTGGGGGCGTGAGCGCGTTGCCGGAGGCGCGATCGCGCTTTGACTGGACACAGGGGATGCCATCATTTTGTGCAATAGCCACGGGGGGGGGGGCGTGGGCACGCCGCTGGTGGCGCAATCGCATGCTGACTGGACACAGGGGATGCCAAAATTTCATGCAATAGCCACTTGGGGGCGTGGGCGCGCTGCCGGAGGCGCGATCGCGCTTTGACTGGACCCAGGGGATGCCATAATTTCATGCAATAGCCACTGGGGGGGCGTAGGCACGCCGCTGGAGGCGCAATCGCGTTCTGACTGGACACAGTGGATGCCATAATTTCATGCAATAGCCACTGGGGGGGGGGGCGTGGACACGCTGCTGGAGGCGCAATCGCGTGCTGACTGGACACAGGGGATGCCATAATTTCGTGCAATAGCCAGGGGGGGTGCGGGCGTGGGCTCACCACCGGAGGCACGATTGTGCGCTAATTGGACACAGGGGATGCTGTAATTTTGTGCAATAGCCACTAGGGGGGGGGGGGCGTGCTGATTTGAACACGGGATGCCAATCAGCGGGTCCCGATGTCAGCCGGCCACCCGCGATCGTTCCCCAAAGAATGGAATGGCAATCTGCCTATGTAAACAAGGCAGATCACCGTTCTGTCAGAGGAGAAGGAGGAGCTCTTGTGTTCCGGCTAAGCAGGAACAGGGATCTTTGTCTTCACCCAGTCAGAGCACCTCCCCCCACACAGTTAGCAAACACGCAAGGGAGCACACCTAACCCTTTGATCGCCCCTTGCGCTAGCCCCTTTCCCGCCAGTGTCATTACTACAGTGACAGTGCATATTTTTGGCACCAATCACTGTATTGGTGTCACTGGTCCCCAAAAAGTGTCACTTAACCGCTTCCCCACCGCCTCACGCCGATATACGTCGGCAGAATGGCATGGCTAGGCAAAACCACGTACAGTTACGTGGTCCTTTAAGAGGCCAGCCGTGGGACACGGCCGCCGCCAGCGGCACGCTCGCGACCCGGTCGGGAGCTCCGTGACCCCGGCCGCGGGACCAGCGGACCCGATCGCCGCTGGTGTCCCGCGATCGGGTCACAGAGCTGAAGAACGGGGAGAGGTCTGTGTAAACAAACCTCTCCCCGCGCTTCCTACACTGCCTGTCACTGATCGGCTGTTCCCGGTCATCGGGAACGCCGAACAGTGATGTCAGACGTACAGCCACGCCCCCCTAATGTAAAAAAAAAAACACAACACGTCACAGATCATAACCCCTCCCTGCCCCCAAGTGGTTAACTCTTTCACTGCCAGTGTCATTTACACAGGAATCAGTGCATTTAAATAGCATTGATTGCTGTATAAATGACAATGGTCCCAAAAATGTGTCAAAAATGTCCGATGTGTCCGCCATAATGTCGCAGTCACAATAAAAATCGCTGATCGCCACCATTACTAGTAAAAAAAAAAATATTAATAAAAATGCTATAAAACTATCCCAATTTTGTAAACGCTATAACTTTTGCGCAAACCAATAAATAATCGCTAATTGCGATTTTTTTTACCAAAAATATGTAGAAGAATACGTATCGGACCAAACTATTTTTTGGGGATATTTATTATAGCAAAAAGTAAAAAATATTGCATTTTTTTTCAAAATTGTCGCTCTATTTTTGTTTATAGCGCAAAAAATAAAAACCGCAGGGGCGATCAAATACCACCAAAAGAAAGCTCTATTTGTGGGGAAAAAAGGACGTCAATTTTGTTTGGGAGCCACGTCGCACGACCGCGCATTTGTCAGTTAAAGCGGCGCAGTGCCGAATCGCAAAAAGGGGCCTGGTCCTTTGGCTGCCAATTGGTCCGGGGCTGAAGTGGTTAAGTGTCCAATTTGTACGCCGCAATGTCGCAGTCCCGCTAAAAATCGCTGATCGCCGCCATTACTAGAAAAAAAAAAGAGAAATGCCATAAAAATATTAATACTTAGCAACGTCCCGGTAGTATTCCAGTCCGGCTTCAGGAGGTATCTATGTACATGGGGGAGGGTGTTCTTGGGGTCATAGGCAGCATTCCTCCTCCTCCTCCAAACACAGCGGGTTGAGTTGATGCCAAAGATCTGGATTTTGGTCTCCTCTGACAACAACACTTTCCTCCAGTTCTCCTCTGAATCATTCGATGTTCATTAGTAATCTTCAGACGGACCTGTACATGTGATTTCTGGAGCAGGGGGACCTTTGCGGGGGCTGCAGGATTTCAGTCGATCACGGTGTAGTGTGTTACCGATTGTTTTCTTGGTGACTATGGTCCCAGCTGAGATCATTGACAAGAGTCTCCCGTGTAGTTCTGGGCTGATTCCTCACCGTTCCCATGATCATTGAACCTCCACGAGGTGAGATCTTGCATGGAGCCCCAGACTGAGTAGGGTTGCCACCTCATCCCTTTAAACCTGAACACCTCTTTTTCTTCATTAATGTTCGGTTAGTTCAATAACCCCACCTCTTTGGGGACCAAAGAATTCAAGTGGGGGGAGAATGTAGCCATGAAGTACACAGGTTCCGAGGCTGATTAAGGTGGTTATTAAAACTCACTTGGTGCCTTATCTGCATCAAATTGGCCTCAGAACCTGTGTAATTAATATGTGTTCGGGTTTAAAGGAATGAGGTGGCAACCCTAAGACCGAGGGAGATTGTTTTTGTGTTTGTGTTTGTGTTTTTGTGTTTCTTCCATTTGTGAATAATCACACCAACTGTTGTCACCCTCTCACCAAGCCGCTTGGCGATGGTCTTGTAGCCCATTCCAGCCTTGTGTAGGTCTGCAATCTTCTCCCCGACATCCTTGGACTGGTCTTTGGTCTTGGCCATGGTGGAGAGATTGGAATCTGATTGCTTCCGTGGACAGGTGTCTCTTATACAGGTAACAAGCTGAGATTACGAGCACTCCCTTTTAAGAGAGTGCTCCTAATCTCAGCTTGTTGCCTGTATAGAAGACACCTGGGAGCCAGAAATACTTATTTCACTCATTAAAATTCAAATCCATTTATAACTTTTTTGAAATGCGTTTTCCTGGATATTTTTGTTGTTATTTTGTCTCTCGCTGTTATAATAAACCGACCAATAAAATTATAGCCTGATCGTTTCTTTATAAGTGGGCAAACGTACAAAATCAGCAGCCGATCGAATACTTTTTTGCCCCGCACTGTATGTATGTATCTGACTGGAATACTCCCAGGACGTTGCTAAGCGGGGGCCTAGTCGTTCCAGTTCATCTACTCCGTCACAGGAGGGCGCTCTTTCTCTCATTCACCCCTCTCACATGCTCTCCCTCTCCCCTGATGCAGTAACTCTGAGCTCTGAGATTAGGTGCACCCTCCTGTAATGGTGGAGGTGAGAAGTAGTAACTAGACCGCTCTTAGCAACATCCTAGCAACGTCCTGGGAGTTTTCCAGTCAGGATTCAGGAGGTACATAAATGGCCTACACCAAAGGTATTATTCAATAAAAGCACGGCTCAACCGTGGGGTTTTACCCACCAACCGCCGATGTGAAAGAGTCCCCTAAGTTATGCTTTCATCTTAAGAATGAAACAGAGGTTGAGGGAGGGGTCAGTATTTGTACAGGGGTCCCTCTCAGAGGTTGGGGGTCAGTATTTGTACAGGGGTCCCTCTCAGAGGTTGGGGGGTGTCAGTATTTTTACAGGGGTCCCTCTCAGAGGTTGGGGGTCAGTATTTGTACAGGGGTCCCTCTCAGAGGTTGGGGGTCAGTATTTGTACAGGGGTCCCTCTCAGAGGTTGGGGGGTCAGTATTTGTACAGGGGTCCCTCTCAGAAGTTCGGGGATCAGTATTTGTACAGGGGCCCCTCTCAGAGGTTGGGGGGGGGTCAGTATTTGTACAGGGGCCCCTCTCAGAGGTTGTGGGGGCAGTATTTGTACAGGGGTCCCTCTCAGAGGTTGGGGGGGTCAGTATTTGTACAGGGGCCCCTCTCAGAGGTTGGGGGTCAGTATTTGTACAGGGGCCCCTCTCAGAGGTTGGGGGGTCAGTATTTGTACAGGGGCCCCTCTCAGTGGTTGGGGGGCAGTATTTGTACAGGGGTCCCTCTCAGAGGTTGGGGGGCAGTATTTGTACAGGGTTCCCTCTCAGAGGTTGGGGGGGTCAGTATTTGTACAGGGGTCCCTCTCAGAGGTTGGGGGGGGGGGTCAGTATTTGTACAGGGGTCCCTCTCAGTGGTTGGGGGGCAGTATTTGTACAGGGGTCCCTCTCAGAGGTTGGGGGGCAGTATTTGTACAGGGGTCCCTCTCAGAGGTTGGGGGGCAGTATTTGTACAGGGGCCCCTCTCAGAGGTTGGGGTGTCAGTATTTGTACAGGGGTCCCTCTCAGAGGTTGGGGGGGGGGGTCAGTATTTGTACAGGGGTCCCTCTCAGTGGTTGGGGGGCAGTATTTGTACAGGGGTCCCTCTCAGAGGTTGGGGGGCAGTATTTGTACAGGGTTCCCTCTCAGAGGTTGGGGGGGTCAGTATTTGTACAGGGGCCCCTCTCAGAGGTTGGGGTGTCAGTATTTGTACAGGGGTCCCTCTCAGAGGTTGGGGGGGGGGTCAGTATTTGTACAGGGGTCCCTCTCAGAGGTTGGGGGAGGGGCCTGTAGTGTGTGGCCCCTGTGTTAGGGCCCCCATAGAGATCATCAGGTACCTCGGTCTCTGTGGCTACGCGGTGGGCGGAGTTACCCGGTCTGTGTTTGTGAATTGTCAATAAAGATTTGTGAATTGTCAATATAGCTTTGCGTAGCGGCGAGACGTCTCAGCGCTGCCGGAAGTGGGGGCGTGTCCTGTGTTTGTTGCCGGAAGTGACCCGGGGAGAGGAACGAAGACATGCCGAAGGTGGTGTCTCGGTCGGTGGTGTGCTCGGACACCCGGGACAGGGAGGAGTACGATGACGGAGAGAAGCCGCTCCATGTCTATTACTGTCTGTGCGGGCAGATGGTGCTGGTCCTGGGTGAGTGTCACAGAGAGAGGGGGGAGGGGAGAAGGTTGTCACACAGGGGTGGTATTCTCCTAAAAAGCATCATTATATGTAAGGCATTATATTCCTGCCTGTCACCCCCATTGGGTTATTTATGGTCACTTCCTGTTCCTTTTAGGATATGAGCATTGTGGTTGTCACAGGTAGAGGTGACAACATTGTCAGAATTTCTGTCTGTGATGTTTTAAAAATAAAAGGAGGGTTTGTGGTATGGCTCCACTGAAGAGATTTTCAATCACTTCCTGTCCCGTGGCACCTTTAAAAAAGAAATGGGCAGTGTTGTCACCGGGACAGGAAGTCACAGACAGCGGTGATGTCATTGCCAGATCTTCTGTCACTTCCTTTGCTGTGCTAAAAAAAATGTTTTTGTGTCTCTGTTGTTAGATTTATAGTCACTTCCTGACTGGGTGACACCCTTATATGAAATTGGCAGTATGGTTGTCACTGGATAAAGTCAGACAGGTCACAACTTTGTCAGAATTTCCATCCCTCTCCCCGCGCCGTGTTACAAAAATAGAAATTTTAGGCTTGGTGTAATTTTGGAGGTGGGAAGGCTCGGTGTATGTTGGGGGGTGGAGCAATGCTCGGTGTAATTCGGAGGTGGGGAGGCTCGGTGTGGGGGGGGGGGGCAAGGCTCGGTGTAGTTTGGAGGGGCAAGGCTCTGTGTATGTTGGGGGCAAGGCTCGGGGTAGTTCGGTGGGGGGGGCAAGGGTTTGTGTATGTTGGGGGGGGGGGGGGCAAGGCTCTGTGAGGCTCGGTGGGGGGGCAAGGCTCGGTGTATGTTGGGGGGGGAGGCTGGGTGGTGGGGGCAAGGCTCGGTGTATGTTGGGGGCATGGCTCGGTGTAGTTCCTGGGGGGTGGGGGGGCAAGGCTTGATGTAGTCGGGGGAGGGGGGGCGAGGCTCTGTGTAGTATGGGGGGGAGGCTCGGTGTAGTTCGGGGGGAGGCTTGTGTATGAGGGGGAGGCTCGTGGGGGGGGTAAGGCTCGGTGTAGTTCGGGGGGCAAGGCTCGGTGTAGTTCGGGGGGGGAGGCTCGGTGGGGGGGGCAAGGCTCGGTGTAGTTTGGGGGGGGGAGGCTCGGTGGGGGGGGAGGCTCGGTGGGGGGGGCAAGGCTCGGTGTAGTTCGGGGGGAGGTCTCGGTGGGGGGGCTCGGTAGGGGGGCAAGGCTTGGTGTAGTTCGGGGGGAGGCTCGGTGGGGGGGGCAAGGCTCGGTGTAGTTCGAGGGGAGGCTCGGTGGGGGGGGCAAGGCTCGGTGTAGTTCGGGGGGAGGCTCGGTGTAGTTCGGGGGGAGGCTCGGTGTAGTTCGGGGGGAGGCTCGGTGTAGTTTGGGGGGGCAAGGCTCGGTGTAGTTTGGGGGGGCAAGGCTCGGTGTAGTTTGGGGGGGCAAGGCTCGGTGTAGTTTGGGGGGGCAAGGCTCGGTGTAGTTTGGGGGGGCAAGGCTCGGTGTAGTTCGGGGGGAGGCTCGGTGGGGGGGGCAAGGCTCGGTGTAGTTCGGGGGAGAGACTCGTGGGGGGGGGGTAGCGACACTCCAGCTCTCTGAGGATGTATTTGGATTTCGGGGCATTTCGGGGCAGATTTTTTAAGTCTGGGGCATGTGGTCCTTCTGTCCCCCCCCAATTAAAGTGTTAAGACGGACAGTCAGGCTGGGGAGGAAAGTTCTAGATGATGCTGGACGTCCTCCAGCCAGGAAATGAGGCAGGGCTCTGAGTGTTCTATCTGACTTGGAGAGTGTAATGAAAGGTCCCACACTCCGCTTGAGTGCTTTCGTCATTTACCGCCTCCTCCCAGTCTGAATATAGATATCGGAGCTCCCAACAAACAAGGCAAGACTCGTTTGGTTGCTGAACATTTATTGTTTATTAGAACAAGAATACAAGTCTTGTATACAGTAGAAGAGGAGGTCCCCCCCCCACCCTGCTCATATTACTCTAACAATACAACTGTAACCAGAAACATAAATGAACATGAGCTAATAAACGAATCATTTCCCCAGACTACGTGACTCGGAGATGCGACCTTTCAGGGTAGTCTTACCGTCTCCTCACTCACAATACACAAAAGTAGAAACACATCCCCTAATAGTTTGCTAGAAGACAAAGGTGTGTTAACCACTTTCAGACCGGACCAATTTGCAGCCAAAGGACCAGGCCCCTTTTTGCGATTCGGCACTGCGTCGCTTTAACTGACAATTGCGCGGTCGTGCGACGTGGCTCCCAAACAAAATTGACGTCCTTTTTTCCCCACAAATAGAGCTTTCTTTTGGTGGTATTTGATCGCCCCTGCGGATTTTATTTTTTGCGCTATAAACAAAAAATAGAGCGACAATTTTGAAAAAAATGCATTATTTTTTATTTTTTGCTATAATAAATATCCCCCAAAAATATATAAAAAAACATTTTTTTCCTCAGTTTAGGCCGATACGTATTCTTCTACATATTTTTGGTAAAAAAAATCGCAATAAGCGATTATTGATCGGTTTGCGCAGAAGTTATAGCGTTTACAAGATAGGGGATAGTTTTATAGCATTTTTATTAATAATTTTTTTTTATTATTAATGGCGGAGATCAAGATTTTTTTTTTTTTTGTGACTGCGACATTATGGCGTACAAATCGGACATTTTTGACACATTTTTGGGACCATTGTCATTTTTACAGCAATTAATGCATTTAAATGCATTGATTTCTGTATAAATGACACTGGCAGTTTAGGAGTTAACCACAAGGTGGCAGTGTAAGGGTTAAGTAGGCCTAGGGGTGTTTTTTTTACTGTGGGGGGGCGTGGCTGTCAGCTAGTGAATGCTGATCTCTGCTCCAATCACAGGGAGCAGAGATCGGCGTCACTAGTTGCTAGGCAGAACGGGGAGATGCTGTTTATCTCGGCATCTCCCCGTTCAGCCGCTCCGTGAGACGATCGCGGGAATCCCCGCGGCGATCGAGTCCGCGGGGACCGCGGCCGGACTCACGGGGGTCCCGACCGGCGCGGGAGCGCGCCGCTCCCGGCGCGCTCCCGATGGCACGTACAGGCAGGAGGGACGTATATATACGCCCTCCTGCTGTACGTGCCATTCTGTCGACGTATATCGTCGTGCGCCGGTCGGCAAGTGGTTAATGAGCACAATAAACTATTTGGGTGAAAGACCCGGGCTTTCCAGATCTCATTAATTGGCATTCCTTTCCTTTCACTGGCATCTGTCAGAGACCATCATGGCCTCCTTCAGCCCGGGAAGATTTGGCTGCTCAATGACCAGGCATTTTTTTTTTTGCGATTTGGCACTGCGTCTATTTAACTGACAATTGCGGGCTCGTGCGACGTTGTACCCAAACAAAATTGACATCCTTTTTTTTTCCCACAAATAAAGCTTTCTTTTGGTGATATTTGATCGCCTCTGCGGTTTTTATTTTTTGCGCTATAAACAAAAAAAGAGCAAAAATTTTGAAAAAAAAAAACACAATATTTTGTACTTTTTGCTATAATAAATATCCCCGTTTTTTTTTTTTTGCTTTTTTTTTATTTTTATAAAAAAATGTTCTCAGTTTAGGCCAATACGTATTCTACATATTTTTGGTAAAAAAAAATCGCAATAAGCGTACATTGATTGGTTTGCGCAAAAGTTATATATAGCGTCTACAAAATAGGGGAAAGATTTATAGTATTATTAATTAAAAAAAAAAAAATATATATATATATATATGTATGTGTGTATGTATATATGTATATATATATATATGTGTGTGTGTGTGTATGTGTGTGTGTGTGTGTGTGTGTGTGTGTGTGTGTGTGTGTGTGTGTGTGTGTATATATATATATATATTATATATATATAATATATATATATATATATATATATATATATATATATATATATATATATATACATACATATATATACATACATACATACATACATACATACATACATACATACATTTTTTATTTTATTTTTTGTTTTACTTGTAATGGCGGCAATTTTCCTTTTTATTTATTTATTTTTTTTTATATCGGACTGCAGACACATCAGACAATTTTGACACATTTTGGGACCATTGTCATTTATACAGCAATCAGTGCTATAAAAATGTCACTGGCGGGGAATGGGGTTAACACTAGGGGGCGATCAAGGGGTTAAATGTGTTCCCTAGGGAGTGATTTTAACTGTGGGGGGAGGGAACTGACTTGGGGAGGAGACCGATCGGTGTCCCTTTATACAAAGAACACACGATCTGTCTCCTCTCCCCTGATAGGAAATGGATCTGTGTGTTTACACACACACACAGATCTACAGTCCTGCTCTGTAACTAGTGAGCGCACGGCGGTCATCACAGCCTCCGTGCATGCGCATCGGCTCCTCGGTGACGCGACGCGCGGGCGCCCCCAATACCGCCAGGAAGCGGCTCATAGAAATGCTTGTAGCTCCCTCTAATGCCCGGGACCGTAGTCGGTAGGCAAGAGGCCGGCGTTCAGTCCCCTCCAAAAGCCCCTGTCCCGGGTGAGTCTGTCACAGAGAGTACACAGAGGTGAAGAGAGCTTAGATGATCGTCTCTGATCACCTCTATGGTCTCGGAGGACCAGAGCCATGTCATGACATCACTTCTGGTCTAAGGCGGAAGTAAACTAATTTTTTTAATTTTTTTTTTTTCGCAAAAGATCAATTTCTTTTTATTTTTTTTTTTTTATTTTTTTGTTCTTTTGCTTTCAAAGGTAGATGGGAGATTTGGGATCTTATAGACCCCCAGATCTCTCCATAAAGAGGACCTGTCATCCCTTATTACAAGGAATGCTCACGTTCCCAAGTGATTGCATACGGAAGTCGCTCCCACCACACATGTGAGGTATCGCCGCAAATGTTAGAGCGAGAGCAATAATTCTAGCGCTAGACCTCCTCTGTAACTCTAAATTGGTAACCTGTAAAAAAAATAATAATAATTAAAGCGTTTCCAATGGAAATTTTTTTAGGCATCGTAGTTTTGTTGCCGTTCTACGAGCGTGCGCAATTTCAAAACTTGACATGTAAGGATTAGGTTTTATTCACTCGGCTTAACATCATCTTTTTATATTTAATAAAAAAATGTTGTTCTATATTGTGGGATTTTTTGGGTGCATATTAAATCAATGAGGAAAAATGTAATTAAAGTATAAATTTTATTAATACATAAAAAAAAACAAACGTAGTTGCATTAAAAGAGACTCATAAAGTACAGTCCTTAAAGGTACAGCACGATGATGTGGTTCCGTTTTGTGCTGTACCTTTTTTAAGGACTGTACTTTGAGTCGCTTTCGATGCAACTGCGTTTTTATGTATTAATAAAATTTAATACTTTTTTAATACATTTTTCCCATTGATTTTTAATGCGCACCCAAAAAAATCCCACAAGTCTCAAATATAAAAATGTAACTAATGCAGGCCATACACGGTCGAATTTTGAACGAATTTTTCTTTTCAAAATCAGAAAGTTCGTTTTTTTTTGTGATCCGATGGCGCCACCATTGATTTTCGAAATTCGGCCGACCGAGCCTTCAATTTCACCTCATGTTGCTACAGAAAATAATTTTTTTTTTCTGGGAATCTTCTTTTCTCTCCGTAAATTTTTTTTTTTCTTATTACATTTCAAAATTCGACCATGTATGGCCTGCATTAAAGATGTGGTGCGATCTCTTAATAGTTTTTTTTTTTTTTTCTCCAATATACAAATTATTTGCTATAAAATTACTTGGAACCCCCCCCCAAAAATGTATATATAAATTTCTAAGTTTTTTTGTAGTTGAGCATCATGGGAAACATAGTTCCAAAACATCTGGGTTGCCGAGGTTCGCAATCACTTGTCTAGTGGAAAATAAAAATGTATTTATTATAAATTTTTGGGGGGGGTGGAAGTAATTTTATAGCAAATAATAATTAATTTGTATAGGGCTGAAACAACTAATCGATTAATCGACAACTAATCGATTATGAAATTAATCGATTAATCGCCCAGTAACATGATGGGGGTTAAAAAAAAACCTAAAATGAGCCCTTTATAGTACAAAAAGAGAAAATCGCTACTGTAAATATTACTTTCATAGTTCTACAGTAAATTTTTTTTTACCCCTTACAGTAGTAAATATCTGTACTATAAGACCCCTTTCACACTGGGGCGTATTTCAGGCGCTTTAGCATTAAAAAAAGCGCCTGTAAAGCGCCTGAAAGAAGCCGCAACTGCAATCCCAATGTGAAAGCCCGAGTGCTTTCACACTGAGACCCCTTTCTCACTATGGCATTTTTCAGGCGCTTTAGCATTAAAAAAAGCGCCTGTAAAGCGCCTGAAAGAAGCTGCAACTGCAATCCCAATGTGAAATCCCGAGTGCTTTCACACTGAGGCGCTGCGCTGGCGGGCCGTCAAAAAAAGTCCTGCAAGCAGCTTCTTTGCAGCGCTTTTGGAGCGGTGAATACAACGCTCCTAAAGCACCCCTTCCCATTGAAATCAATGGGAAGCGCCTGAAAAACGCCTGAAAAGCGCTTGTAGCAGCAGCACTTTGTGGGCGCTTATAACCCTTTTTTAGCCATTAGCAGGGGTTAAAAGCACCCCACTAGCGCTCGAAAAGCGCTGGTAAAGCGCCGCTAGTTTAAGCAGCGTTTTTCGGGCACTGGCAGTGTGAAAGGGCTCTTAAAGCACTTGAGTTTTCAAATTGGAATTGCAGATGAGGCTTCTTTCAAGCGTTTTAAAGGCGCTTTTTTTAACGCTAAAGCGTCTGAAAAACGCCCCAGTGTGAAAAGGGCCTAAAGGGCTCATTTTAGATTTTTTAACCCCCATTATGTTACTAAACATCTTAGACCTGGTTCACATCTGTGTGTGTTTTTTGGTGCTTTTTGCAGAAACACACTACAGTTCATTTAACATGGTTTCCTATGGGACACGTTCACATCTACGCTTTTTTTCAGCCGCTGTGTATTTGGAAAGGATCAGGGACTTTTTTTTTTTAACGCAAAATAGTGCTTTTTTGGTTCAATATACTTCAATGGAGAAGTTGCAGAAAAGCATGTAATACATTTTTGCAGCAATTTATGTTTTTTAATTTGCCCAACAACAAATTGGCCAAAAAACAGTATGTCTCCTCTAATAGTATATACAGTATGTCTCCTCTAATAGTATATACAGTAGATCTCCTCTAATAGTATATACAGTATATCTCCTCTAATAGTATATACAGTATATCTCCTCTAATAGTATATACAGTATGTCTCCTCTAATAGTATATACAGTATGTCTCCTCTAATAGTATATACAGTATATCTCCTCTAATAGTATATACAGTATATCTCCTCTAATAGTATATACAGTATGTCTCCTCTAATAGTATATTCAGTATATCTCCTCTAATAGTATATACAGTATATCCTCTAATAGTATATACAGTATAGTATATACAGTATATCTCCTCTAATAGTATATACAGTATATCACCTCTAATAGTATATACCGTATATCTCCTCTAGTAGTATATACAGTATATCTCCTCTAGTAGTATATACAGTGTATCTCCTCTAGTAGTATATACAGTATATCTCCTCTAGTAGTATATACAGTATATCTCCTCTAATAGTATATACAGCATATCTCCTCTAATAGCGTATATACAGCATATCTCCTCTAATAGCGTATATACAGCATATCTCCTCTAATAGCGTATATACAGCATATCTCCTCTAATAGGGTATATACAGCATATCTCCTCTAATAGCGTATATACAGTATATCTCCTCTAAATAGTATATACAGTATATCTCCTCTAATAGCGTATATACAGTATATCGCTTCTGTCTGTTATTCTCAGAGTGGATTCGATATTTTGCTCCCTAACCATGGTTGGTTGTTTGCATTTACCACTGCATAGAGATACAGTATTTAAGAATAGATTGCCTTTTTTTTAAACTTTACATATTAACTAAATTATACACCACACTTTTTTTTTTTTTTTTTTTTAAGGTTATTTAGCGAAACAATAATCGGCCAACTAATCAATTATCAAAATAATCGTTAGCTGCAGCCCTAAGTTTGTATATTGGAGGAAAAAAAAAAAAATATTTGCTATAAAATTACCTAAAATCCCCCGCAAAAATGTATATATTAAATTTATAATAATAATAAAAAAAAAAAATAATATAATATATATAAAAAAATTTTATAGCAAATAATAATTATTTGTATATTGGTGAAAAATAAATAATAAAAAAATTTGCTATAAATTTTTTTCTCAAAACGTCTTCCAGGACAGCCCATGAGACCTAGGGCTCCTCCTACCAGGACAGGAAACACATTCCCCCCACCAGATAAAAGGGCGGTCCTCCAGGCCCCATGTCAGTTATTAGTGTTTCCTCCGGACGGGGGGTAACATGTTCCAGGAACCTGGTCCCCTAGGTCTCATGAGCAGGGGCTCTGTAAGGCTATTTGGGGGCATATCACTAACCTTCTCTTCTGCCAGAAGCAGCACACCGCTGGGGAGGTTGGTTGTGCTGCTGTCTCCTGTCTCTCTGTGCCTGGAGAGGGCCATGACCGTGGTGATGTCTGCTCCCAAGCGCCTGTAGTCTCTATGTGAGCAGCAGTTTCCTCTCCTCACCCACAGCATGGCTGAAAGGTGTGAGGAGAAACAGGAAGCAGCAGCACTTGAGGGGGCGGAGCTTCTGCACTCCAAGCTGGCCCACAGGAAGTGCCGAGTGATAGGTCACTTCCGGGGCATATGACATCATCATCGGGCGCCGGAGACACTGGTTCCAGTCTTTTTAAGCGGTGCGGATGGGAGACGCTGGCTACTGGTGTGTTTTGGTGGAAAGCAGCCAGGCTGTGGAAAGCTAAACAGGGCAGGATGGACCAGTCTGCAGTTCCTGCACAGGCAGTGGAAGCAGTGCCCAACACCAGTACCTCGCAGGTAAGCCTGAAGTGTTTTGTCACTATCTTGCTATCCCTGTGAGTGTACCCTCCCCCTCCCCTCTCTGTAGTAGTGGGTTATGGGGACACATTTCTTCCCTCCTGCACGTGGTGTTTCGGAGTGTCAGGGTGGCTGTGAGTCTCACTTGGGGTCGTTTTATTTTTTATTTTTTTGTCTTACAGACCAAGACCCAGGAGAAAGCTCAGGCACAGCCACCTAAAAGGAAATGTGCGGTGTGCGCAAACAAATTGAGCTCCTCTTGGAGCAAAGCGGTTTGTCGCAGCTGTATAGAGGGCCTGGTAAAAGATGACCCGGTTACCTCTTGCCAAAAGATGCTAGCTTCTGTCAGAGATGAGCTTGCGTCCACCTTTAGTTCCTTTAGAACGCTTATTGACAAACTCCAGACTCCAGCAGAGGGTCCGTCGTCACAGAAGACGACAGTCAGCACTCCGCAGCAGGCGGACAGTGAAGACTCTGAGGCTGAGGTCAGATCTACCCGTTCCTCTCCAGAGGAATCAGGGTCAGAGATAGAGCCCGGGGATAGAGAATCCACTCGGAGCTTGAGATTTAAGTTGTCCGTAGAAGATGTGGATGACTTATTGAAGGCCATCTATACTACCCTTGAATTGAAAGAAGAGGAGGTTCAGCTATCCAAACATGATCTCATGTATAAGGGATTGCACAAGAAAAAATCTAGAGTTTTTCCAGTCCATAGCTCATTGATTGATACTATCAAACTGGAATGGGATAATCCTGAGAGAAAACCTTTCTTCTCTAGTAACCTTAAAAGGAGGTTTCCTTTTGATGAGGACACTACGCAGCCGTGGAATAAAAATCCCAAGCTAGACGCACCCCTTTCAAAGGTTTCAAAGAACTCGGACCTAGCGTTCGATGATATGGGTACGCTTAAGGATCCGATGGACAAGAGGGGGGATATCCTTCTCCACAGAGCCTGGGACTCTGCGGTTGGGAACCTCAAACCTGCTCTGGCCTCCACTTGTGTGGCCAGAAATCTGGAGGTGTGGTTAACCCAAATTCAGACTCATCTGTTGGCAGGTACCTCCAGAGAGCAGATTTTGAAGTCTTTTCCTCTCCTCTTTCAGGCAGTAGGTTTTTTGGCAGATTCTTCCGCAGAGTCGGTGAGAATGTCGGCCAGGACCTCTGCTTTAGTGAACTCGGCCAGGAGGAGCCTTTGGCTTAAGACCTGGTCAGGGGACTCAGCCTCCAAGTTACGCCTTTGTGGGCTCCCCTTAACAGGCGATCACTTATTTGGCCCAGGGCTGCAGGAGGCCCTGGAACGCACTGCCGACAGGAAGAAGGCTTTCCCAGAGAAAAAGAGAATCCCAGCAGCCAGGAAGTTTTTTCGTGGCCAAGGCAGGCAGCAGGGTCCTAAAGGAAAGGACAGCAGGCCGAAAAAACACTGGACAGGGCACAAAGGCAGAGGCAAAGGGGGGGTCCTGTTTAACCCTCCTCAACAGCCCACCAAACCGCAGTGACTTGCGTTCCCCAGTGGGAGGAAGATTGAGGGCCTTCTTCCCACAGTGGGCAGCAGTTACTTCAAGCCCCTTTATCCTGGACCTTGTGACCAACGGGTACAGGCTGGAATTCGCCCACCAACCACCAGAGCGGTTTTTGGTCACCTTTCCTCCCCAGGATCGGGAGAAAGCGCAGGCCCTGGGTCTCCAGATCGGAGACCTGTTGGATCAGAAGGTCCTGATTCCTGTTCCCCAGTCAGATCAGGGCAAGGGATTCTATTCCCATGTATTTGTTGTCAAAAAGCCGTCAGGGAAGTTTCGACTTATCCTGAATCTCCGAGCTTTAAACAAATCAATCAGATACAAACATTTCCGGATGGAGACGGTTTTCACTATCAAAAGCCTACTCTACCCAAACTGCTACATGGCCACGTTGGACTTGAGGGATGCTTATCTTCACATCCCTATCCACTCAGCCTTCCAGAGATATTTAAGATTAGCAGTGAAGATGAGGACAGGGACCCGACACTTCCAGTTTCAGGCCCTCCCCTTTGGTCTTTCCTCAGCCCCACGCATTTTCACAAAAGTGTTGGGGGAAGCCCTAGCTCCACTCAGGCTAAAAGCGATAACTATTATCCCTTACTTAGACGACCTCCTGGTGGTAGCAGCGTCATACCAGAAGCTGTTGGAGGATCTCCAGGCTGTACGGGACTTCCTACAGTCCTTAGGCTGGTTAATAAACGTAGAAAAGTCGTCCTTAACTCCGGCCCAGAAGGTGACTTACCTGGGTTACGACTTTTGCTCAGTAGATCAAAGGATCTTTCTTCCTCAGGAGAAGATTACCAAAATGATCCAATCTATGTCAGCATTGCAGACAAACCAGTCGGTCTCCCTAAGACAGGTTTCGAGGGCAGTGGGTCTGATGACCTCATGCTTTCCTGCAGTCCCATGGGCAAGACTTCATCAACGTCCACTACAACTGTTCCTCTTAAGAAACTGGAACGGGGATGCAAGGTCCCTGGAGTCAAGAGTCCGGCTTCCCACCAGGGTAAAGAGAAGCCTGTGGTGGTGGAGAGCAAGCCAGCACCTAGCAGGAGGTCTCCCATGGTCCATTCCCATTTCCCAAAGGATTACTACGGATGCAAGTTCCTGGGGATGGGGGGGCCCATCTCAACAATGCAGTAGCACAGGGAGAGTGGTCCTCGAGGGAGGCAAGGGCTTCATCCAATCAAAGAGAGCTTCTAGCGGTTCACAGAGCCCTGCAGTCCTTTCAGATAGAGATCAGGGGCCACAATCTTCAAATTCTGTCGGACAACGTTGCGACAGTCGCATACCTCAACAAGCAGGGGGGCACGAGAAGCCGGATACTCCAGTCAATTGCCCAGGAGATTCTAGTATGGGCAGAGGGGAATCTGGCTTCAATTTCAGCGGTGCACTTGAAGGGCGCACAAAATTGGTTAGCAGACTACCTCAGCCGTCACCGGGTAGATCGAGACAACTGGTCCCTTCATCCCGAAGTCTTTGCAGACCTCACCAGCAGATGGGGATACCCAGTAGCGGATCTGTTCGCAAACAGGAACAACCGCAAGACGGAAATGTTCTTTTCCATGAACCCAGCAGACCAATCCTTGGGGATCGATGCGCTGGCAAACCCATGGCCTTGCGGCCTATGTTATGCCTTTCCGCCGATCAGACTTATTCCAGAAGTCCTCCGGAAGTTTCTTCTAGAAGAAACAGACCTCATTCTAATTGCCCCGTTTTGGCCCAAGAGGCCATGGTTTTCCCTGCTACAGACTCTAGTTTCAGAGCCTCCACTGAGTCTTCCAAAGATGGAAGACTTATTGTTGCAGGGTCCAGTGTCTCACCCCCAGGTGATTTCCCTAAGATTGTCAGCTTGGTATCTGAAGAGAAGATGCTAAGCGCCCAGGGGTTCTCCGACAAAGTAGTCAGGACTCTGGTAGACTGTAGAAAACCAGTAACCAGAGCCATTTATTCCAAGGTTTGGAAAAAGTTTAATTCTTGGTTATCGGAGAATCGGAGACTAACCCACGATATTCCGGCAATTCTGGAATTTTTTCAAGAGGGGGTTGACAAGGGTCTTTCCGTTAGTACCCTAAAAGTACAAGCGGCAGCTATTAGTGTTTTCCTCCAGTTTTCTCTCCTGGAAAATCCCATTGTAGCCAGATTTTTCAAATCAATTTCAAGGGCCAGGCCAGTAGTGGTGAAAAGTTGTCCATCTTGGGACCTGTCCCTAGTACTTCAGGCTTTGGTGGAATTTCCTTTTGAGCCTCTCGAGGAAATCTCAGTTAAACTACTTACATTAAAAGTAGTTTTTCTGGTAGCTATTACCTCAGCACGTAGGGTAAGTGAGCTGCAGGCCCTGTCAGTTAGGGAGCCTTTTCTCACGATTTTTGATGATCGAGTCGTTTTAAAGACTGATCCAGGTTTTTTGCCTAAGGTGGCTAGTACATTCCACCGAACTCAGGATATTGTACTGCCATCCTTTTGTAGTTCACCGCACGGCGAACAGGAAAGAAAGTTTAGTTGCTTAGACGTAAGAAGGATCCTCCTTGCCTATCTTGAGGTCACTAAGACCTTTAGGAAAACCGATGCTTTGTTTGTCCTCTTTTCGGGGGCACACAAGGGAAACAGTGCATCTAAAGCCACACTAGCCAGGTGGATAAAGCAAGCTATCTCTGAAGCTTACAAAATTAGGGAGGTTTCTCCACCTTTTGTCACAGCACACTCAACTAGAGCCTTATCTACGTCTTGGGCTGAGAGGGCTGGTGCCTCACCGGAGCAAATTTGCAGGGCTGCCACATGGTCCAGTTACTCGACCTTCATTAAACATTATCGCCTGGATCTCCTATCAGCGCAGGAGCAGGCGTTTGGTCGTAAGGTCCTGCAGGCAGTTGTCCCTCCCTAGACTGGTAAGTTCTGGCTCATCGTCTCATGGGCTGTCCTGGAAGACGTTTTGAGAAAAGCTGAGTTAGACTTACCGGTAACTCCTTTTCTGAGAGTCTTCCAGGACAGCCGGATTCCCACCCGGTTTTGTCTAAAGTTATGTGTATTATGCATATGTTTTTCAGGGACGTCCTACGGTTCTTGAGTAGACTGACATGGGGCCTGGAGGACCGCCCTTTTATCTGGTGGGGGGAATGTGTTTCCTGTCCTGGTAGGAGGAGCCCTAGGTCTCATGGGCTGTCCTGGAAGACTCTCAGAAAAGGAGTTACCGGTAAGTCTAACTCAGCTTTTTTTTTTTTTCCCCTCCAATATTTAAATATTTGCTATAAAATGACTTCGACCCCCCCCCCCCCCCCCAACAATTTATATATAACTTTATAATAAATACATTTTTATTTTCCACTAGGCAGACCTCGCCACCCCAGATGTTTTGGAACTACATTTCCCATGATGCTCAACTACAACACTGCAGAGTGCCTGAGCATCATGGGAAATGTAGTTCCAAAACATCTGGGGTGCCAAGGTTCCCCATCACTGCTGTAGACTATGGCCAGCTTGCCGCGCACAGTGACTCCTGGTCATTTTCCTGAAATGTTGTTGTTGTCTCTTCTTTCTCCATCCGACGGGCCGCGGTCTTTTATTTGTGCCTGCCAGCTGGAAAAACTTCCCATGAGGCCTCGGGACCGATCCAGAGTCATCGATGTGGCAAAACACGCTCACAAGTTCTGTAACGTAGAAGAGGAGGAAGCGGTGTTTCTGCGCAGGTATCTTCCCCTCCCCCGGGACTCGTTCTTCTTTATCTGCCTTCATTTATACCGCTCCTCACTGAGGACATCCTGGAATTACCTTCCACATACATCACACGACTTCTGGTTCTAGGAGAAGGGATGATGGGGGTTATCTGCTGTCACTGGAGGTGTTTGTGTAGAATCTATAACCCTCTGAAAACCTAAAGCGTGCGTGCGTGCGCTACTCATTCTAACCTTCTATAAATTCAGCTCAGGAATAGTTAATCCCCCAATCTGGTGGGTAGATTCCTACCAGACGTGGTAGGACTGCCCCGGGGCAGCTATTCCAGTGCAGTCCCAACGCATGGACAAGGCAAAATGCCTCCTCTCCTATGTGCCCGGTTCACACCATTGCGCTGCGGTGGTGCCCTAATTTAAAAAATACTGCATGCAGCTGGCAATTGAACTTCGAGATGTCTGTGGGACACTGTAATAAAGTTTGTTTAAAAAAAAAAAAAAAAGAGAGGAAACCGTGCGATCCACCAACCTCAGCTCTTCATCTCTGCACTGAGCTTAGGCGAATCGCACAGCACATCATCCGCTTCAGGGGAGGCCATAGTCTGCGGGAGCGAGTGCGGTGGGCGGTGCGAGCGCTGGGGCAGTGCCGTAGTCTGCGGGGAGGGCGAGCGCGCTGGGGCAGGGCCGTAGTCTGGGGACGGGGCTGCGGGTGAGCGCGGTGGCACAGGGCCGTAGTCTGCGGGCGAGCGCGGTGGCACAGGGCCGTAGTCTGCGGGCGAGCGCGGTGGCACAGGGCCGTAGTCTGCGGGCGAGCGCGGTGGGACAGGGCCGTAGTCTGCGGGGGGGGCACAGGGCCGTAGTCTGCGGGCGAGCGCTGGGGGCAGGGCCGTAGTCTGCGGGGGACAAGGCCCTAGTCTGCGGGCAGGGCCATAGTTTGTGGGTGAGCGCGGTGGGACAGGGCCGTAGTCTGCGGGCGAGCGCGGTGGCACAGGGCCGGAGTCTGCGGGGGGCACAGGGCCGTAGTCTGCGGGGGGGCACAGGGCCGTAGTCTGCGGGAGAGCGCTGGGGGCAGGGCCGTAGTCTGCAGGGGACAAGGCCCTAGTCTGCGGGCAGGGCCGTAGTTTGCGGGTGAGCGCGGAAACAGGGCTGCTGCGGGAGAGCGTTGAGACTGGGCTGAAATCTGCGGGTGAGCGTGGGGGCAGGGCCGTAGTCTGCGGGGGACAAGGCCCTAGTCTGCGGGCAGGGCCGTAGTCTGCGGGTGAGCGCGGAAACAGGGCTGCTGCGGGAGAGCGTTGAGACTGGGCTGAAATCTGCGGGTGAGCGTGGGGACAGGGCTGTAGTCTGCGGGTGAGCGCGGGGACAGGGCTGCGGGAGAGCGATTGGGGGCAGGGCCGTAGTCTGCGGGGGCAGGGCTGCGGGCGAGCGCGGGGACAGGGCTGCGGGCGAGCGCGGGGGCAGGACAGAAATGCTGAGATGGTTGGAGACTTTAGACATATTACAGGAGGCGGTCAGAGACTGAGGACATGGTACAAGAGGTCCCAAGGACCACAGAAAGATTGCCTCAGGTTGGGCTCCAGGGATGTAGGATATCTGGAAATATGTTTTCTGTTTTTCTCTTTTGGACTTGTATGAAGAATTTTAAAAGTAATATTCCTTTATTTTTTTTTTTTTCTGCTTGTAGGCCGGAGGGAATTGAAAGACAATACAGGAAAAAATGCAGCAAGTAAGTCCCATTTGCTTCATGTCATTTCTAAAATCTTCTTTTATTTTGCTGTTTAATTCCTGATTTACTTACACTGCAAATTTCTACCACTAACAAGTATAAATAAGTGGAAGCTGAACTCCGGGCAAACAGGGGAATGGACCGATTGAATACATGGAATGGGTTTACCTGCCATAGGATTTGTATTCCTGTCCATCCAGTCCTGAGAGTCGCACAGCTTGCCCGGAGGTCTGCCTTCTCTCTGCCGCAGCTGTGAGATATAATTGGGTCCTGTCGGGATTCCGCACTAATGAGCAGTAGCCGTATTTTCTTTATGATAACCGTGAAGAATGGTCCTGGCAAATTTCTTTTTTTTATCACATTCTTGGGGCTCCGGGATACAGACACTGAAGAGTGCTGGGGGGGAGGGGGCTGGTTTTGCATTCAGAATATATGTGGAACATTTCATCCCCGTGGATGTGAGTTCGTTGGGCGGAGATAAGTTGGAGATGAAGGTCGGTGCCTGTGGATGGTTCACCTGAGATGAACTGAACGGGGAATGTGCATGTCGGGTGATTTTCCAGGACTTTTTATATCAGCCTTAACCCCTTCATTGTCCTAGGATAGGTGTCATTGCTCTTCTTATCCTGGACATACAGTATATGGCCAATGGTCTGCGGACACCTGACCATCACACCTGTATGAGATTGATAGGCCTCCTATTCCAAAACCACGGCTATTAGTGTAGAGTTGCTCCACTCCCCTAAAGGCCAGTAGTATGGAGTTGCTTCCTCTTGCCTATTATTGTAAAGCTGCCTGCCTGCGGCCATTAACCACTAGCCAAAAAAAAGGGCTACAGTGTGGGGTATCCGTGGACGTCCTCCCAGAACCCCCCCACCCCTTGGGGCACACATAGGGCATGCCCTTTGACCACTGTGTCCTCTGGACACAGACCAGATGATCACAGATTGGGGTAAATGGCCAATCACAGCAGCCCTTTACCATGTGATCAGCTGTGTCCAATCACATCTGATCACATGTAAATAGACTTGCCAGTTATTGGCAGTCCTTTCCTGTCTGTGTGAGGAAAGAAGAGCTGATAACTGGCAAGGCTCTCTCAGTACATTGTTTACACTGGTAATCAGGCAACTGACCATCAGGGCCGCCTCACCAGCGCCCATCAGTGAAGAAGAGAAATTAAAGGGAACTGATCATCAGTGCAGCCTCGCCAGTGCCCATTAGGGACTCCTTACCAGTGCCTATCAGTTAAGAAGAAAAATTAAAGGGAGATAATCATCAGTTCCTCCTCACTAGTGCCCATCGGTGAAGAAGAAGAAAAATTAAAGGGAACTGATCATCGGTGCCTCCTCACCAGCGCCCATCGGTGCCTCCTCACCAGCGCCCATCGGTGCCTCCTCACCAGCGCCCATCGGTGCCTCCTCTCCAGCGCCCATCGGTTCCTCCTCTCCAGCGCCCATCGGTTCCTCCTCTCCAGCGCCCATCGGTTCCTCCTCTCCAGCGCCCATCGGTTCCTCCTCTCCAGCGCCCATCGTTCTCCTCTCCAGCGCCCATCGGTTCCTCCTCTCCATCGCCCATCGGTTCCTCCTCTCCAGCGCCCATCGGTTCCTCCTCTCCAGCGCCCATCGGTTCCTCCTCTCCAGCGCCCATCGGTTCCTCCTCTCCAGCGCCCATCGGTTCCTCCTCTCCAGCGCCCATCGGTTCCTCCTCTCCAGCGCCCATCGGTTCCTCCTCTCCAGCGCTCATCGGTTCCTCCTCACCAGCGCCCATCGGTTCCTCCTCACCAGCGCCCATCGGTTCCTCCTCACCAGCGCCCATCGGTTCCTCCTCACCAGCGCCCATCAGTGAAGGAGAAAAATTTAAAGGGAGCTGATCATCGGGGCCTCCTCGCTCGCCCCCATCGGTGCCTCCTCGCCAGCGCCCATCGGTGAACAAGAAAAATTGAAAGGGAACTGATCATCAGTGCAGCCTCACCAGCGCCCATTAGTTCCTCCTTACCAGTGCCCATCAGTTAAGAAGAAAAATTAAAGGGAGATAATCATCAGTTCCTCCTCACCAGCACCCATCGGTGAAGAAGAAGAAAAATTTAAGGGAACTGATCATTAGTGCCTCCTCACCAGTGCCCATTAGTGCCTCCTCGCCAGTGCCCATCGGTGAAGAAGAAAAATTACTTCTTTGCAACATTTTATAACAGAAGCTAAGGAAACCTTTTTTTAAATGTTTGTCTTTTTTTTGTTTTCACAAAATGAAAAAACCCAGTGATGATTAAATAACACCAAAATAAAGCTCTATCCGTCTCATGAAAATATAAAAATATCATATGTGTACAGTGTTACATGACTGCGCAATAGTCATTCAAAGTGTGACAGCGCTGAAAGATGAAAATTGGTGCCTGGGCAGGAAAGGAGGGCGGGGGGGGGGGGGATTTGGGCGGAGAGTGCCTGGTATTTGAAGGGGTTAATATAGCGTTGCCACTCTTCTGGGAAGGCTTTCCACTAGATTTTGGAGGGTGTCTCTGGGAATTTGTGCCCGTTTTTGAGGTCAGGTACTGATGTTGGATGAGAAGACCTGGATCACATGTCGGTCCTCACATTGGGCACCAAAAAAAAAAAACCTGGCTCACCATTGGAGTTCCAATTCATCCCAAAGGTGTTCAGTAAGGTTGAGGTCAGGGCACTTGAGTTCCTTCACCCCAAACTGGTCAAACTGTGTCTTTTATGGAGCTGGCTTCGCTCTTTTGAGAAGGCTTCCTACAAAACTATGGAGTATGTCAGCCAGAAGAACATCTGTGAGGTCGGGTACTGATGTTGGTTGAGAAGACCTGGCTTACTATCAGCCTTCTAATTCTTCCTAAAGATGTTCGGTAGGGTTGAGGTCGGGGCTCTGTGCAGGACACTTGAGTTCCTCCATGACTTACTGAACACCTTTTTTTTGGGATGGGAAGACCTCATTCTAAAGGTGTCCAGTAGGGTTAAGGACAGGTATTGATGTTGGATGAGAAGACCTTATACCAAAGGCCTTCTAAAAGTAGGGTTGAGGTCAGGGCTCTGTGCAGGACACCCCAGTGCCTCCACACCAAACTGCTCACACCATGTCTTTATGGAGCTGGATTGGTACACAGGGGCACAGTCCTACTGGAACAGAAAAGGGTCTTCACCAAACTGTTAGCACAATGTGTTGTGTGTGGGGGGGGGGGGGGGCTGTGTATTTCCTAAAGTATAATTTCAGCCTAACTAGTCTGAAAAATGTCTCCCCCTAGCACCTATGCTGACTAATCTGTGTAAAGAAAGTTTGTATATACTTACCTATTTTCAGCCCCCTCCAATCTGGTCACAAGATCCCCCCTGTATCGGCTGCAGTGGAGAGGAGGAAGCCAATGGGGGACATCACCACTCCCAGGTGTTCCCAGCTGTTGTAAGTGCTCTCTCCTCTCCCCTGCAGCTGCCACTGGCTGACACAGGGGATCAAGTGACTGGATCGGAGCGGGCTGAATATAGGGAAGTCTATACATCTTCTTCTTTTTTTTTTTTTTTTTTTTTTTTTTTTTAAGACTTGGGAAGGTTTTGGCTGAAATTCTACTGGATGGGAAGAAACACCAAATCTTTGGTCAGATAAAGCAGCTCTCAAACTGTATATTTATTTTTATCTGTTTATTTGGCTGCTTTCCCGGAGTTCAGCTTTAAATCTGGCATCACGCATGCTGCGTTCTGCTATAGTATAGAACACCTGCATACAGTACAGCTCGATGTGCACCAATGTACCTCTCCGCAGTCCTACGTTCTATTTTTGTTCCTCCACATTGACCCTTTTAGCGATTTATCTCTTCAGTACAGGAACACGTTGCATGCTTGACATTTTTATAATCCCTCTCCCCCCATGCAGTCTTAAAGGGCAGCAAGGTCTTAAGAAAAGGGATAATGTTGGAAATTAGGTGGCATAGCGGGAGAAGTAGTGTGCTGACCACATGAGACTACCATTAGAGGAGCAGCTGATATTCATTTCATTATCCGGTGGAAGAAAAGATCCAACATGATTGTGTAATGCAGTCTGGTCGAAAAAACATTCGGAAAATTGCGGGATTGCATGTGTTGTGCTGGGGGATGGCGGTGGCTGTCCTTGGTTGATTTGGGGAATGGCAGTCACTGGGATTGGGTGGGTTGTGGTGGATGTTGGTGACTGGGATTGGGTGTGTTGTGGTGGGGGATGGCGGTGACTGGGATTGGGTGTGTTGTGGTGGGGGATGGCGGTGACTGGGATGTGGGTGTGTTGTGGTGGGTGGACGGCGGTGGTGACTGGGATTGGGTGTGTTTTGGGTGTGGGGGTGGGGTTGGGTGGGGGTGACTGGGATTGGGTGTGTTGTGGTGGGGGGGTTGTGGGGGAGACTGGGGGGGTGGGATGGTGGGGTGTGGGTGTGTTGGTGGGGGATGGCGGTGACTGGATTGGGTGTGTTGTGGTGGGGGGTGGCGGTGACTGGGATTGGGTGTGTTTGTGGTGGGGGATGGGGGTGACTGGGATTGGGTGTGTTGTGGTGGGGGATGGCGGTGACTGGGATTGGGTGTGGGGGGTGGGGGATGGCGGTGACTGGGATCGGGTGTGTTGTGCTGGGTGATGGCGTTGACTGGGATTGGGTGTGTTGTGGTGAGGGATGGCGGTGACTGGGATTGGGTTGAGTTTTTTGTTGTGGGGGGATGGCGGTGACTGGGATTGGTTGGGTTGTGGTGGGGGATGGCGGTGACTGGGGATTGGGTGTGTTGTGGTGGGGGATGGCGGTGGTTGGGAGGTGGGTGTGTTGTGGTGGGGGATGGCGGTGACTGGGTTTGGGTGGGTTGTGGGGGGTGGCGGTGACTGGGATTGGGTGTGTTGTGGTGGGGGTGGCGGTGGCTGGTGGTGTGGGGTGTGTGGTGTGGTGGGGGTTGGCGGTGACTGGGATTGGGTGTGTTGTGGTGGGGGATGGCGGTGACTGGGATTGGGTGTGTTGTGGTGGGGGATGGCGGTGACTGGGATTGGGTGTGTTGTGGTGGGGGATGGCGGTGACTGGGATTGGGTGTGTTGTGGTGGGGGATGGCGGTGACTGGGATTGGGTGTTTTGGGGTGGGGGATGGCGTTGACTGGGATCGGGTGTGTTGTGGTGGGGGAGGGCGTTGACTGGGATGGGGTGTGTTGTGGTGGGGGATGGCGGTGGCTGTCCTTGGGTTGAGTTGGGGGATGGCTGTTACTGGGATTGGGTGTGTTGTGCTGGGTGATGGCGTTGACTGGGATCGGGTGTGTTGTGGTGGGGGATGGCGTTGACTGGGATCGGGTGTGTTGTGGTGGGGGATGGCGTTGACTGGGATCGGGTGTGTTGTGGTGGGGGGTGGCGGTGGCTGTCCTTGGGTTGAGTTGGGGGATGGCGGTGACTGGGATCGGGTGTGTTGTGCTGGGTGATGGCGTTGACTGGGATCGGGTGTGTTGTGGTGGGGGGTGGCGGTGGCTGTCCTTGGGTTGAGTTGGGGGATGGCGGTGACTGGGATTGGGTGTGTTGTGGTGGGGGGTGGCGGTGGCTGTCCTTGGGTTGAGTTGGGGGGTGGCGGTGACTGTGGTTGGGTGTGTTGTGGTGGGGGGTGGCGGTGACTGGGGTTGGGTGTGTTGTGGTGGGGGGTGGCGGTGACTGGGGTTGGGTGTGTTGTGGTGGGGGGTGGCGGTGACTGGGGTTGGGTGTGTTGTGGTGGGGGGTGGCGGTGACTGGGGTTGGGTGTGTTGTGGTGGGGGGTGGCGGTGACTGGGGTTGGGTGTGTTGTTGGTGGGGGGGTGGCGGTGACTGGGGTTGGGTGTGTTGTGGTGGGGGATGGCGGTGACTGGGGTTGGGTGTGTTGTGGTGGGGGATGGCGGTGACTGGGGTTGGGTGTGTTGTGGTGGGGGATGGCGGTGACTGGGGTTGGGTGTGTTGTGGTGGGGGATGGCGGTGACTGGGGTTGGGTGTGTTGTGGTGGGGGGATGGCGGTGACTGGGGTTGGGTGTGTTGTGGTGGGGGATGGCGGTGACTGGGGTTGGGTGTGTTGTGGTGGGGGATGGCGGTGACTGGGGTTGGGTGTGTTGTGGTGGGGGATGGCGGTGACTGGGGTTGGGTGTGTTGTGGTGGGGGATGGCGGTGACTGGGGTTGGGTGTGTTGTGGTGGGGGATGGCGGTGACTGGGGTTGGGTGTGTTGTGGTGGGGGATGGCGGTGACTGGGGTTGGGTGTGTTGTGGTGGGGGATGGCGGTGACTGGGGTTGGGTGTGTTGTGGTGGGGGGATGGCGGTGACTGGGGTTGGGTGTGTTGTGGGGGGGGGATGGCGGTGACTGGGGTTGGGTGTGTTGTGGTGGGGGATGGCGGTGACTGGGGTTCGGTGTGTTGTGGTGGGGGATGGCGGTGACTGGGGTTGGGTGTGTTGTGGTGGGGGATGGCGGTGACTGGGGTTGGGTGTGTTGTGGTGGGGGATGGCGGTGACTGGGGTTGGGTGTGGGTGCGGTTGGTTGGGTTGTGGTGGGGGGTGGTCACACCATGTCTTTATGGAGCTGGCCTTCTACCCAGGGGCACATTCATGCTAGAACAGAAAAGGGTCTTCAAACTGTTACCTCAAGGGGTTGGAAGAGCCCAATTGTTTACAATGTCTTTGTATTATTGAGTATTAACAGGACCCTTCATTGGAGACACCTGAACTCCATCATTTGAAGAGGTTCACATACTTTTGACCATATAGTGTTTGGTTGCAATGGACAACACCTTTTTCTTTTCTCTTAGAGCCCTGATTAAGCCCCAGTCGGATGGTGAAATGCGTCGGTAGCGGAGCTAGGTGCAGTGCCGTTAACAGTGCTGGATCAATAGTAGTTTTTATGCCTTACAAATCAGCAGTGTGGTGGATTCTCATCATGAAATGTGTGTAACAAAGATCCAGAAAATGATTCCCTGTTTCTCCTCCCCTTTTTTATGTATGAGCTCAGTGATTGGATGATCTTTCTATTTTGCCAGGTGCAGCCTCCCCCTCTTCTACCAGCACTCTCAGAAGAATATCCCAGCAACATTCATTTTCAGTGGAGCCTTGGTGAAGTTTGGACAAGGATTTGGAAAGACAAATATATTTACTACGAAGCCCGACCCCCCTAAAAAGGTGATTTACTACAAGTGCTGATCCGTGTCCGGGTGTTGTGGTGGCTCCGGACCCACCGGAGTGTCTACTATGGAGTGGTGAAGCCGAAACTCCAGGCAGACTTGTAGAAAAACATTTGATGTTGTTCTGTGCTGGTGAAGGGCCTCGTCACACCGGTGAGCCCCACTGATTATTGATACATTACTAATCAATAGAGTTCTATTCACCGAGGCGGCATTGTGAGGCGGTGAAAGTGGTGAATGGATAAAACGATCTCCTCCACTGCGTGCCAGATATAGATGAGTCGCAGACATCGGCTCTCCAACACTCCTCCACACCAATGCGTTTTACCCAAAAGGGTTTACTCTGCGATCACCTCCTAGGTGGTCAGTGCCCATAAATGCTGCCTATCAGTGCTGCATATTAGGGCCACCTAATGAGTGCAGCCTCGTCAGTGCCGCCCATTAGTGCCCATAACGGCTGCATATTAGTGCCTCCTCATCAGTGCCACCTAATGATTGCTGCCTCATCAGTGCAGCCTCGTCAGTGCCCATAAAGGCTGCCTATCAGTGCTGCATATTTTAGCCTCCTCATCAGTGCCACCTAATGATTGCTGCCTCATCAGTGCAGCCTCGTCAGTGCCCATAAAGGCTGCCTATCAGTGCTGCATATTTTAGCCTCCTCATCAGTGCCACCTAATGATTGCTGCCTCATCAGTGCAGCCTCGTCAGTGCCCATAAAGGCTGCCTATCAGTGCTGCATATTTTAGCCTCCTCATCCGTGCCACCTAATGAGTGCAGCCTCGTCAGTGCCGATAAAGGCTGCATATTGGTGCAGCCTTATCAGTGCCCATAAAGGCTGCATATTAGTGCCTCCTCATCAGTGCCACCTAATGAGTGCAGCCTCGTCAGTGCCCATAAAGGCTGCCTATCAGTGCTGCATATTTTAGCCTCCTCATCAGTGCCACCTAATGAGTGCAGCCTCGTCAGGCATCCTTTATGGGCACTATCAGTGCACGCATATTGGTACCACCTAATGGGTGCAGCCTCGTCAGTGCCGATAAAGGCTGCCTATTGGTGCCACCTAATAGGTGCAGCCTCATCAGTGCCCATAAAGGCTGCCTATAAGTGCCTCCTCATCATCAGTGCCACCTAATGATTGCAGCCTCATCAGTGCCCATAAAGGGTGCATATGAGTGCTGCCTCATCAGTGCAGCCTTGTCAGTGCCCATAAAGGCTGTATATTAGTGCCTCCTCAACAGTGCTACCAAATGAGTGCAGCCTCATCAGTGCCCATAAAGGCTGCCTATCGGTTCCCATCAGTGCTGCATATTAGTGCCTTCTCATCGGTGCAGCCCCATAAGTGCCCGTAAGTGCAGCCTTATCACTGCGCATCAGTGAAGTAGGAGAATAGACAAATTTTACTAAATTTTATAACCAATATAAAAAAACGTTTTTTTATTTTATCTATTTGTTTAGCAAAAAAAAAAAAAAAAAAAAAAAACAGTGATTAAATACCGCCAAAAGAAGGCTTTATTTGTGTTAAAAAAAAAAGACAATTTTATCTTTATTTGGTGTGTGTGTTGTGTGTGTGTGTGTGTGTATATATATGTGTGTGTATATATATATATATATATATATATGTGTGTGTGTGTGTGTGTGTGTGTGTGTGTTGTGTGTGTGTGTGTGTGTAGCATGACCGCATAATTGTCATTCAAAGTGTGACCGCACTGAAAATTGCCGCCTGGGCAGGAAAAGGGGGGGGGGGGGTGTTCGGTATTGAAGGGTCAATAACATTCGGTTACAACATGGCTTGTGCAGCAATTGTATATGCTTAATTATTCGCTTTTTTATTTTTAATTTTTTTTAGTGGACGTCCCTTTTAAGTACGGGGCGCTTTGCTTGCAAATTGATTTTTTTTTAAAATTTGAATGTGAAGTGAGAATAGATGAGCGGTGAGACGGCTGTCATGCTGAGTGCTGCGCTCCGCTCTCTTCTCACCCCGAGGAATTGATGGAGATCAGGTTCAGGTTCAGTGCAGTGTTACATCTAAAATAAAGCGGACAAACAGTTGTGTCCCGAGGTGATGCCGGATCCCTTTGTAGAAGGGGCGCCCGGAGGACAGGAAGCTCCGACGTTATCTGGGCGTGGCTTTATCTCCCCGCCGCCAATCACAGCGCACCTTTCTTTTTTTTTGTCTGTAATTTTGTTTATCGTCATTCCTTCTGTAATCTCACCCCTTCTTCTTTTTTTTTTTTTTTTTTTTATTTCTTTCATCTAAAGGTGATGATGACCAAACGCACTAAAGACATGGGCAAGTTCAGCTCGGTCACCGTGTCCACCATCGATGAAGAGGAGGAGGAGATCGAAGCTGTAAGTAGAACCTCCAGGAGAACAACAACAACAACACTTGGGATCTCATCCGTATCTTTATATCAGTAAATCTGAATACACAGAAGACTAGAAGGGAAGGAATGACGTGTCTGAGACGAGTTCTTCTCTCTCATCTGATGACGTTACCCATAGCAACTAAACAGCTTGTAGCGTTCATTTTTTTTCCCACACAACTTAGAAAGTGAACATTAATAAACTGATTGCTGTGCGCCGGCGTTTCACAGCTAGAGGCCTGTCTGGGTACCCCCAAGAGTTGCCGTAGTGTGGGGGGCAGCCACTAGCACCATAGCAACCCATGACACTCCACGTTATTGTCCTTCAGATTTTAGGGGGGGCCGGAGTGGCCAGTGGGATGAGAAAATACCCCAGCAGGAGTGAAATACATAGTGCCTGTAGTTGGTAGGAGGAGGAATAGTGCCCCATCATTGGTATCAGTGGGAGGAATAGTGCCCCATCATTGGTGTCAGTGGGAGGAATAGTGCCCCATCATTGGTATCAGTGTGGAGGAATAGTGCCCCATCATTGGTATCAATGGGAGGAATAGTGTCCCATCATTGGTGTCACGGGGAGGAATAGTGCCCCATCATTGGTGTCAGTGGGAGGAATAGTGTCCCATCATTGGTGTCACTGGGAGGAATAGTGCCCCATCATTGGTGTCGCTGGGTGGCATGGTACCCCACCATTGGTGTCAGTGGTTGGACCCATTCACTTTCCTTGGTGTTTAGTGGAGCGCTGTGCCCGCCGTGGTTCCCTCTGAGGTTTTCTCGGTATATTGTACAATTCTGGGATCTGACATGTCGCCTCGTTTCTTTCAGAGGGAAATCGCCGACTCCTACGCTCAGAACGCCAAAGTCATCGAGAAGCAACTGGAAAGGAAAGGAATGAGTAAGAGGAGGCTGCAGGAACTGGTAGGTGGAATGCCGGGATAGATTGGGTGGGATTATCCCAGATGAATGGTCAGTGTGGACTACCATGTGGCCAAAGGTTTGTGGACCATCACACCTATATGAGCTTGTTGGACATCGGGTTCCAGAACCATGGGCGTTATCATGAAGCCCCATCGCCCCTTCCCAGACCTGAACACCTGATCTCCACCATTCGGAGGGGCGCACATACTTCTGGGCATAGAATGGGTCTAACAATCGGCTGTCCGCAAACGTTTGGCCATAAAGTGGCCTTCTCCTTGGCTGTGAGGTGGAGTCTGAACATGGTGTTCTCGGGCAGAGGCTTTGGACTCCCTGGAAGTGCAGGCATTTTTGTGACTAAACCCTGGTGGGTGGGACGAAACACGTGGGCGGAGCAGTGCTGGCTTAGGCCACACATACACCGTGGCAGCACTGGGTCGGTTTGAGAGGCGTCTCCTCTTTTCCAGGCAGATGAGTGTGGTGTGAATTGTAAGGTAAAGCTAGACCAGTGATAGTGAACCTCGGCACCCCCAGATGTTTTGGAACTACATTTCCCATGATGCACAACTACACTGCAGTGTAGTTGAGCATCATGGGAAATTAGAAGGGGAGGTGGGGGGGCTGAGCTTGCTGAGTCACTGCAGGGAAGGGGGAGCTGAGCTTGCTGAGTCACTGCTGGTAGGGGAGGAGCTGAGCTTGCTGAGTCACTGCTGGTAGGGGAGGAGCTGAGCTTGCTGAGTCACTGCTGGTAGGGGAGGAGCTGAGCTTGCTGAGTCACTGCTGGTAGGGGAGGAGCTGAGCTTGCTGAGTCACTGCTGGGAGGGGAGGAGCTGAGCTTGCTGAGTCACTGCTGGGAGGGGAGGAGCTGAGCTTGCTGAGTCACTGCAGGGAGGGGAGGAGCTGAGCTTGCTGAGTCACTGCAGGGAAGGGGGTGCAGAGCTTGCTGAGTCACTGCTGGTAGGGGAGGAGCTGAGCTTGCTGAGTCACTGCTGGTAGGGGAGGAGCTGAGCTTGCTGAGTCACTGCTGGTAGGGGAGGAGCTGAGCTTGCTGAGTCACTGCTGGTAGGGGAGGAGCTGAGCTTGCTGAGTCACTGCTGGTAGGGGAGGAGCTGAGCTTGCTGAGTCACTGCTGGTAGGGGAGGAGCTGAGCTTGCTGAGTCACTGCTGGTAGGGGAGGAGCTGAGCTTGCTGAGTCACTGCTGGGAGGGGAGGAGCTGAGCTTGCTGAGTCACTGCTGGGAGGGGAGGAGCTGAGCTTGCTGAGTCACTGCTGGGAAGGGGGAGCTGAGCTTGCTGAGTCACTGCTGGGAGAGGGGAGCTGAGCTTGCTGAGTCACTGCTGGGATGGAGGAGCTGAGGGAGCTTCTGAGGTACTGCAAGGAGGATGGAGCTGAGTTAATGCAGGGAGGGAGAGCAGGGTAACCTGAGCTGCTGAGTCACTGCTGGGTGGGAGGAGCATGGGGGCTGAGCTGCTGAGTCACTGCTGGGTGGGAGGAGCATGGGGGCTGAGCTGCTGAGTCACTGCAGAGAAGGTGAAGCCCGAGCTGAGCTTGCTGAGTCACTGCTGGGAGGGAGGAGCTGAGCTTGCTGAGTCACTGCTGGGAGGGAGGAGCTGAGCTTGCTGAGTCACTGCTGGGAGGGAGGAGCTGAGCTTGCTGAGTCACTGCTGGGAGGGAGGAGCTGAGCTTGCTGAGTCACTGCTGGGAGGGAGGAGCTGAGCTTGCTGAGTCACTGCTGGGAGGGAGGAGCTGAGCTTGCTGAGTCACTGCTGGGTGGGAGGAGCTGAGCTTGCTGAGTCACTGCTGGGTGGGAGGAGCATGGGGGCTGAGCAGCTGAGTCACTGCTGGGTGGGAGGAGCATGGGGGCTGAGCTGCTGAGTCACTGCTGGCTGGGAGGAGCATGGGGGCTGAGCTGCTGGGTGGGAGGAGCATGGGGGCTGAGCTGCTGTGTCACTTCTGGGTGGGAGGAGCATGGGGGCTGAGCTGCTGAGTCACTGCAGAGAGGGTGAAGCCCCTGCTGAGCTGAGCTTGCTGAGTCACTGCTGGGAGGGAGGAGCTGAGCTTGCTGAGTCACTGCTGGGAGGGAGGAGCTGAGCTTGCTGAGTCACTGCTGGGGGGAGGAGCAGGGGTTGCTGAGCAGCTGAGACAAAAATGTTGTTGCTGCTTTTGTGAATTTTAAGGATAAACTTCCCTACACTCCAGAGATCAGCTGTGACTTGTTTACAGCTCACCTTGTGCTTGTTATGTAAATTCTTCTACCAATGGGTGGAGGGGGTTGGGATTATCTGCCCACACAAGGCAGCTGAAGTACTTTCAGGCTGCAATATTCAAGTCCCCCGGATGACTCCGATCCCTGAGAATACGACTCGTGTCCTCCATCCGATTCCTCTCCAGCCCTTTGTGAAGGACAAGCGTAGTCCGCCTCGCTCTTCTCGCATGACGGAAGTTGTAGGTCAGGCGATGTACACCGACGTCCTCGGCTTTGTTTGTCTCCGAGGTCTGAGGACGCCACTGAATATTTTGTTTGCGGTTTGCAGGAGGGACGATTGCACAATGATGGGGCTTTTTGAGGTCATTCATTGAGCGTATTTAAAGCCGAGCTCCAAGGCAGATCACTAAACACGCAGAGAAATCGATCGAGGAGAGATACTTTACATGACAAAGGCCATCCATCCAGAGGACACCACTTATAGTTAGAGGACCTTCCTTTTAAATTTTGGAAGCCGCTTTCCTTTCCTCTAACCCCCCCCCCCCCCCCCTACAATTTTTTTTTTTTTTTTTTGTAAATGCCTTTTATTTTGTATGAAAAATAATGCATCGCCAATCCAATAATCAACAATTGCCACAAAACATAATAAAGCCAAATAAATAAATAAGTGCAGAAACAAGTGACAGTCCACATGTGGTGAATGAAATCTTCATCCACACTTGATCAAATCGTTTCTTTTTATAGACCGTGACATCACAGTGATCCACCACCCTATGCTTGGCCTTTCTTTTCCCCCCGTACGATGCAAGATGTGACAAGACGCATAGGGAGGAGCCATCGCTCGTGATGTCATCGCACACACTTTTTTTTTGATTTCTGGAAGTGGCCTGTCTGAGTCCCGGGACCGGCTTTTCTTTGTTAAGCGCCTGTACTTTTTAACCTGTTGGTGCCGGCCACGTGCAAATACGCAGCCTCTCGGCGGGTGGGCCTTGGTGCCGAGTTGCTCCCTTATCCAGGTTAAATATATTTACAATTTCAGGGACGTCTGCATTGTCTTCATCTCCCCCCCCCCCCCCCCCCCCCCCCCCCACACCCCCCCCCCCCCCCCCCCCCCACCCCCCCCCCCCCCCCCCCCCCCCCCCCCGCCCCCCCTATTTTTTCTTCCCCCCCCCCCCCCCCCCCCCCCCCCCCCCAACGCTCATCCATTGCATGTCCCATCCGCCATCTTTCTTTTCTTTGTCATTGGAAGCCAACTCTCTCTTCCTGGTTCCTACAGCCACCCCCCACTTCTTACCTTTTTTCAAATGCTCCTTTATCCAAGATAAATATACTCACAAGTTCAGCAGCTCCTGCGTTGTCCTTTTCTCCCCCAATGCTCATCCATTGCATGTACTGTCCGCCATCTTTGTTTTTGTCATTGGGAGCTGACTGTATCTTCCTGGTTCGTACAAAAGAAAACAAAGATGGCGGATGGAATATATAATGGATGAGCATTGGGGGGGGGGGGGAGAAAAGGACAACTAAGTATAGTTATTTTGTATAAAGGAACATCAAAGGTAAGAAGGGAGGGGTGGTTGCATGAACCAGGAAGGAACAGCCGGCTCTGATTGACAGCCACCCCTCCTTCTTACCTTTTTTGATGCTCCTTTATCCAAAATAACTATACTTGGTTGTCCTTTTCTCCCCCAACGCTCATCCATTGCATATTCCATCCGCCATCTTTGTTTTCTTTGTCATTGGGAGCCGACTGTCTCTTCCTGGTTCGTGCAAAGAAAACAAAGATGGCGGATGGATATGCAATGGATGAGCATTGGGGGCAGTATAGTTATTTTGGATAAAGGAACACCAAAGATAAGGAGTGGTGGTGGCTGTAGGAACCAGGAAGAGACAGTCGACTCCCAATGACAGTCATCCATCCTTCTTACCTTCTGATGCTCCTTTATCCAAAATAACTATACTTAGTTGTCCTTTTCTCCCTCGATGCTCATCTGTTGCATATTCCATCCGCCATCTTTGTTTTCTTTATCCAAAATGACAAGATCCAATGACAAAGGAACACCAAAGGTAAGAAGGAGGGGTGGTCATCATTGGGAGCCGACTGTTCCTTCCTGGTTCATGTAACCACCCCTCCGTCTTACCTTTGATGCTCCTTTATCCAAAGTTACCATACTTAGTTGTCCTTTTCTCCCCTAACGCTCATCCATTACATATCCATCCGCCATCTTTGGTTTCTTTGTATGGAATATGCAATGGATGAGCATTAGGGGAGAAAAGGACAACTAAGTAAGTATAGTTATTTTGGATAAAGAAACCTCAAAGGTAAGACGGAGGGGTGGTTACATGAACAAGGAAGGATCAGTCGGCTCCCAATGACAACCACCCCTCCTTCTTACCTTTGGTGTTCCTTTGTCATTGGATCTTGTCCTTTTTGAAAAAAGAAAACAAAGATGGCGGATGGAATATGCAACGGATGAGCATTGGGGGAGAAAAGGACAACTAAGTATAGTTATTTTGGATAAGGGAGCATCAAAAAAGGTAAGAAGGAGGGGTGGCTGTCATTTGGGAGTTGACTGTCTCTTCCTGGTTCATGTAATCACCCCTCCTTAGTTATTTTGGATAAGGGGAACACCAAAGATAAGGAGGGGTGATTGCATGAACCAGGAAGAGACAGTCGACTCCCAAATGACAGCCACCACTCCTTCTTACCTTTTTGATGCTCCTTTATCCAAAATAACTATACTTGGTTGTCCTTTTCTCCCCCAATGCTCATCCATTGCATATCCATCCGCCATCTTTGTTTTCTTTATCCAAAAGGACAAGATCCAATGACAAAGGAACACCAAAGGTAAGAAGGAGGGGTGGTTGTTATTGGGAGCCGACTGTTCCTTCCTGGTTCATGTAACCACCCCTCCGTCTTACCTTTTTGATGTTCCTTTATCCAAAGTTACCATACTTGGTTGTTCTTTTCTCCCCCAACGCTCATCCATTGCATATTCCATCCAACATCTTTGGTTTCTTTGTATGGAATATGCAGTGGATGAGCATTAGGGGAGAAAAGGACAACTAAGTAAGTGTAGTTATTTTGGATAAAGAAACCTCAAAGGTAAGACGGAGGGGTGGTTACATGAACCAGGAAGGAACAGTCGGCTCCCAATGATGACCACCCCTCCTTCTTACCTTTTTTGTGTTCCTTTGTCATTGGATCTTGTCATTTTGGATAAAGAAAACAAAGATGGCGGATGGAATATACAACGGATGAACATTGGGGAAGAAAGGGACAACTAAGTATAGTTATTTTGGATAAAGGAACATCAAAAAGTAAGAAGGAGGGGTGGCTGTCATTGGGAGTCGACTGTCTCTTCCTGGTTCATGTAACCACCCCTCCTTTATATCTTTGATGCTCCTTTTATCCTAAATAACTATACTTGGTTGTCCTTTTCTCCCCCAACGCTCATCCATTGCATATCCATCCGCCATCTTTGTTTTCTTTGTCATTGGGAGCCGACTGTCTCTTCCTGGTTCGTGCAAAGAAAACAAAGATGGCGGATGGAATTGCAATGGATGAGCGTTGGGGGAGAGAAGGACAACCAAGTTTAGTTATTTTGGATAAAGGCACATCAGAGGTAAGGTAATACATTTCATGGGTGTGGAGGAAGTTCTGCTCTCAGGAATCTAGTGGTGTCCCCGCCCCCCCCCAGTCTGCTGATTGGACACAAGAGTAGTCTGACTGATGAGGTCATCCCTCTGTTCACTTGACCTGAATGCAGGAGGTAAGGGAGACATATATATATTTTTAGTACATTGGCATCGATCGATGAATTTCTTCGTCAGTTCACGAGATGATTTCACTTGTCCTGAGTTTCTGTTTGTCTTGGAGGACGTCCGAATCGGAAGCGCCCCTCATTTCTCCGTCCTTTTGAAATTGGTAAAGTGACAGATTGTATTCGGGTCACAGATGTCAGACATTCCAATCCGTAGAATTTTCGATTTGGCTGCGCGGTGCCGGTGGGGCTTGACTAGCGCCATATGTTTTCATCTCCTCCGCTCCGAATTACGCTGATTAATTTATTCACTTCGTCTCTCACCAGGCTGAACTGGAAGCAAAGAAAGCCAAAATGAAGGGAACGCTGATTGACAACCAGTTCAAGTAGAAGAGACGTCGCGAGCGAAGGCGGCGGCGTTCTCGTGAGGTTTTCCAGGCGTAACGCGCGGTTTACAAGCTCACTGACAGGTGTGTGTGACAGGATGGCGCACCTTTTCTCTGTGATTGGATCCCGCTGGGAGGACATCCCTACACCCCCTTGTATCAAGAACGCTGGTGAAGGCGGGGGAGGGGGGGGGAGTGCTACGCCAATTGTATATATACTAGTAATTATTTTATAAAAAGGGGGGCGTAACATGTTGGGGTTGTGTAGACAAGTACACCTGTTTTCTTGGAAGGAGTAATAGATTATTTTTTCTGTATCCGAATTACAATAACATGGCCGTCTCCTTTCCTGTAGGAAAGATTTTTAGAGAAAAATGTAAAACCGTCAAATAAAAACTGTTATTCTTGGTTTTGTTTTTTGTCTCCTTTACTTATTTTCAGAGAAATTGTCGTTGCAAGTGATGAGGTTTCAGATTTTTAAAAAGCGCAGATATGCCTGGCTACTGTAGGAGGGGATCATTCAGGGGCTGATGTCACATGGGAGGGATTATTCAGGGGCTGATGTCACATGGGAGGGATTATTCAGGGGCTGATGTCACATGGGAGGGATTATTCTCAGGGGCTGATGTCACATGGGAGGGATTATTCAGGGGCTGATGTCACATGGGAGGGATTATTCAGGGGCTGATGTCACATGGGAGGGATTATTCAGGGGCTGATGTCACATGGGAGGGGATTATTCTCAGGGGCTGATGTCACATGGGAGGGGATTATTCTCAGGGGCTGATGTCACTTGGGAGGGATTATTCAGGGGCTGATGTCACATGGGGGGGGATCATTCAGGGGCCGATGTCACATGGGAGGGGATCATTCAGGGGCTGATGTCACAGGGGAGGGATTATTTTCAGGGTCTGATGTCACAGGGGAGGGATTATTTTCAGGGTCTGATGTCACATGGGAGGGATTATTCAGGGTCTGATGTCACATGGGGGGGGGGGGATTATTCAGGGTCTGATGTCACATGGGAGGGGATTATTCAGGGTCTGATGTCACATGGGAGGGGTTATTCTCAGGGGCTGATGTCACATGGGAGGGATTATTCTCAGGGGCTGATGTCACATGGGAGGGATTATGAAGGTTCTAATGTCACATGGGAGGGATTATGAAGGTTCTAATGTCACATGGGAGGGATTATGAAGGTTCTAATGTCACATGGGAGGGATTATGAAGGTTCTGATGTCACATGGGAGGGATTATGAAGGGGCTGATGTCACATGGGAGGGGATTATTCAGGGGCTGATGTCACATGGGAGGGGTTATTCTCAGGGGCTGATGTCACATGGGAGGGATTATTCTCAGGGGCTGATGTCACATGGGTGGGATTATTCTCAGGGGCTGATGTCACATGGGAGGGGATTATTCAGGGTCTGATGTCACATGGGAGGGGTTATTCTCAGGGGCTGATGTCACATGGGAGGGGTTATTCTCAGGGGCTGATGTCACATGGGAGGGGATTATTCTCAGGGGCTGATGTCACATGGGAGGGGTTATTCTCAGGGGCTGATGTCACATGGGAGGGATTATTCTCAGGGGCTGATGTCACATGGGAGGGATTATGAAGGTTCTAATGTCACATGGGAGGGATTATGAAGGTTCTGATGCCACATGGGAGGGGATTATTCTCAGGAGCTGATGTCACATGGGAGGGGATTATTACGGGGCTGATTATTCTCAGGGGCTGATGTCACATGGGAGGGATTATGAAGGTTCTAATGTCACATGGGAGGGATTATGAAGGTTCTAATGTCACATGGGAGGGATTATTCAGGGGCCGATGTCACATGGGAGGGGATTATTCAGGGGCCGATGTCACATGGGAGGGATTATGAAGGTGCTGAAAAAACAGATTTTTTTTTCCTGGTACAATATTTTTATTGCAATAGATGGAAAAAAAGATATATTGCTAATAATAATCCCAAGCAGGGGATATGAACAGTGAACATAACATTGTGCAACATAGGATACACATAAACAAGTTTTTTTATAGGAGGAACTATCGAACCGTACCGACCAGCAGCGGCCTGTCCATTAGGGGCGCCAGGGTGCCACCCCCTCTCTTCACGCCACCCCCCTATATGCAATGTATAAATTCATGTATAGCATGAATCTATCTATGGCTGC
>CM053033.1:6754546-6854546 GCA_028564925.1 Lithobates sylvaticus | reverse complement strand
TGTTGGGCAGCTCTACACAAGGATAGTGGATCCCCCTTTCCGAATACCATATTGAACAATCATTAAGTTCTTCTATCGGTAGAAGGGGGGTGTCCATCTTTCCATGATTTTTGGTAAGTTACGCTGTGACTTGCTTGGTTTTAACTGTTTTTTTTTTTTTATGTAGTATCTAATAAAATTATTCATTTACAATAGTTATAATCCTTGTGGTGCCGATAAAGTCCACATACTATTCTGTTTTTCTATGTTCTGAGGTTAGGACGTGGCAGCCACCACCAGTTCTGGTTTGGTGGACCTCCACATTTCCACCCAATGGAGATCCATTTTTTGTTTATTTTTTTTGAGATCCCCTTGCCCAATGAATGAATAATTTGTATAGCGCTACAATGCGAACTGAATCGCCTCACGGCGCTGTATTCTAGACATGTGCACAACAAAAAAATTTGTTTTATTTTCGTTTCGTTTTTTTCGTTTCCGAAAAAAAATTGTTTTTTTTGTTTTGTTTTTTTCGTTTCCGTTGATTCGTAACGATTCGTACATTCGTAAGTCGTCGGTGTTCGTATTCGTAACAATTCGTACATTCGTAAGAGTTATTTTTTCGTTGATTCGTTTTTTCGTTAGTTTAATTTTCGTTTATTTGAAATTTGGACGCATTCGTATTTATTCGTACATTCGTAGATTCATAATCGGAGCATAATTCATAATTTTATGTAATGTGTATGCTATTATTACATTTTAATAATTTACGAATCAGAAAAAAAAAAAAGTACGAATCGAAAAAAAAAAGTTACGAATGTACGAATTTTTTCGTTCAATCTATTCGAAGCACGTTAAGCAGCGCCATTGTAAGGGACACAGAAAATTAACAATTCAACAAAAAAAAAGTTACGAATGTACGAATTTTTTCGTTCATTTTCGTTGTTCCTTTTTTTGTTTTTCGGATTTTCTTCATTCGAACATTCGTTGTTTCTAATTTGTTTTTTCGGATTTTCGTTGTTTTTCGGATTCATTCGATTCGAACGATTCGTTCATTCGTACGAAAACGAACGAAAAAAAAACTAAAAACTAAAAAAAAAAGAAACAAATTGCACATGTCTACTGTATTCGTGCTTTGTTGTCAAGCTTCTTAGAAGAGGTGGGTCTTGAGTTTTTTCCTGAAGGCCTGATGGTTTTCTTCCATGCGGATGTCGGTCGGTAGAGCGTTCCATAGCCGTGGTCCTTGGACTGCGAATCTCCGTTCCCCCTTTGATTTGTAGCGGGATTTGGGAATGAGGAGGAGGTTTTGATTAAACGATCGAAGACTGCGATTTGGTGTGTAGTGTTTTATTTTCTCGAGTAGGTATTGAGGAGCGTCTCCATGGGCGCATTTGTGGTTGAGGCAGAGCAGAGGCGGCTCTAGGCTTTGTGAGGCAAATCTTAGACATGAGGCCCCACACACGCCCAAAATGGGAAAAATATTAAAAGCAATAGAAATTAACTGTATAAATTGCATGATATTCCCTTCAACTGTAACACACACATCAGGCGAATTAGGCGGCCGTGAGGCCCCTAGGAGTGCGAGGCCTTAGGCGACCGCCTAATTTGCCTAATTAGAGAGCCGCCTCTGAGGCGGGGGGGCTTGAATGTGATCCGATTCTTTACGGTTAGCCAGTGTAGGCTCCTCAGGGAAGGGGAGATGGATTCCCAGGTTTTTTTTTTTCCTGTTATTTTTTTATTTATTTTTTCATTTTAAATTGTTACTAACATTTTTTCAAGTTTTTGTTTTCAGGGTGTCCCACCACTTTAAGAAATTATGAATCGTTACGAATCAACGGAAACGATCAGAAACGAAACTAAACAAATTTTTCTATTGTGCACATGTCTAATGAGTCTGCGTAGTAGGCGGAGGAGATGGTGAGATCCGCTGACTACGGCTCCTATTTGTGCCTCCATTGACATTTCTGAGTCAAAGATGACTCCGAGACTCTTGGCCTTGGTCCTTGGGGGGATGGTCTGTCCAAAGATGATGGGTGGTGTCCAAGGGATCTTGGTTCGTGAGTTTTGATTTGCGTGTAGGAGAAGAAGCTCTGTTTTCGATTCGTTGAGTTTGAGGGAGCTAGTGGTCATCCAGTCGTCTATCATAGTGAGGCATTTTTCTAGTTGGTGATGATGGTCTTTTTGTCCGGTGATACGAAAGTAGAGTTGCGTGTCGTCGGCGTATGAGTGGAAGCAGAGGTCTGGTCTTCTGATGATGTTGAGGAGTGGGCGGATGTATATGATGAAGAGCACTGGCGACAAGGGTGATCCTTGCGGGACTCCACAACAGATTGCCCGGGTTTCAGAGGCGAATGCTCCTAGTTTTCACTGTCTGAGAACGATTTCCTAAGAAGGATGCGAACCAATCTCGGACGTAAGTTGACAATGAAACTTACAAAGATGGAAATTCTGTAGGGCTGTACATATGAGATGAGGAAAAGCTGGGTAAGTGTCAGTGGCGAAATTATAGGGGTCGCCGAGATCGCCATGGCGACCGGGCCCCTTGCTGCAGGGGGCCCTTGAGGTCCCCCTGTACTATTTGATAGGAGGGGAGGCTGAGAGGAGCTCCCCGATCGTCAGTCGAACTGTAATCGGCACTGCGTCCTCACATACCTAAAGTGAAAGCAGTGCGTGCCGTGCTGTGCTCTTTGTCTCCCCCTATAGTGCAGTACCCGGCAGGAAGAAGGTACTGTAAATGTCTGACGTTTTTTTTTTATAAGACTATCTACTGTATGTGTGTGCATGCGTGTGTGTGTGGGGGGGTGTGAATGCATGCATGTGTGTGTGTGTGTGGGGGGGGGGGTGCATGCATGTGTGTGTGGGGGTGTGCATGCATGCATGCATGTGTGTGTGTGTGGGGGGTGAATGCATGTGTTGGTGTGCATGCATGTGTGTGTGGGGGTTGCATGCATGTGTGGGGGTGTGCATGCATGTGTGTGTGGGGGTGTGCATGCATGCGTTTGTGTGGGGGTGTGCATGCATGTGTGTGTGGGGGGGTTGCATGCATGTGTGTGTGTGGGGGTGTGAATGCATGCATGTGTGTGTGTGGGGGGGGGGGTGCATGCATGTGTGTGGGGGTGTGCATGCATGCATGTGTGTGTGTGGGGGGGGTGAATGCATGTGTTGGTGTGCATGCATGTGTGTGTGGGGGTGTTGCATGCATGTGTGTGGGGGGTGTGCATGCATGTGTGTGGGGGGTGCATGCATGTGTGTGGGGGTTGCATGCATGTGTGTGTGTGGGGGTGTGCATGCATGTGTGTGTGGGGGGGTTGCATGTGTGTGGGGGGTGCATGCATGTGTGTGTGTGTGGGGGGGGGTGCATGCATGTGTGTGTGTGTGTGTGGGGGTTTGCATGTGTGTGTGTGGGGGGGTTGCATGCATGTGTGTGTGTGGGGGGGGGGGGGGTTGCATGCATGTGTGTGTGGGGGGGGGGGGTGTGCATGCATGCATGTGTGTGGGGGGGGGTGCATGCATGGGTGTGTGTGGGGGGGGTGCATGCATGTGTGTGGGGGGGTGTGCATGCATGTGTGTGAGGGGGTGCATGTGTGTGTGGGGGGTGCATGCATGTGTGTGGGGGGGGGGTGCATGCATATGTGTGGGTGTGCATGCATGTGTGTGGGGGGTGCATGCATGTGTGTGGGGGGGGTGCATGCATATGTGTGGGTGTGCATGTGTGGGTGTGCGAGCGGGCGGTGGGGATTCACAGTGGCAGCATTTGGCACACCGGCAGCATTTAATGGGCACAGTGGCGGCATTTGATGGCACGGCGGCAGAGTTTGATGGGCACAGTGGCAACATTTGATGGTACAGTGGCGGCGTTCATTTATATATAGTGTGTGTTTTTATAAAAAAAATGAAGAAATTGGTTCCTTTATATGCAGCCACCCACTTGTGACTGGGCCCTGGTGTTCCAACATCGGGCTCGGAGGTCGGGGGGGGGGGGGGCCCTCCATGGTTTCTTGCATCGGGGCCCTGAGGGTTCAAGTTACGCCACTGGTAAGTGTATATGCCCTGGGGGGGGGGGGGGAGCAGGCCACCGGATAACCAAAGTGACCCCACAACAAAGCCCAACCCAACAGACAATACACCTCACCGCTTTAGTAATGTTGCATCTCGGTTTCAGGATTTTTACTGAAAAGTTATCCCGCCGCGCAAAGCCGAGGCAATTCCTCAGAAGAGCCTCCCGCTTGTAATTACTTTACACAATCGTCTTCTCTGAACTCGGGCAAAGAGAGCGAACGTATTCACGCCGGATAATTAAATGTGAGAACTTGCAGACTGTCAGCCAAGCCGCTAAATTAAAATGTCTGAGGTTTGATGTGTTGGAAAATAAAGATAAGTCAGAAAGGACGGCCACTTCCAACAGCGCTTTGGTTTGCGGATCTGTTTAGCATTCGAGAGCGTTATGAGTAAAAGTAACAAAGAGGAAGCCAAAGCTTCAATGTGAAAATACAGAGAGAGCATTAAAATATATGCTAAAAAAGAAACATGTTTACCATTTTCTGCTAACTTTATATACACTATACGCCCACCTACCTACATGACCAAGTATGTGGACATCTGATCATCCTACCTACCTGTATGGCCAAGTATGTGGACATCTGATGATCCCACCTACCTGTATGGCCAAGTATGTGGACATCTGATCGTCCCTCCTACATACAGTGCCTTCAAAACGTATTCATACCCCACCTACCTATATGGCCAAGTATGTGGACATCTGATGATCCCACCTACCTATATGACCAAGTATGTGGAGATCTGATCAACCCACCTACCTATATGGCCAAGTATGTGGACATCTGATGATCCCATCTACCTTCATGGCCAAGTATGTGGACATCTGATCAACCCACCTACCTATATGGCCAAGTATGTGGACATCTGATAATTACACCTACCTATATGGCCAAGTATGTGGACATCTGATCATCCCACCTACCTGTATGGCCAAGTATGTGGACATCTGACCATCCCACCTACCTGTGTGGCCAAGTATGTGGACATCTGATCATCACACCTACCTGTGTGACCAAGTATGTGGACATCTGATCATCCAACCTACCTGTGTGGCCAACTATGTGGACATCTGATCATCCCACCTACCTGTATGGCCAAGTATGTGGACATCTGATCATCCCACCTACCTATATGGCCAAGTATGTGGACAACTGATCATCCCACCTACCTGTATGGCCAAGTATGTGGACATCTGATCATCCCACCTACCTATATGGCCAAGTATGTGGACATCTGATCATCCCACCTACCTGTATGGCCAAGTATGTGGACATCTGATCATCACACCTACCTGTATGGCCAAGTATGTGGACAACTGATCATCCCACCTACCTGTATGGCCAAGTATGTGGACAACTGATCATCCCACCTACCTGTATGGCCAAGTATGTGGACAACTGATCATCCCACCTACCTGTATGGCCAAGTAGGTGGACATCTGATCATCCTCCTTACCTATATGGCCAAGTACTTGGACATCTGATCATCACACCTACATACAGTGCCTTCAAAACATATTTATACCCCACCTACCTATATGTTCAAGTATGTGGACATCTGATCATAACACCTACCTATATGACCAAGTATGTGGCCATCTGATCATCCTACCTACCTATAAGGTGGAAGTATGTGGACCCCCCCCCCCCCTCCCAATGATGGCATTCAGGTGAAGGGTGCTGCTAAGCATACATCATATGAAGTCATTGTAGACAATCGTGCTCTTCCAACCTCGTGGTAACAGATTTCTGTTGCAAATACATTTTTTCCTGATAATTCTCATCAATAATTGGTGATCAAAGGGCTTTGCTTGGATAACGACGTCCTGGTTGTGTGAAGTAAGCGGGTGATTGGGCGCCTCTCTGCGATCTCGGCGGCTTCCCACGGACGCGGTTTACGGCCTCGCCGGGGGGGGGGGGGGGGGGGGGTTTGGGCCTGGAATGACAGGCATGTATCTCATTAAATATGGAGCACCTGTAGACACCCCCTGGACCTTCCCTGCTCACCATCCCCCTTCATCCCGACATTCTGTTTGAAAGGTCTCCGGAAATTTATGAGCCCTCAGTCTGCGCTGAGAGAAGGACGGAGCGCGCGCCGCTCTGCTTACGTTTCCAAATTCCTTGGAAAGCTCCGGACACAGAGATGTGCTCAACGTTCCTCACCAACCCCGAGAGGCCTTCAACCCTGAGCCTTCTCATCCCACATCCATATGTAACACCAGCGCCGTTCTTCTCCCACATCCATATGTAACACCAGCGCCGTTCTATCAGCTCTGACAACACAATACATGGAAATAAACATTCGATGACCTAAAGCCGAACTCCAGGAAAACATCGAAATCTGCAGTGATGGACCCGGGAGGACCACACATGGCCAATAAGAGAGATCGCGGGGCGTATGTGGTATGACCCGTCCTTTTCCTCTGCTTCTTCTCCTTCCCTTGTTCAAAAGAGGGGTGGAGAGATACAAAGTAAAATTGTTTATAAACATTGATCAAACGGGAGATCGAGAGATACAAAGTAACATTGTTTATAAACATCGATCAGACGGGAGATAGAGAGATACAAAGTAACATTGTTTATAAACATCGATCAGACTAGAGATAGAGAGATACAAAGTAACATTGTTTATAAACATCGATCAGACAGTAGATAGAGTATCTGACAAAAGTAAGTACACCCCTCAGTCACATTTCTGTAAATCTTTTCTTCTATCTTTTCATGTGACAACACTGAAGAAATGACACTTGTCTACAATGTAAAGTAGTGAGTGTACAGCTTGTATAACAGTGTAAATTTGCTGTCCCCTCAAAATAACTCAACACACAGCCATTAATGTCTAAACCGCTGGCAACAAAAGTCAGTACACCCCTAAGGGAAAATCTCCAAATTGGGCCCAATTAGCCATTTTCCCTCCCCCGGTGTCATGTGACTCGTTGGTGTTACAAGGTCTCAGGTGTGAATGGGGAGCAGGTGTGTTAAATGTGGTGTTATCGCTCTCACTCTCTCATACTGGTCACTGGAAGGTCAACATGGCACCTCATGGCACAGAACTCTCTGAGGATCTGTAAAAAATAATTGTTGCTCTACATAAAGATGGCCGAGGCTATAAGAAGATTGCCAAGACCCTGAAACTGATCTGCAGCACGGTGGCCAAGACCATACAGCGGTATAACAGGACAGGTTCCACTCAGAACAGGCCTCGCCATGGTCCACCAAAGAAGTTGAGGTCACGTGCTCAGCGTCATATCCAGAGGTTGTCTTTGGGAAATAGACGTATGAGTGCTGCCAGCATTGCTGCAGAGGTTGTAGGGGTGGAGGGGGGGGGGGGGTCAGCCTGTCAGTGCTCAGACCATACGCCGCACACTGCACCAAATTGGTCTGCATGGCTGTCGTCCCAGAAGGAAGCCTCTTCTAAAGATGATGTACAAGAAAGTCCACAAACAGTTTGCTGAAGACAAGCAGACTAAGGACATGGATTACTGGAACCACGTCCTGTGGTCTGATGAGACCAAGATAAAGGTATTTGGTGTCAGATGGTGTCAGGCGTGTGTGGGGGCAACCAGGTGAGGAGGACAAAGACAAGTGTGTCTTGCCTACAGTCAAGCATGGTGGGGGGAGTGTCATGGTGGTGGGAGTGTCATGGTGGTGGGAGTGTCATGGTGGTGGGAGTGTCATGGTGGTGGGAGTGTCATGGTGGTGGGGGGGGTGTCATGGTGGGGGGAGTGTCATGGTGGGGGGAGTGTCATGGTCTGGGGCTGCATGAGTGCTGCCGGCACTGGGGGGGCTACAGATCATTGAGGGAACCATGAATGCCAACATGTACTGTGACATACTGAAGCAGAACATGATCCCCTCCCTTCAGAGACTGGGCCGCAGGGCAGTATTCCAACATGATTACCACCCCAAACACACCTCCAAGACCACCACTGCCTTGCTAAAGAAGCTGAGGGTAAAGGTGATGGACTGGCCAAGCATGTCTCCAGACCTAAACCCTATTGAGCATCTGTGGGACATCCTCAAACGGAAGGTGGAGGAGCGCAAGGTCTCTAACATCCACTGTGATGTCATCATGGAGGAGGGGAAGAGGACTCCAGTGACAACCTGTGAAGCTCTGGTGACCTCCATGCCCAAGAGGGTGAAGGCAGTGCTGGAAAATAATGGGGGCCACACAAAATATTGACACTTTGGGCCCAATTTGGACATTGCTCCCATTTGAGCAAATCTGGACAAGAAGACAACATCCCAGTGACAGTGGATCGCAGCTACCTTGCCCCGCTGGGCTTTCAGGGTATGTTCGGGTGACTTATCGGGGCTGTTTGGGATAATTTCCCATCATATGGCAGTTTCTCTGGGGGGGTTATTGGAGGAGGGGATCGGACAGGTTTTACAATGCCGCTAAATCGTTTAGTCATGTTGTTTGTGTTTTTGTTTTTAAATGAATGTTTTTGTGTTTTTTTTCTTTTTAGAGCAACAATTGTTTTACCGTGAATGCAGCCTCGCTGTGCCCATGAATGCAGCCTCGCTGTGCCCATGAATGCAGCCTCACTGTGCCTGTGAATGCAACCACACTATGCCCGTGAATGCAGCCTCACTGTGCCCATCAAATGCAGCCTCACTGTGCCCATCAAATGCAGCCTCACTGTACCCACCATTGCAGCCTCACTGGGCCCATGAATGCAGCCTCACTGTGCCCGTGAATGCAGCCTCACTGTGCCCATGATTGCAGCCTCACTATGCCTGTGAATGCAGCCTCACTGTGCCCACCATTGCAGCCTCACTGTGCCCACCATTGCAGCCTCACTGTGCTCACCATTGCAACCGCACTGTGTCCACCATTGCAGCCTCACTGTGCCCACCATTGCAGCCTCACTGTGTCCACCATTGCAGCCTCACTGTGTCCACCATTGCAGTCTCATTGTGCTCACCATTGCAGCCTCACTGTGCCCGTGAATGCAGTCTCACTGTGCCCACCTGCAGCCTCACTGTGCCCATGAATGCAGCCTCATTGTGCCCACCATTGCAGCCTTACTGTGCCCGTGAATGCAGCCTCATTGTGCTCACCATTGCAGCCTCACTGTGCCCGTGAATGCAGCTTCACTGTGCCCAACATTGCAGCCTCACTGTGTCCACCATTGCAGCCTCACTGTGTCCACCATTGCAGCCTCACTGTGTCCACCATTGCAGTCTCATTGTGCTCACCATTGCAGCCTCACTGTGCCCGTGAATGCAGTCTCACTGTGCCCACCTGCAGCCTCACTGTGCCCATGAATGCAGCCTCATTGTGCCCACCATTGCAGCCTTACTGTGCCCGTGAATGCAGCCTCATTGTGCTCACCATTGCAGCCTCACTGTGCCCGTGAATGCAGCTTCACTGTGCCCAACATTGCAGCCTCACTGTGTCCACCATTGCAGCCTCACTGTGTCCACCATTGCAGCCTCACTGTGCCCGTGAATGTAGCCTTACTGTGCCCACCACTACAGCCTCACTGTGCCCATGAATGCAGCCTCACTGTGCACACCACTGCAGCCTCACTGTGCCCGTGAATGCAGCTTCACTTTGCCCACCATTGCAGCCTCACTGTGCCGTGAATGCAGTCTCACTGTGCCCACCTGCAGCCTCACTGTGCCCGTGAATGCAGCCTTACTGTGCCCACCACTGCAGCCTCACTGTGCCCGTGAATGCAGCTTCACTGTGCCCACTATTGCAGCCTCACTGTGCCCGTGAATGCAGTCTCACTGTGCCCACCTGCAGCCTCACTGTGCCCATGAATGCAGCCTCACTGTGCCCACAATTGCACCCTTGCTGTGCCCATGAATGCAGCATCACTGTTCCAATTAATACAGACTCACCATCACCTGGTAACACACACACACAGCGGGCATCTCCTCCTGTGTATCACGGAGCCTGCTGGGTCTGTGTTCGGTGGCCGCGCTGTAACAAGGTCCCGCCCCCCCTAGAACGGCTTGTGTGATAGGCGGAACACTGATTCAATCTACTATTACACAAGCCGGTCTAGGGGGGGGCGATACCTTGTTACAGCTCGGCCGCCGAACGCAGACCCAGCCAGCTCCGTGATGCACTGGAGGAGAGAGGGAAAGAGCGGAGCGCTGCAGCCGCAACTTAAAGCGCCCCTGGGCAGGCAGCCGGTATCCCGGTAGGCCAGTCTGGTCCTGGCTGGGGGTCGCTGGGCAGGTGGGGCCCCCCAGGCAAGTGGGGCCCCCGGGCAACTGCCCATGCGAAAAGACAGCCCTGCCTTTGCTCCCTACTGTACTCAATCTTTGGGATGAGGTCCCTTATCTATTAGGGACATACAAGCCACTATCCTTTAAATCTCACGCAGGTTTTCATTGTTAGTGATTTGCAGATCTGAGCATTTATTTGTGTTCTGTGATCCATCGATCGGTCTCAGTAGGAATGTATTGATGAGAGATGAGAGCGCAGCGCACTATTTCCCCAACGGATGTACTTACCGACACTGACAACCTTCAGGTCTGATACAACGTCAATTCGTAGAATGATATCTGAGAGTTATAGACGATTCCCGGGGGGCTGGTGATAAAACGATCGGCATCCCTCCGGCATGAATCGGGAGGTCTCCATTGGCAGATGGCGGAGAGGACGTTGTAGATAACAGGCGATCCGATTACAGGAGACATTAGGAAAGTGTCATAAACATAATAAGAGGAATAGAAGGATGACGGGTCACTCGATGAGACTCATTGGATTCGATCGATGCTGAGATCAGATTACAAAGCCGCCTTATAATCGCTGTGATGATGGGATTTTGTTGGTATCATTAAAACATCTCCCTGTGCAAGTCTATGGGAAGGAAAAAAAAAGCACTTAAAGTGGGTCTGAAGGAGGTCACATACACCCTCCAATCAATTGTCTCACAAGAGTCCCAAATTCATGTCAAATGCAAACAGGATAAACGGGAAGATGCCGCATTACCAAAAGTATTGGGACGCCTGCCTTTACATGAACTTTAATGACATCCCAGTCTTGGTAGAGTTCAATATTGCTTACCCCCTGATGAAGACTCTTTATGAGTTGAAATGCGTTGGAGTCCAACCATTGACAGATTGATATTGGAGATATCTCCATGTAGTGGAGTCTATATACACTATATTGTCAAAAGTATTGGGACACCTGCCTTTACATGAACTTTAATGACATCCCAGTCTTGGTCCGTAGAGTTCAATATTGCTTACCCCCCCTGATGAAGACTCTTTATGAGTTGAAATGCGTTGGAGTCCAACCATTGACAGATTGATATTGGAGATATCTCAATGTGGTGGAGTCTATATACACTATATTGTCAAAAGTATTGGGACACCCGCCTTTACATGAACTTTAATGACATCCCAGTCTTGGTCCGTAGGGTTCAATATTGGGTTGGCCCCGCCCTTTACAGCTATAACAGCTTCAACTCTTCTGGGAAGGCCGTCCACAAGGTTTAGGAGGGTGTCTATGGGAAGGTTTGACCATTCTTCCAGAAGAGCATTCATGATGTTGGACGAGAAGGCCTGGCTCGCAGTCTCCACTCAAATTCATCACCAAAAGGTGTTCTATCGGGTTGAGGTCAGGACTCTGTGCAGGCCAGTCAAGTTCCTCCACCCCAAACTCGCTCATCCGTGTCTTTATGGACCTTGCTTTGTGCTCTTGTCCAAATCATTTGGTGGAGGGGGAATAGATAAATAGATTAATAGATAGATAGATAAATAGATAGATAGATAGATAGATAGATAGATAGATAAATTATCTATCTATCTATCTATCTCTCTCTCTCTCTCTCTCTCTCTCTCTCTCTCTCTCTCTCTCTCTCTCTCTCTCTCTATCTATTAATCTATCAATCTATCAATCTAGACCTTAATAGATAGATAGATTAATAGATAGATAGATTGATAGATAGATTAATGAATAGATAGATTAATGAATAGATAGATAGATAGATAAATAGATTAATGAATAGATAGATAGATTAATGAATAGATAGATAGATAGATAGATAGATAGATAGATAGATAGATAGATAGATAGATAGATAGATTATATAATAGATAGATAGTACATAAGTATTACAAAGTAGCGTAGTATTCAGGTACAATAAATCAGTTTTAGGGATTATAGGGACATCTAGTGGCTGCATAGTGAAGCTACAACACAAATGAGGAAAGATAATTTGGATACAGAATATTCACCTTTAATTCTGAGACTTTGTTGGATAAATGATCCCTACAGATTGGATTTCTCTCATGTGGGAAATTAGTACATTAAAATACATTTCCGATATACTTTCCACTTAACGTCTCAAAAACGACCTTCCCCTCCGTGTGTCGCGGCCAATGGAATCACTGCGCATGCGCCCCCGGGCCCCCTGCTGGACTGATGCCCCCCCCCCCCCCCCCCCCCGGCTCGGTATAGGAAGGCCAGCTCCGCCCCCCTATCATTGGCCCTGATTGGAGTTATTAACCCTTCTATAACCGGGGGGAGTGACGTCTGAATTGTGATGTATAACATGTTCTCTGCATTCCTTGGTTTATTCTTTCTATTCTCTTCTATACGTTTCTATTCCATTATATTCTATTCTTTTTTTTCTGTTATATTCTTTTCAATTTTTTATTTTTTTTTGCGCTATAAACAAAAAAAGGCCGACAATTTTGAAAAGAAAAACAATATTTTTTTTACTTTCTGCTGTAAAACACATCCAATAAAAAAAAAAAAGTAAAAAAAATCAAATTTCTTCATCAATTTGTGTCGATACGTGTTCTGCTACATATTATTGGTAAAAAGACAAATCCCAATAATTGATTGGTTTGCTGAAAACTCATCACGTCTACAAACTACGGGATATATACTGGGATTTTCTTTAGATCATTTTTTTATACTAGTAATGGCGGTTGATCAGCGACTCATATCGGGACTGCGATATTGCGCCAGCCAATCGGACACTAACTGACACTTTGCGGGAACCTGTGACAGTACTACAGTGATCAGTGCTAAAAAATGTGCACTGTCACTGTACTAATGACACTGGCTGGGAAGGGGAATTAACCACTTTGCGCCCGGCGTGTAGCAGAATGGCGGGGGCGGTGGTTCCGTTATCCTGACTGGGCATCATATGACGTCTTTCAGCATAACAGCCGGCACAGCGCAGCGATCTGTGGTGCAGCATGTCAGTCTGACAGACCGCACCACCGATCCCGGTAAAGAGTCTCTGATGAATGTTCAGCCTTGTCCAATCACAACGATCGCAGTGTAAACAGGAAGAGCCGTGTATCTGACAGACGCGAGTAGAGGAGAGCCGATCATCTGCTCTCCTGACGGGGGTTCTGTACTGATTGATTATTACAAACCCCCCCCCCCCCCATGGATGCCGACACAGAACCACCAGGGATACCACCAGAACCACCAGAGCCACCAGGGATACCGCCAGAACCACCAGGACCACCAGAACCACCAGGGATACAACCACGACCACCAGAACCACCAGGGATACCACCAGGGATACCACCAGGACCACCAGAGCCACCAGGGATACCGCCAGAACCACCAGGGATACCACCAGGACCACCAGAACCACCAGGGATACCGCCAGAACCACCAGGGATACCGCCAGAACCACCAGGGATACCACCAGGGCCACCAGAACCACCAGGGATACCGCCAGAACCACCAGGGATACCGCCAGAACCACCAGGGATACCACCAGGGCCACCAGGGATACCGCCAGAACCACCAGGGATACCACCAGGGATACCACCAGAACCACCAGGGATACCACCAGGACCACCAGGGATACCACCAGGACCACCAGGGATACCAACAGGACCACCAGAACCACCAAGGATACCACCAGAACCACCAGGGATACCACCAGAACCACCAGGGATACCGCCAGGACCACCAGGACCACCAGAACCACCAGGGATACCGCCAGAACCACCAAGGATACCACCAGGACCACCAAGGATACCACCAGGACCACCAGGGATACCGCCAGAACCACCAGGGATTGCCACCACTGATGACCACCAGATATGCCACCCATGGCCACCAGGGATGCCAATATTTGCAGAAATCAGTGCCAATCAGTGCCCACAAATGGTGCCAGTCAGTGCCCAGTGCCAGCATGTATTGTGACATACTGAAGCAGAGCATGATCCCCTCCCTTCAGAGACTGGGCCGCAGGGCAGTATTCCAACATGATAACCACCCCAAACACACCTCCAAGACCACCACTGCCTTGCTAAAGAAGCTGAGGGTAAAGGTGATGGACTGGCCAAGCATGTCTCCAGACCTAAACCCTATTGAGCATCTGTGGGACATCCTCAAACGGAAGGTGGAGGAGCGCAAGGTCTCCAACATCCACCAGCTCCGTGATGTCGTCATGGAGGAGGGGAAGAGGACTCCAGTGCCAACCTGTGAAGCTCTGGTGACCTCCATACCCAAGAGGGTTAAGGCAGTGCTGGAAAATAATGGCGGCCACACAAAATGTTGACACTTTGGGCCCAATTTGGAGATTTTCACTTAGGGGTGTACTGACTTTTGTTGCCAGCGGTTTAGACATTAATGGCTGTGTGTTGAGTTATTTTGAGGGGACGGCAAATTTACACTGTTATACAAGCTGTACACTCACTACTTTACATTGTAGACAAGTGTCATTTCTTCAGTGTTGTCACATGAAAAGATAGAAGAAAATATTCACACAAATGTGAGGGGTGTACTTACTTTTGTGAGATACTGTAGCTGCAGATAAAGCTTGCGGTCTAAACTGCAGGATTTGAGTGCCATCTAGTGGATGGATACTGAATTGTTTCACAGCTTTTATTTCTGGGAGAGGTGATATGTCCATATACTACCCTAGCCTGTCCATGAAATAAAATAATGGATGTTGGGGTCTTTTGGTGGGCTTGATTGGTGGGGGTGCGGGGCAGCATTTCATTCTTGGACCCAGGCAGCACAACGTCTTGGGCCAGCCCTGATCGGGATCCCTCCTTTCTACCAGCCATCGTCACAGGGGGTGAGACCCGGTGCTACCAGTTCCATCCGGAATCCAAGCGCCAATCAATTGCGTTCACCTTCTTCCCGGAAACCCAAAAAGACTCACCTGCGAAAGTCCGAGGTCAAGACAATGTTGATTTCCTTCTCTCGTATAATATAAATAATACTGATAATAATAATAGCGAAATTAATGAATTACTCTCGAGAAGGCCTCCTCAAGAGATCCGGGCACACTCCACAAGGGCAGTTTCATCCTCATGGGCAGCTTGGTCCAACGTTTCGGCAGATGTAGTTTGCAAGGCGGCAAACTGGAAGCCACCTAATACCTTCATAAAGCGCTATAAGCTGGATGTGGTCTTGTCCAGAATCTGCTCAAATGGGAGCAATCTCCAAATTGGGCCCAAAGTGTCAATATTTCGTGTGGCCGCCATTGTTTTCCAGCACTGCCTTAACCCTGTTGGGCATGGAGGTCACCAGAGCTTCACAGGTTGTCACTGGAGTCCTCTTCCCCTCCTCCATGATGACATTACGGAGCTGGTGGATGTTAGAGACCTTGCGCTCCTCCACCTTCAGTTTGAGGATGTCCCACAGATGATCAATAGGGTTTAGGTCTGGAGACACGCTTGGCCAGTCCATCACCTTTACCTTCAGCTTCTTTAGCAAGGCAGTGGTGGTCTCGGAGGTGTGTTTGGGGTCGTTTTTGAGGGCGGCAAGCTGGAAGCCACCTAATACCTTCATAAAGCACTATAAGTTGGATGTGGTGTCGTCAAGATCTGCTCAAATGGGAGCTTCTGTGTTGTCTAATTCTCTGTCAAGAGATTTACAATTTTTCTGAAGCGGCACCTGGTGTCTATCTCTGGTTCTTCCCTCCCTGGGATTGGCTAGTTAAATCCCGCAGTGATGGCATGACACAGAGCCAGGAAAAACTGAAAATTGTTACCAAATACTTACCGTAATTTTCCTTTCCTGACTTGGCATCATGCCATCACTGTCGGTCAAGTCCCACCCCATTGACCCCCAATAGGACCTCCTAAATAGCAGATTAAAAGGCAGGCGGTACCTGGTGTGGCTCTGGACATTCCTGATTGTTCCTTTTTTCCCACCGAGGGTCCCATGGTGGAAGGTCCTCTTGTTGGGGGGGTATATCCCCCTGAGATTGGGCGCTCCTGGTGCAAAGGCTTTAGTGGGGTTAAACCACCATCCTGGGCTTGCTCTCTCTCTCTCTTTATTTTTCCGAAGGGTCCTCGAATGGGGATGCCAGCCCCCCCCCCCCCCCCCAAGAGTCATATCTACATGGATTGTGAAGACCATCCAATCAACTTACTCTCAAGAAGGCCTCCCCCCCTCCTCAAGAGATCCGGGCACACTCCACAAGGGCAGTTTCATCCTCATGGGCAGCTTGGTCCAACGTTGCGGTAGATGTAGTTTGCAAGGCGGCAAGCTGGAAGCCACCTAATACCTTCATAAAGCGCTATAAGCTGGATGTGGTGTTGTCAAGATCTGCTCAAAAGTGTCAATATTTTGTGTGGCCACCATTATTTTCCAGCACTGCCTTAACCCTCTTGGGCATGGAGGTCACCAGAGCTTCACAGGTTGTCACTGGAGTCCTCTTCCCCTCCTCCATGATGACATCACGGAGCTGGTGGATGTTGGAGACCTTGCGCTCCTCCACCTTCCGTTTGAGGATGTCCCACAGATGCTCAATAGGGTTTAGGTCTGGAGACATGCTTGGCCAGTCCATCACCTTTACCCCTTTAGCTTCTTTGGCAAGGCAGTGGTGGTCTTGGAGGTGTTTTGGGGTCGTTTTTAATGCGTCAATCTGGAAGCCACCTAATACCTTCATAAAGCACTATAAGTTGGATGTGGTGTCGTCCAGATCTGCTCAAATGGGAGCTTCTGTGTTGTCTAATTCTCTGTCAAGAGATTTACAATTTTTCTGAAGCGGCACCTGGTGTCTATCTCTGGTTCTTCCCTCCCTGGGATTGGCTAGTTAAATCCCGCAGTGATGGCATGACGCAGAGCCAGGAAAAACTGAAAATTTTTACCAAATACTTACCGTAATTTTCCTTTCCTGGCTCGGCGTCATGCCAGCTCATTCCCTCCCTTGTCAGTCGCTATCACTCTTCATGAGAACACCGTCACCAAGTACTGCCCGCCTTTTATGCTGCTATTCAGGAGGTCCTATTGAGGGTCAAGGGGGGCAGAGTTGACCCGCAGCAATGGCATGACGCCGAGTCAGGAAAGGAAAATGACGGTAAGCATTTGGTAAAAAAAATTTCCGTTATATTCAATGGTGCAAAATCAACTACCTATGATTTTAACTTCTCTTTCCTGACGCCAACATGGCAGCATACTAGTCCTCATATGCTGCCATGGTTTGGCATCAGGAAAGGAAAATTACGGTAAGTATTTGATACAATTTTTCGTTTTCAGGTCCAAAGTGAACATGGTGGCACCTCCAAAAAGTTCAATGTGGAAGAGCGTAGGACCATCATTAAGTTCCTGGTTCTCCAAGGAAAAGGTTTCGAAGCAGATCCATGATGAAATGTCACCAACTTTGGGTGACAGTGGCCCTTTATATACCACAGCTAAACGTTGGGTTGTCAATTTTATAACCGGCCATTTCGGTGTTGAAATTGAGAAACCCAGTGGAAGGCTCGGTTTCTGTCTCTGTGCCTGAAAAATGTAAAAGCCACCCATGACTTGATCATGGAGGACGGCCAAATATCAGCCAAAAGTCATGGAGGACGGCCAAATATCAGCCAAAAGTCATGGAGGACGGCTAAATATCAGCCAAAAGTCACAGAGGACCGCCAAATATCAGCCAAAAGTCATTGAGGACCACCAAATATCAGCCAAAAGTCATGGAGGACCACCAAATATCAGCCAAAAGTCATTGAGGACCACCAAATATCAGCCAAAAGTCATGGAGGACGGCCAAATATCAGCCAAAAGTCACGGAGGACCACCAAATATCAGCCAAAAGTCATGGAGGACGGCCAAAGATCAGCCAAAAGTCATGGAGGATGGCCAAAAATCAGCCAAAAGTCACGGAGGACCACCAAATATCAGCCAAAAGTCACGGAGGACCGCCAAATATCAGCCAAAAGTCACGGGGGACCACCAAATATCAGCCAAAAGTCACAGAGGACCACCGAATATCAGCCAAAAGTCATGGAGGACCACCGAATATCAGCCAAAAGTCACGGAGGACCACCAAATATCAGCCAAAAGTCATGGAGGACCACCGAATATCAGCCAAAAGTCACGGAGGACCACCAAATATCAGCCAAAAGTGATGGAGGACCACCAAATATCAGCCAAAAGTCATGGAGGACCACCGAATATCAGCCAAAAGTCACGGAGGACCACCAAATATCAGCCAAAAGTCACGGAGGACCACCGAATATCAGCCAAAAGTCACGGAGGACCACCAAATATCAGCCAAAAGTCATGGAGGACCACCAAATATCAGCCAAAAGTGATGGAGGACCACCAAATATCAGCCAAAAGTCATGGAGGACCACCGAATATCAGCCAAAAGTCACGGAGGACCACCAAATATCAGCCAAAAGTCACGGAGGACCACCGAATATCAGCCAAAAGTCACGGAGGACCACCAAATATCAGCCAAAAGTCATGGAGGACCACCGAATATCAGCCAAAAGTCACGGAGGACCACCGAATATCAGCCAAAAGTCACGGAGGACCACCAAATATCAGCCAAAAGTCATGGAGGACGGCCAAATATCAGCCAAAAGTCATGGAGGACCACCAAATATCAGCCAAAAGTCACGGAGGACCGCCAAATATCAGCCAAAAGTCATGGAGGACCACCAAATATCAGCCAAAAGTCATGGAGGACCACCAAATATCAGCCAAAAGTCACGGAGGACCACCAAATATCAGCCAAAAGTCATGGAGGACCGCCAAATATCAGCCAAAAGTCATGGAGGACGGCCAAATATCAGCCAAAAGTCATGGAGGACCACCAAATATCAGCCAAAAGTCACGGAGGACGGCCCAATATCAGCCAAAAGTCATGGAGGACCACCAAATATCAGCCAAAAGTCATGGAGGACCGCCAAATATCAGCCAAAAGTCACGGAGGACCACCAAATATCAGCCAAAAGTCACGGAGGACCGCCAAATATCAGCCAAAAGTCATGGAGGACCACCAAATATCAGCCAAAAGTCAAGGAGGACGGCCAAATATCAGCCAAAAGTCACGGAGGACCACCAAATATCAGCCAAAAGTCATGGAGGACCGCCAAATATCAGCCAAAAGTCATGGAGGACCACCAAATATCAGCCAAAAGTCAAGGAGGACCGCCAAATATCAGCCAAAAGTCACGGAGGACCACCAAATATCAGCCAAAAGTCACGGAGGACCGCCAAATATCAGCCAAAAGTCATGGAGGACCACCAAATATCAGCCAAAAGTCACGGAGGACCACCAAATATCAGCCAAAAGTCACGGAGGACCGCCAAATATCAGCCAAAAGTCATGGAGGACCACCAAATATCAGCCAAAAGTCATGAAGGACCAACAAATATCAGCCAAAAGTATTTCAATGTATCTGGGAAGATCACGTGAGAACACCTTGCAGCAAAGTGGACCCCAAACTTTTGAAGAACCGAACAAAAAGACGAAACGCGCAGAGACATCGGTGGCTGTTTTGGAACATTTTCCAAGAAATGAGTCAGATTTCCTGGACAAAACCGTTAACTGGCGATGAGTAGAAAGTGCATAACGGAAAAAAAATATATAATTTTTTTTGCTTTCGATTCGTTGTTTACGAAAATTAGTTTAATTAGTTTTCGGAATTCATTAAGTTTATTCGTCTTCAAATCGATTTGAATTTTCGAAATTCGGATCGATCCGAAAAGTTTTTCGAATTTGAATCATTTTCCAATTACCAAAGAGAATAAAATAGAATAGAAAATAAAGAAATAGAATTGAAAAAAATTGAATAGTATAGAAAATAATATAACAGAATAGAAAAGAATAGAATATAATACAATACAGTAAAACAGCACAAAATAGGATAGAAAACAAAAGTATAGAATGGAATAGAATAGAAAAAATCGAAAAGAAAATTGAAAGAAATTTGAAAGAAATAAAGAAATAGAATATAAAAAAAAAAAAAGAATAGAAAAGTATATAACAGAACATAAAAGAATAGAATATAACAGAGTAAAACAGAACAAAATAGGATAGAAAACAAAAGAAAAGAATAGAAAAAAGAATAGCATTAAATAGAAAGAAATAAAGAAATAGAATAGAATAGAATAGAAAATAATCTAACAGAACATAAAAGAATAGAATATAATAGAGTAAAACAGAACAAAATAGTATAGAAAACTAAAGAATAGAATGGAATAGAAAAAGGAATAGAATTAAATAGAAAGATTATAACCTTCTTCTGAAATTCAACTAGAATAAAAAACAATAGAATAAAAAAATAGAATAGAATAGAATAGAAATAATATAACCATTTTCCAAAATTCAAATAGAATCAATTCAAATTTGAATAGAATAGAATAGAAAATAATAAAATACTATGGAAAAAAAACAGAATAGAATAGAACCATCTTCCAAAATTCGAATGGAATAAATTTGAATGTGAATAGAAAAGAATAGAATATAATAGAATAAAAATAAAATAATAGAATAGAATAAACAAATATAAAAAGAATATCCTTAAAAAAAACAATAGAATAGAAAGAATATAACTATCTTCTATTCTTTTCTGTTCTATTCAAATACAAATAGATTCTTTTGGGAAATGGTTATATTATTTCTATTCTATTGTTTTTTTAATTATACCCTTTTTCTATTTGTTTATTCTATTCTATTATTTGATTTTCTATTCTATTCAAATTTATTCTATTCGAATTTCGGGAGATGGTTATATTCTTTCTATTCTAATCTATTCTATTCTGTTGTTTTTTTTCTATACTATTCTGTTATTTTCTATTCTATTCAAATTGATTATGTTTGGATTTTGGGAAATGGTTATATTCTTTCGATTCTATTCTATTGTTTTTCTTTTATTCTTTTCTAATCTATTATAGTCAATTTTTTTTTCTATTCTATTCTTTTCTATTCTATTAATTTCTTATGTATTCAAATTTATATTCGAATTTCAGTAAAAAGTTATATTCTTTCTATGTTATTCTATTCTATTTGTTTTATATTATATTCTAGTCTTTTCTGTTCTTATATTTTCTATTCTATATTGTTCTGTTTTACTTTATTATATTCTATTGTTTTATTTTCTGTTATGTTCTTTTGTATTCTATTATTTGTTTTCTATACTTTTAATTTTTCATTTATTTTCTATTCTATTTTATTCTCTTTGGAAATTCTAAAACAATTTGAATTCGAACTTTGTCTGAATTATTTTTTTTTCGTTATTTCAGATTAGTTTAAATTCGGTACTATTGGAATTCGGAAATTCGTCCGAATTTCAATTCGTAACGAAACGAACCGCACATGTCTAGTGAGTGCGACAATTGTCCAAAATTACCAAAATCGCACTGCCGGGAAAGGTCTAAAATTTCACCACAGGCCCCTCTAATTACCATTAATGGTAATTTTGGACCAATTTTGGGCTAAAAGGGCTGGGGGTGCCCTAATAAAGGGGGTCCAACCCGCTACTAGCAAGGGGAACCTAATAAAGGGGGTTCAACCCGCTACTAACAAGGGGGACCTAATAAAGGGGGTCCAACCCGCTACTAGCAAGGGGGACCTAATAAAGGGGGTCCAACCCGCTACTAGCAAGGGGGACCTAATAAAGGGGGTCCAACCCGCTACTAGCAAGGGGGACCTAATAAAGGGGGTCCAACCCGCTACTAGCAAGGGGGACCTAATAAAGGAGGTCCAACCCGCTACTAACAAGGGTGCCCTAATAAAGGGGGTCCAACCCGCTACTAACAAGGGGGACCTAATAAAGGGGGTCCAACCCGCTACTAACAAGGGGGACCTAATAAAGGGGGTCCAACCCGCTACTAGCAAGGGGGACCTAATAAAGGGGGTCCAACCCGCTACTAACAAGGGGGACCTAATAAAGGGGGTCCAACCCGCTACTAGCAAGGGGGACCAACCCGCTACTAGCAAGGGGGACCTAATAAAGGGGGTCCAACCAGCTACTAGCAGGGGGGACCTAATAAAGGGGGTCCAACCAGCTACTAGCAGGGGGGACCTAATAAAGGGGGGTCCAACCCGCTACTAACAAGGGGGACCTAATAAAGGGGGTCCAACCCGCTACTAGCAAGGGGGACCAACCCGCTACTAGCAAGGGGGACCTAATAAAGGGGGTCCAACCAGCTACTAGCAGGGGGGACCTAATAAAGGGGGTCCAACCCGCTACTAACAAGGGGGACCTAATAAAGGGGGTCCAACCCGCTACTAGCAAGGGGGACCAACCCGCTACTAGCAAGGGGGACCTAATAAAGGGGGTCCAACCCGCTACTAGCAAGGGGGACCTAATAAAGGAGGTCCAACCCGCTACTAACAAGGGTGCCCTAATAAAGGGGGTCCAACCCGCTACTAACAAGGGGGACCTAATAAAGGGGGTCCAACCCGCTACTAGCAAGGGGGACCAACCCGCTACTAGCAAGGGGGACCTAATAAAGGGGGTCCAACCAGCTACTAGCAGGGGGGACCTAATAAAGGGGGTCCAACCAGCTACTAGCAAGGGGGACCTAATAAAGGGGGTCCAACCCGCTACTAGCAAGGGGGACCAACCCGCTACTAGCAAGGGGGACCTAATAAAGGGGGTCCAACCAGCTACTAGCAGGGGGGACCTAATAAAGGGGGTCCAACCCGCTACTAACAAGGGGGACCTAATAAAGGGGGTCCAACCCGCTACTAGCAAGGGGGACCAACCCGCTACTAGCAAGGGGGACCTAATAAAGGGGGTCCAACCCGCTACTAGCAAGGGGGACCTAATAAAGGAGGTCCAACCCGCTACTAACAAGGGTGCCCTAATAAAGGGGGTCCAACCCGCTACTAACAAGGGGGACCTAATAAAGGGGGTCCAACCCGCTACTAGCAAGGGGGACCAACCCGCTACTAGCAAGGGGGACCTAATAAAGGGGGTCCAACCCGCTACTAGCAAGGGGAACCTAATAAAGGGGGTTCAACCCGCTACTAACAAGGGGGACCTAATAAAGGGGGTCCAACCCGCTACTAGCAAGGGGGACCTAATAAAGGGGGTCCAACCCGCTACTAGCAAGGGGGACCTAATAAAGGGGGTCCAACCCGCTACTAGCAAGGGGGACCTTGTTGTTGATATTCAGAAACCTTTTGCCATAAATGTGTATTTTGTTCAAACTGACTAATAGTTTTATATGGTTTTGTGTCAATATGATGGAGAAATGTTTCTACATTTTAATAACCCAACAAAATAAAATAGAAAAATCAGCTGATGATCATTCTGAACACATCGACATAAACGCTACTCTGTAGTGGGTTGTGAGAATGTCTTAGTCATTATCCTCATATTGTGTCTTATAAGTGTAATTACTGAGATCGTCAGCGCCATCTGTTGGCAATAATCAGGTATTTTCCTGTTTGTTGCATTTTGGGAAAATAATGCATTACAGCCACCAGAGGGAGCTGATGATCATTTATATATTCCAGGTGTGACTATGTGCGGTGGAGTTTCTCTTCACAGACACAGAGACTTCTTTTAACTACCCGAGACACAGACACCGATAAAAACATGACAGGGGCTCTCGCCTCTCACTAATCTATTAACATAAAATAAGAATTGCAGTTCTGACTTCAGCTGTAGAAATAGAGAATTTACTAAATAGAAAGTGACATTTCTGGAGAACAATAGAATGATGTCATCACACCTCGGCCTCCGGTGATTAGATGTTTACACTCTCATTTCCCGCGGTGTCGCCTTTCCTCGCACTCCGTCTTCTTCTCACATTTCCCAGCCGTCATTTCATCCACTTTCCTGAAAAGTGTCGGAGGAAACCGGTTTTATATTTCACTTTTATTTGGATTTCTTCGACTTCTGTGGAGTCTTCTCTCCCCTTCCATGTAATGAGATGTGACAATGATGGATGAGGCTGACACTGAGAGCTCCGCACATCCTACACCATCCATTGTCCTCAGTCTACTACCCCCAATCTACTACTACTACCCCCAATCTACTACTACCCCCAATCTACTACTACTACCCCCAATCTACTACGGATACACCCAATCTACTACTACTACTACCCCCAATCTACTACTACTACCCCCAATCTACTACTACTACTACCCCCAATCTACTACTACTACCCCCAATCTACTACTACTACTACCCCCAATCTACTACTACCCCCAATCTACTACTACTACCCCCAATCTACTACGGATACACCCAATCTACTACTACTACACCCAATCTACTACTACTACCCCCAATCTACTACTACTACCCCCAATCTACTACTACTACACCCAATCTACTACTACCCCAATCTACTACTACTACCCCCAATCTACTACTACTACGCCCAATCTACTACTACTACACCCAATCTACTACTACTACTACCCCCAATCTACTACTACTACACCCAATCTACTACTACCCCCAATCTACTACTACTACACCCAATCTACTACTACTACCCCCAATCTACTACTACTACACCCAATCTACTACTACCCCAATCTACTACTACTACACCCAATCTACTGCTACTACACCCAATCTACTACTACTACCCCAATCTACTACTACTACCCCCACTACTACTACTACTACTACTACTACTACCCCAATCTACTACTACTACCCCCAATCTACTACTACTACTACTACTACCCCCAATCTACTACTACTACCCCCAATCTACTAATACCCCCAATCTACTACTACTACCCCCAATCTACTACTACGGATACACCCAATCTACTACTACTACTACCCCAATCTACTACTACTACCCCCAATCTACTACTACTACTAGTACTACCCCCAATCTACTACTACTACCCCCAATCTACTAATACCCCCAATCTACTACTACTACCCCCAATCTACTACTACGGATACACCCAATCTACTACTACTACTACCCCCAATCTACTACTACTACCCCCAATCTACTACTACTACTACCCCCAATCTACTACTACCCCCAATCTACTACTACTACCCCCAATCTACTACGGATACACCCAATCTACTACTACTACACCCAATCTACTACTACTACCCCCAATCTACTACTACTACACCCAATCTACTACTACTACACCCAATCTACTACTACTACACCCAATCTACTACTACCCCCAATCTACTACTACTACTACACCCAATCTACTACTACTACTACCCCCAATCTACTACTACTACACCCAATCTACTACTACCCCCAATCTACTACTACTACACCCAATCTACTGCTACTACACCCAATCTACTACTACTACCCCAATCTACTACTACTACCCCCAATCTACTACTACTACTACTACTACTACTACCCCCAATCTACTACTACTACCCCCAATCTACTAATACCCCCAATCTACTACTACTACCCCCAATCTACTACTACGGATACACCCAATCTACTACTACTACTACCCCCAATCTACTACTACTACCCCCAATCTACTACTACTACTACCCCCAATCTACTACTACTACTACCCCCAATCTACTACTACCCCCAATCTACTACTACTACCCCCAATCTACTATGGATACACCCAATCTACTACTACTACACCCAATCTACTACTACTACCCCCAATCTACTACTACTACACCCAATCTACTACTACCCCCAATCTACTACTACTACCCCCAATCTACTACTACTACGCCCAATCTACTACTACTACACCCAATCTACTACTACTACCCCCAATCTACTACTACTACACCCAATCTACTACTACCCCCAATCTACTACTACTACACCCAATCTACTACTACTACCCCCAATCTACTACTACTACTCCCAATCTACTACTACTACACCCGATCTACTACTAGCCACAATCTACTACTACTACCCCCAATCTACTACTACCCCAATCTACTACTACTACTACACCCAATCTACTACTACCCCCAATCTACTACTACTACACCCAATCTACTACTACTACCCCAATCTACTACTACTACACCCAATCTACTACTACTACACCCAATCTACTACTACCCCCAATCTACTACTACTACACCCAATCTACTACTACTACCCCCAATCTACTACTACTACACCCAATCTACTACTACCCCCAATCTACTACTACTACACCCAATCTACTGCTACTACACCCAATCTACTACTACTACCCCAATCTACTACTACTACCCCCAATCTACTACTACTACTACTACTACCCCCAATCTACTACTACTACCCCCAATCTACTAATACCCCCAATCTACTACTACTACCCCCAATCTACTACTACGGATACACCCAATCTACTACTACTACTACCCCCAATCTACTACTACTACCCCCAATCTACTACTACTACTACTACTACCCCCAATCTACTACTACTACCCCCAATCTACTAATACCCCCAATCTACTACTACTACCCCCAATCTACTACTACAGATACACCCAATCTACTACTACTACTACCCCCAATCTACTACTACTACCCCCAATCTACTACTACTACTACCCCCAATCTACTACTACCCCCAATCTACTACTACTACCCCAATCTACTACTACTACCCCCAATCTACTACGGATACACCCAATCTACTACTACTACACCCAATCTACTACTACTACCCCAATCTACTACTACTACACCCAATCTACTACTACTACACCCAATCTACTACTACTACACCCAATCTACTACTACCCCCAATCTACTACTACTACACCCAATCTACTACTACTACCCCCAATCTACTACTACTACACCCAATCTACTACTACCCCCAATCTACTACTACACCCAATCTACTGCTACTACACCCAATCTACTACTACTACCCCAATCTACTACTACTACCCCCAATCTACTACTACTACTACTACTACTACTACCCCCAATCTACTACTACTACCCCCAATCTACTAATACCCCCAATCTACTACTACTACCCCCAATCTACTACTACGGATACACCCAATCTACTACTACTACTACCCCCAATCTACTACTACTACCCCCAATCTACTACTACTACTACCCCCAATCTACTACTACTACCCCCAATCTACTACTACTACTACCCCAATCTACTACTACCCCCAATCTACTACTACTACCCCCAATCTACTACGGATACACCCAATCTACTACTACTACACCCAATCTACTACTACTACCCCCAATCTACTACTACTACACCCAATCTACTACTACCCCAATCTACTACTACTACTACCCCCAATCTACTACTACTACGCCCAATCTACTACTACTACACCCAATCTACTACTACTACCCCCAATCTACTACTACTACACCCAATCTACTACTACCCCCAATCTACTACTACTACACCCAATCTACTACTACTACCCCAATCTACTACTACTACACCCAATCTACTACTACCCCCAATCTACTACTACTACACCCAATCTACTGCTACTACACCCAATCTACTACTACTACCCCAATCTACTACTACTACCCCCAATCTACTACTACTACTACTACTACCCCCAATCTACTACTACTACCCCCAATCTACTAATACCCCCAATCTACTACTACTACTACACCCAATCTACTACTACTACTACCCCCATTCTACTACTACTACTCCCAATCTACTACTACTACACCCGATCTACTACTAGCCACAATCTACTACTACTACCCCCAATCTACTACTACCCCAATCTACTACTACTACACCCAATCTACTACTACCCCCAATCTACTACTACTACACCCAATCTACTACTACTACCCCAATCTACTACTACTACACCCAATCTACTACTACTACACCCAATCTACTACTACCCCCAATCTACTACTACTACTACACCCAATCTACTACTACTACCCCCAATCTACTACTACTACACCCAATCTACTACTACCCCCAATCTACTACTACTACACCCAATCTACTGCTATTACACCCAATCTACTACTACTACCCCAATCTACTACTACTACCCCCAATCTACTACTACTACTACTACTACCCCCAATCTACTACTACTACCCCCAATCTACTAATACCCCCAATCTACTACTACTACCCCCAATCTACTACTACGGATACACCCAATCTACTACTACTACTACCCCCAATCTACTACTACTACCCCCAATCTACTACTACTACTACCCCCAATCTACTACTACTACCCCCAATCTACTACTACTACTACCCCCAATCTACTACTACCCCCAATCTACTACTACTACCCCCAATCTACTACTACTACACCCAATCTACTACTACTACCCCCAATCTACTACTACTACCCCCAATCTACTACTACTACACCCAATCTACTACTACCCCCAATCTACTACTACTATGCCCAATCTACTACTACCCCCAATCTACTACTACTACGCCCAATCTACTACTACTACCCCCAATCTACTACTACTACACCCAATCTACTACTACTACTACCCCCAATCTACTACTACTACACCCAATCTACTACTACCCCCAATCTACTACTACTACACCCAATCTACTACTACTACCCCAATCTACTACTACTACACCCAATCTACTGCTACTACACACAATCTACTACTACTACCCCAATCTACTACTACTACCCCCAATCTACTACTACTACTACTACTACTACCCCCAATCTACTACTACTACTCCCAATCTACTACTACTACCCCAATCTACTACTACCACACCCAATCTACTACTACTCCCAATCTACTACTACTACCCCAATCTACTACTAGCCACAATCTACTACTACTACCCCAATCTACTACTACCCCAATCTACTACTACTACACCCAATCTACTACTACTACACCCAATCTACTACTACCCCCAATCTACTACCCCAATCTACTACTACTACCCCAACAATACTGCGAGCGTCGCACATTCTACACCTGCTCCATGTCATCTCACACACTCTCCATTGTCCTTAGTCTACTACTACACCCACACTATTACTACGACTACAAACCCAAGAACACTGCAAGCTCCACACATCCAACACCTACTCCTTATCATCTCATTTCCTTCATTTCTTTTCCTTGCCTTCCTTTCCCTTCCCCTTCCCCTTCCTTTCATTTCCTTTACACTCTTCTCCCTTTCCTTTCCCTTCCTTTCCATTCACTTTGTTGTATTTCTTTTTCCTTAATTTCCTTCCCTTCCCTTCCATTTCCCTTTTCTTTTCTTTTCTTGACTTCCTTCCCCTTCCCTATCTTTCCCTCCCTTCCCTTCCTCTCCTTACCCTTCCTTTCCCTCTCTTCCCTTTCCATTCCTTTCCCTCCCTTTGCTTTCCTTTCATTTCCCTTCCCCTTCCTTTCCTCTCCTTCCCCTTTCCTTCCTTTCCCTCTATTCCCTTTCCCTTCCCTTTCCTCCCTTCCTTTGATTTCCTTTCCTTTTCCCTTCCATTTTCCTTCCCCTTGCCTTTCCTTCTTCCCTTCCTTTCTTTTCTCTTCCTCTTTCCTTCATTTCCTTTCTTTTCCTTCCCTCCCGTCCATTTCCCTTTCCTTTTCTCTTCTTTCCCTCCTCTGCTCTCAGATTGTATTGATTGACTCTGATGGATCTCAGCAGCCCCCCCCCCCCCCCCCCCCCATGGTCACACATCTCCTCCTCACAGGTGTGGCTCACGTTGTGCAGCGGAAGAGAACAGTTGCTCGTGTCCTCCCCCCCCCGGGGGTTGTGGGATCTGAGCACAAGCTGGGAGTGTTTGGAAGGACAGGTGCAGTTAGTTGTTAAGTTGTCAGCATTGAACAACAAAAACACCCCTGAGGAATACCAAAGATTTTGTCTTTCTTTGATATTCTGCTTTTATCTGATATTTATTCTTCTTTGTTTTCCCCGATTTGGATGTGAGAAGTTTCCTGTCCATGGACATCACATTTCCCCCTGCGTGGTTCTCTGCATGGTTCTCTGCATGGTTCTCTGCGTGGTTCTCTACGTGGTTCTCTGTGCGGTTCTCTACGTGGCTCTCTGCGTGGCTCTCTGCGTGGCTCTCTGCGTGGTTCTCTACGTGGTTCTCTGTGCGGTTCTCTACGTGGCTCTCTGCGTGGCTCTCTGCGTGGCTCTCTGCGTGGCTCTCTGCGTGGCTCTCTGTGCGGTTCTCTGCGCTGCTCCCTGTGCAGCTCTCTGTGCAGCTCTCTGCATGGATCCCTGTGCGACTCTCTACGTGGCTCTCTGCGCGTCTCCCTGTGCGGCTCCCTGCCCGGCTCTCTGCGCGGCTCTCTGCATGGATCCCTGTGCGGCTCTCTGCGTGGCTCCCTGTGCGGCTCCCTGCACGGCTCTCTGCATGGATCCCTGTACGACTCTCTACGTGGCTCTCTGTGCGGCTCCCTGCGCTGCTCTCTGCGCGGCTCTCTGCGCAGCTCTCTGCATGGATCCCTGTGTGACTCTCTACGTTGCTCTCTGCGTGGCTCCCTGTGCGGCTCCCTGCGCGGCTCTCTGCATGGATCCCTGTGCGACTCTCTACGTGGCTCTCTGCGAGGCTCCCTGCGCGGCTCTCTGCATGGATCCCTGTGCGACTCTCTACGTGGCTCTCTGCGTGGCTCCCTGCGCGGCTCTCTGCATGGATCCCTGTGCGGCTCTCTGCGTGGCTCTATGCGCGGCTCCCTGCATGGATCCCTGTGCGGCTCTCTGCATGGCTCTCTGTGCAGCTCCCTGCATGGATCCCTGTGCGACTCTCTACGTGGCTCTCTGCGCGGCTCCCTGTGCGGCTCCCTGCGTGGCTCTCTGCGCGGCTCTCTGCGCAGCTCTCTGCATGGATCCCTGTGCGACTCTCTACGTTGCTCTCTGCGCGGCTCTCTGCATGGATCCCTGTGCGGCTCTCTGCGTGGCTCCCTGTGCGGCTCCCTGCACGGCTCTCTGCATGGATCCCTGTGCGACTCTCTACGTGGCTCTCTGCGCGGCTCCCTGCACGGCTCTCTGCATGGATCCCTGTGCGACTCTCTACGTGGCTCTCTGCGCGGCTCTCTGCGCTGCTCTCTGCGCAGCTCTCTGCATGGCTCCCTGTGCGGCTCCCTGCGCGGCTCTCTGCATGGATCCCTGTGCGGCTCTCTGCGTGGCTCCCTGTGTGGCTCCCTACGCAGCTCTCTGCATGATTCCCTGTGCGACTCTCTACGTGACTCTCTGTGTGGCTCCCTGTGCGGCTCTCTGCATGGATCCCTGTGCGACTCTCTACGTGGCTCTCTGCGCGGCTCCCTGCACGGCTCTCTGCATGGATCCCTGTGCGACTCTCTACGTGGCTCTCTGCGCGGCTCCCTGCACGGCTCTCTGCATGGATCCCTGTGCGACTCTCTACGTGGCTCTCTGCGCGGCTCTCTGCGCTGCTCTCTGCGCAGCTCTCTGCATGGCTCCCTGTGCGGCTCCCTGCGCGGCTCTCTGCATGGATCCCTGTGCGGCTCTCTGCGTGGCTCCCTGTGTGGCTCCCTACGCAGCTCTCTGCATGATTCCCTGTGCGACTCTCTACGTGACTCTCTGTGTGGCTCCCTGTGCGGCTCCCTGTGCGGCTCTCTGCGTGGCTCTCTGTGCGGCTCCCTGTGCGGCTCTCTACGTGGCTCTCTGCGCGCCTCTCTGCATGGATCCCTGTGCGGCTCCCTGTGTGGCTCCCTGTGCGGCTTTCTGCATGGATCCCTGTGCGGCTCTCTGCGTGGCTCTCTGCATGGATCCCTGTGCGGCTCTCTGCGTGGCTCTCTGTGCGGCTCCCTGCATGGATCCCTGTGCGGCTCTCTACGTGGCTCTCTGCGCGGCTCTCTGCATGGATCCCTGTGCGGCTCCCTGCGCGGCTCTCTGCATGGATCCCTGTGCGGCTCTCTGCGTGGCTCCCTGTGCAGCTCCCTGCGCGGCTCTCTGCATGGATCCCTGTGCGACTCTCTACGTGGCTCTCTGCGTGGCTCCCTGTGCGGCTCCCTGCGCGGCTCTCTGCATGGATCCCTGTGCGTCTCTGTGCATGGCTAACTGCGCGGCTCTCTGCATGGATCCCTGTGCGACTCTCTACATGGCTCTCTGCGTGGCTCTCTACGTGGCTCCCTGCGCGGCTCTCTGTGCAGCTCCCTGTGCGGCTCCCTTTAAATGTGAATGCGCATATAAATTAATAAATAATAAAAAATTGTATAAATATATAAACGATAAAAATATTATTAATAAATATTTATACAAATATTTATTTATAATTATTTAATAATAATTGCTGCTAAGGCAATTTCAGCAAGGACTCCTCCCTAATAAATAAAAATAAATATATAAATGACAAATAAACATGTTATTTATAATTATTTTATAAATATTTATTTATAATAATTTAATCATAAATTATTATACATTATTTCATTACTATACAGTATATACTTTCATCAATAACTAGTATACAGCAAACTGATACATGACCACTAGATGGCGCTCCAACGCAATCTTTTTTTCCCTCCTATAAAGCCCTTTGTTACCATTTATAATGTGTTTGAAGCTCTTACAAATATTCAGTGACATCACACACTCATCTCATGATGTCACACTGCCGTCTTTACACTAAAAAACTGCCCCTAGGCAGCGTGGCGGGGGGGGGGGGGGGAGAGCACAGGAAGGGAATGAGCTCACTGGATTTCTGGCAGGATCAACAGGTATTTTGTCGTGTTTATCAAATAGATAGAAGATAATGCTTCCAGTGTTCGGTTGTCTGGGATTTCATATACAGTTGTGTGAAAAAGTAATTGCCCCCCTAAACCCAATAACTGCTTGTGCCACACTTGGCGGCAACAACTGCAATCAAGCGTTTGCGATAACCGGCAATGAGTCCCTCACATCGCTGTGGAGCAAGTTTGGCCGACTCTTCTTTGCAGAATTGTTTTAATTCAGCCACATTGGAGGGTTCTCCAGCAGGAGGTCACAATACAGCATCTCAATTGGATTTAAGTCCGGCCTTTGACTAGGCCACTCCAAAACCTAAATTTTGCTTTGGTTGAACCATTTGGAGGTGGACTTGCTGTTGAGTTTCGGATCATTGTCCTGCAGCATAACCCAAGTGGACTTGAGCTTGAGGTCACGGAACTGATGGCCGGACATTCTCCTTTAGGGTTTTCTGGTAGAGCTCAGAATTCATGGTTCCATCAATGATGGTAAGTCGTCCAGGTCCTCAAGCAGCAAAGCAGCCCCGGACCATCACGCTACCACCATCATGTATGACTGTTGGTGTGAGGTTCTTGTTATGAAATGCTGTATTAGTTTTATGCCAAATGTAACGGGGCGCACAACTTCCAAAACGTTACATTTGTGTCTCATCTGGTTGAACCATTTGGAGGTGGACTTGCTGTTGAGTTTCGGATTATTGTCCTGTTGCATAACCCAAGTGAACTTGATCTTGAGGTCACGGAACTGATGGCCGGACATTCTCCTTTAGGGTTTTCTGGTAGAGCTCACAATTCATGGTCCCATCAATGATGGTAAGTCTTCCAGGTCCTCAAACAGCAAAGCAGCCCCAGACCATCACGCTACCACCACCATGTCTGACTTGTTGGTATGATGTTCTTGTTATGAAATGCTGTATTCGTTTTATGCCAAATGTAACGGGACACCTTCCGAAAAGTTAAATTTGTGTCTCATCTGGTTGAACCATTTGGAGGTGGACTTGCTGTTGAGTTTCGGATCATTGTCCTGCAGCATAACCCAAGAGCACTTGAGCTTGAGGTCTCGAACTGATGGCCGGACATTCTCCTTTAAGATTTTCTGGTAGAGCTCACAATTGATGGTTCCATCAATTATGGTAAGTCGTCCAGGAAGCAGCCCCAGACGATCACGCTACCACCACCATGCCTGACTGTTGGTATGATGTTCTTCTTATGAAGTGCTGTATTTGTTTTATGCCAGATCTAACGGGACGCACAACTTCCAAAAAAGTTTAATTTTTGTCTCATCTGGTTGAACCATTTGGAGGTGGACTTGCTGTTGAGTTTCGGATCATTGTCCTGCTGCATAACCCAAGTGCACTTGATCTTGAGGTCAGGAACTGATGGCCGGACATTCTCCTTTAGGGTTTTCTGGTAGAGCTCAGAATTCATGGTTCCATCAATGATGGTAAGTCGTCCAGGTCCTCAAGAAGCAAAGCAGCCCCAGACCATCACGCTACCACCACCATGTCTGACTTGTTGGTATGATGTTCTTCTTATGAAATGCTGTATTAGTTTTATGCCAGATCTAACGGGACGCACAACTTCCAAAATGTTACATTTTTGGCTCATCAGTCCACAGAATATTTGCCTAGAAGTCTTGGGGATAATCCAGATGTTTTGTGGTAAATGTGAGATGAGCCTTTGTGTTCTTTTTGGTCAGCAGTGGCTTTGGCCTTGGAACTCTCCCACCGATGCCATTTTTGCCTAGTCTCTTTCTTATTGGTGAATCCATGAACACCGATCTTACCTGAGCCAAGTGAGGCCTGCAGGTCTTTAGATGTTCTTCTGGGTTCTTTTATGACCTCCTGGATGAGTCCTCGTCGTGCTCTTGGAGTAATTTTTGGTTGGCCGGCCACTCCTGGGAAGGTTCACCAATGTTCTAAGTTATCTTCATTTGTGGATAATGGCTCTCCATGTGGTTCGCTGGAGTTCCAAAGCCTTAGAAATGGCTTTGAAACCCTTCCTAGACCGATACGTGGACATTAATTTGTTTCTAATCTGTTCTTGAATTTGTTTTAGATGGTGGCATGATGTGTGGCTTTGTGTGATCGGTTGGCGTGCTTCACTTTGTCTGACAGCTTCTATTTATGTGATTTCTTGATTCAACAGTTCTGGCAGTAATCAGGCCTGGGTGTGGCAAGTGAAATTTAACTCGGCTTTCCAAAAAAATTGTGTTTAATCCCAGTTCATTTATGATTCAGCATGGGAGGGGGCAATTACTTTTTCACATAGGGCCAGGCAGGTTTGAACAGCTTTTTTCCCTTAATAAATGAAATAATAGTTTAAAAACTGCATCTTGGATTTCCTCTGGTTATCTTTGTGTAATATTAAAATTTGTTTGATGATCCGAATCATTTAAGTGTGAGAAATATTAAAAATATTAAAAAGAAATATTAAAAAAAAAAAAAGGAAGGAAGGGGGCAAATACTTTTTCACACAACTGTATAATTCACAATATATACATCGTACCATTCCCAGAATTCCAGGTGTGGATATTATTACATTGTTACAGCTTAGACAGTACTTGTGAGATCCCAATAGAAGCTGGAAATCACTGTAGTAGACACCATTACTACACTGCTACTACACTGCTACACCGCTTACTAACCCACTACTACACCGCTACTACACCACTACTACACCACTACTACACTGCTGCACCACTTACTAACCCAATACTACACCACTACTACACTGCTTACTAACCCACTACTACACTGCTGCACTGCTTACTAACCCACTACTACATTGCTACACCGCTCACTACCCCACTACTACACTGCTACACCGCTTACTAGCCCACTACTACACTGCTACACCGCTTAGTACCCCACTACTACACCACTACTACACTGCTACTACACCACTGCTACACCACTACTACCCCACTGCTACACCACTACTACAGTGCTCTGCAATAGCTTCTGGGTCATGTGCCGAGCTGCATTCTGAATACAGACGGTCAGCCTCTGGGCATGAGCGCCATTCAGAGAATGCTTTGCATTTACTCCATGAATGCAAAGCATTCTCTGATTGGACGTGGTGGAGGGTGTGATGTCACTGTCCCACCTCTCCACCTCGTCCAATCATAGAACACCTGGCAATCACAGTGGCTGGCCACCTGTGTTCAGGATTCAGCAAGACAGCCATTCAGCATGGGACGCAAAGGATAGTAGACAGTAGTAGCAGTGTTGTAGTGGTGTAGTAGCAGTGTAGTAAGGGTGTAGTAGTGGTGTAGTATTGCTGTAGTAGTGGTGTAGTAAGGATGTAGTAGTGGTTTAGTATTGCTGTACTAATGGTGAATTTGTGGTGTAGTAAGGGTGTAGTAGTGGTGTAGTATCAGTGTAATGTGCTGCTGACTGTTGTGCTATTTAAACTAAATCACTCGCGCACGGCTCCCTTAACACAGAGAACAGTCATTCATTGATAGACATTGAGAAAAAAAAAGGGGTCTTGATAAAAAATAAACAAAGCGTGAGGGTGCCCCCCAAATGTCAAATAACCAGGCCCTTCAGTCTGCTTGGATAAACAGGGGAACCCCAGCAAAAAATGGCGTAGGTCCCCTCAAAAATCCATACCAACCCTTGAGTCTGGATGGATTTTAAGGGGAACCCTGCCAAAAAAAAAAAAAATGGCTTGTGGGTCTCCTCAAAATCCATACCAACCCTTATCCAGCACTGGAGAGGCAACCTGGCAGGCCGCAGGAACAGAGGGGGACTACGAGCGGACCCCTCCTCCCCTGAACCAACCGTACCAGGCACATGCCCTCCACATTGAAAGGGTGCCTTGGGGTCCCCCCAAAGGCACCTTGTCACCCTTGTTGAAGAGACAAGGGCCTCTTCCCACAACTCTGGCAGACGGGGGCTTAACGAAATCTAAAGCCCCCTTTAACAGGGACCCCAATGCCTGGCCCCCCCCAGTGTGAAATGGGTAAGGGGTACAAAAAGTACCCCTACCATTTCACCAAAAAGTTGTCAAAAATTGGTAAAATATGACAGGAGAACGAGTCTTGACAATTCCTTTAATTAACATGCTCTTTCTTCTGTCTTCCTTCTCCTTTTTTCATCCTTTCTGTTTCTCATCTTCTCCTTCCGGCATCTTCTCCACCTTCCTCTTCCATCATCTTCTATTCTGCCACCCTTCTTCTTGCTCTGGTCTTCTCTCCGCACCTTTCTTCCATGGCGTCGGCGTCTCTTCTGGGCTTCGACACCACCCCGCTCCGTGCAATGGGAGGCTCCCGCTGTGTGAGGCTTCGCTAGTGGTAACCGCCGCTCCTCTGACGCACCTGGGACGGTCATGGGGAATTCCATGACTATGGCTTTCACACCATGTACGTTTTGTGGTGTAGTGGTGTAGTATTGCTGTAGTAGTGGTGTAGTAAGGATGTAGTAGTGGTTTAGTATTGCTGTACTAATGGTGAATTTGTGGTGTAGAATTGCTGTAGTAGCGGTGTAGTAATGGTGAATTTGTGGTGTAGTATTGCTGTAGTAGCGGTGTAGTAAGAGTGTAGTATTGTTGTAGTAGCAGTGTAGTATTGCTGTAGTAGCGGTGTAGTAAGGTGGTAGTAGTGGTGTAGTAGCAGTGTCTACTACAGTGATTTCCATCTCCTAGAGGGATTCCTCAGGTCTGGGATATACATAGTGGATCCAAGCTGGAACAATGTAACTATGTAATAAAATCCACACCTGGAATTCTTTTAATAAATACAAATAACATTGTAAGTGGATTTGGCTACAATGTTAAAAAAAAAAGTCTACCGAGTTCCACCAATAGAAATAAAGGAATAAATAAAAAGAAACCCTCCATATATAATGGAGGCTCTCGTAGACTGGAAGGTCGATAGACGGGACATTGATATGGAAGTTATTGGGTCGGATCATTAAAACTCGTTTGTACTTATGTTGTTCTAATTCAGGATGATGGGTGGGGGATGGGGGGGGGGGGGGTCGGCATTACCTACATCTGAGTCAATCCTATACAGATGGCTGTTGTCACTTTGTTACTTAATCCTGCCGTCTCCCCGGGTGTGACAGATGGAACGGACAGTGATATATTACTCGTCTGGATGTCCCTCATCCTTCCTGTCTGACATCTTTCCAGGGAGATCATTAATGATTTTCTCCTCTCTCACTTTGTAATGTGGAGGAATATCCAATGTCACCGATCACATCCAACAATATTTGACACTTTGGCTCGTACTGCGTCCCGATGTCCTTCAGGTCCTGGAACCCGTCATGTGATTGGAGGCCATCAGGCTTCGGGGTTCTACATTGGCCTCAGACGCTGGCCTTTGCATCGGGATGCAGCGGCGCTCAAGTGTATGCGTTTTGATTCAAATCACAGCAAATATCAGGCAAAGACCCAACACCCAAATACAAGAATATACCCAACACCCAAACACAAGCAAAGACCCAACACCCAAACACAAGCAAAGACCCAACATCCAAACACAAGCAAAGACCCAACACCCAAACACATGCAAAGACACAACACCCAAACACATGCAAAGACACAACATCCAAACACAAGCAAAGACCCAACACCCAAACACAAGCAAAGACCCAACACCCAAACACAAGCAAAGACCCAACACCCAACACAAGCAAAGACCCAACACCGAGCAAAGACCCAACACCCAAACACAAGCAAAGACCCAACACCCAAACACAAGCAAAGACCCAACATCCAAACACAAGCAAAGACCCAACACCCAAACACAAGCAAAGACCCAACACCCAAACACATGCAAAGACCCAACATCCAAACACAAGCAAAGACCCAACACCCAAACACATGCAAAGACACAACATCCAAACACAAGCAAAGACCCAACACCCAAACACAAGCAAAGACCCAACACCCAAACACAAGCAAAGACCCAACACCCAAACACAAGCAAAGACCCAACACCCAAACACAAGCAAAGACCCAACACCCAAACACAAGCAAAGACCCAACATCTAAACACAAGCAAAGACCCAACACCCAAACACAAGCAAAGACCCAACATCTAAACACAAGCAAAGACCCAACACCCAAACACAAGCAAAGACCCAACACCCAAACACAAGCAAAGACCCAACACTCAACAACAAGCAAAGACCCAACATCCAAACACAAGCAAAGACCCAACACTCAACAACAAGCAAAGACCCAACACCCAACAACCAGCAAAGACCAAACACCCAACAACAAGCAAAGAGCCAACAACAAGCAAAGACCCAACACTCAACAACAAGCAAAGACCCAAAACCCAACAACAAGCAAAGACCCAAAACCCAACAACCAGCAAAGACCCAAAACCCAACAACCAGCAAAGACCCAACACCCAACAACAAGCAAAGAGCCAACAACAAGCAAAGATCCAAAACACCGAAACACAAGTAAAGACCCAAAACCCAACAACAAGCAAAGACCAAACACCCCACAACAGGCAAAGACCCAAACACAAGAAAAGAACCAACACCCAACAACAAGCAAAGAACTAACACCCAAACTCAAGCAAAGACCCAACAACAAGCAAAGATGCAACACCCAACAACCAGCAAAGACCCAACAACAAGCAAAGACCCAACAAGCTAAGAAACAACACCCAAACACAAGCAATGACCCAACATCCAACAACAAGCAAAGACTCAACACCCAACAAATGCCTTTGACTTTGCCTTCGACGAAAACATATCCAAACTGCACCTCCAGCAAATGCAACTCAAAGCAAGTCAAATGCAGCCTCAGACACTGGCATTTGCATCGGGATGCAGCGGCGCTCAAGTGTATGCGTTTTGATTTAAATCACAGTAAATATCAAGCAAAGACCCAACACCCAAATACAAGAATATACCCAACACCCAAACACAAGCAAAAACCCAACACCCAACAACAAGCAAAGGCCCAACGACCAGCAAAGACCCAACACCCAACAACAAGCAAAGACCAAACACCCAACAACAAGCAAAGACCAAACACCCAACAACAAGCAAAGACCAAACACATAACAACAAGCAAAGACCAAACACCCCACAACAAGCAAAGACAAAACAACCAACAACAAGCAAAGACCAAACACCCCACAACAAGCAAAGACCCAACAACAAGCAAAGACCCAAAAACCAACAACAAGCAAAGACCAAACACCCAACAACAAGAAAAGACCAAACACCCCACAACAAGCAAAGACCCAACACCCAACAACAAGCAAAGACCAAACACCCCACAACAAGCAAAGACCAAACACCCCACAACAAGCAAAGACCCAACACCCAACAACAAGCAAAGACCCAACACCCCACAACAAGCAAAGACCCAACACCCCACAACAAGCAAAGACCCAACAACAAGCAAAGAACCAACATCCAACCACCAACACCCAACAAATGGCTTTGACTTTGCTTTCAATGAAAACATATCCAAACTGCACCTCCAGCAAATGCAACTCAAAGCAAGCCAAATGCAGCCTCAGGACTTTATCCACACTGCACCATCGAGGCAAATGGAAATCTGCTGATCTGTTTTGAACATCTATTTGAAACGCATGTTCAAACATAGGAAGAAAATGCCCATGCACCCTAATGATGGTGTCAAATGGCGGTACTTTATGGTAAATTTAAGTCTATTTTGTTCTCCATCTCTAAATGGAGGCACTTCTATATCACAGGTCTTTATCAGGGATGAGCCAAGATGGAAAATTTCAAATTGTGAGGAAAATCAGGAGACGGTGGAATGCATCGGAGTCAATGGGGAAGGTGAAATTATGTTGTATGCCAGCCATTTGGGGGTGTCTTGGAACTCACAAATTGGACTCCAATTTGCAAGATTTTATTAAATAAGGTTGATAGTCTAAAAATTGTTAGAAAGTCTCTATTTTATGAAAGGAATACACTAAAGCATAAGATTGCCCTGGGTGACCCTAACCTAGATTCGCATCGATCCAATAGTGAAATCTCGCATTGATTAACTCTCGGCATTTCCATCGTCGTTCCTTAACAGAAAAGAAAACTCCATGACCCAAAAACGTCACGTCACAAACTCCCCAAGGATCTAGCAGCAGTCTATATTTGGATGGCTTGACATTACCCAGGATGGTTAGACCTGGATAAAAGCCATGGATCCTTTTTTTTTTCCTCCTGGATGCACCGGCCTTGCTTAAAATGACTCTGGCGAAGGTGAAATTTCCTTTTGTGTAATCTCAAAAGACCTTTGTGCACCTTGGCGAGATCGATACATTAATCTTATAGTCACATAACGGTATTTATACAGCAGCGGAATGCCCTCGAACTGTCAAAGAGTCATGTGTGTGTGTAAGGCAAGCAACTTCTGTTTCAATTACAAAAAAAAAAACAGAAGTCGATGCGTTTCAGAAGAGCGGGAAGTGCAAGGAAGGTTGTATGTTTATGTTTGTGAAGGTTCTCATTTTTCCAGGTCATGGCATAATCATTTGTAGATGGAGTGACAGAAAACTTAAAAGGATCTTTAATAGACCTTGTATCCCTGTGTCCTTCAAGCCCAGCAATACGCTGTGACAGAGGCTTGTACATCCAAAAAACACTCAACACCCAACAACAAGCAAAGACCCAACACCCAACAACCAGCAAAGACCCAACACCCAACACAAGAAAAGACCCAACACCCAAACACAAGAATATACCCAACACCCAAACACAAGCAAAGACCCAACACCTAAATACAAGCAAAAACCCAACACAAGCAAAGACCCAACACAAGCAAAGACCTAACACCTAAACACAACAATATGCCCAAATACAAGCAAAGACCCAACATTCAAACACAAGCAAAGACCCAACACCCAACACAAGCAAAGACCTAACACCTAAACACAACAATATGCCCAAATACAAGCAAAGACCCAACATTCAAACACAAGCAAAGACCCAACACCCAACACAAGTAAAGACCCAACACCTAAACACAACAATATGCCCAAATACAAGCAAAGACCCAACACCCAAACACAAGCAAAGACCTAACACCTAAACACAACAATATGCCCAAATACAAGCAAAGACCCAACATTCAAACACAAGCAAAGACCCAACACCCAACACAAGTAAAGACCCAACACCTAAACACAACAATATGCCCAAATACAAGCAAAGACCCAACACCCAAACACAAGCAAAGACCCAACACCCAAACACAAGCAAAGACCCAACACCTAAACACAAGCAAAGACCCAACACAAGCAAAGACCTAACACCTAAACAAAATAATATGCTCAATACCCAAATACAAGCAACGACCCAACACAAGCAAAGACCCAACACCTAAACACAAGAATATGCTCAATACCCAAACACAAGCAAAGACCCAACACCTAAACACAAGCAAAGACCCAACACCTAAACACAAGAATATGCTCAATGCCCAAACACAAGCAAAGACTCTACACCCAAACACAAGCAAAGACCCAACACCTAAACACAAGCAAAGTGTCACGTACTTGGTGGCATTGAACAAGAATTGCAGAGATAGACCTCCCCCATGGCTCCCACTCACGGCCCCATGGAATGGGAACAGAGGGCACAGGAGTAAGGAGTGGTATGGGTGCCTGGCAGGATCAACAGTCAGTGTCAAAAGTCCAGGAATCACCTGCAGAAGTAGGAGACTTGAACTGGAGAGCAGACTGGAACCGAAGTGCTGGACTGGAAGCAGGAACCACAGCAGGCTTATAGGCAGGAACTGGAGTGCTGGACTGGAACCAGGAATGGCAGCAGGTAAATAGACAGGAACTGGAGTGCTGGACTGGAACCAGGAATCAACAGCTGGCAGGATCACCCAAGAGAGGTCAGGCAAGCCGGTGGTCAGGTATCAGGCGGGCAGCAGAGGTACCAGGGATCAGGCAGGAGAATAGTCAGGCAGGCCGGTAATCAGGTTTCAGGCAGACAGCAGATGTAACAAGGATTAGGCAGGAGAATAGTCAGGCAGGCCGGTGGTCAGGTTTCAGGCAGACAGCAGAGGTACCAAGGATCAGGCAGGAGAATAGTCAGGCAGGCCGATGGTCAGATGCAGGCGGAAGTCAGGAAGGGTCACAACAGGTAGCCGGGTCTTTAAACAGGTAATCACAGGTCAGATCGGGTTGGGGCACACAGAATGCTGTAGAGCAGACAGCGGGGACCGTCTGTGATAGACAGGCTTAAATAGCCCTTCTGGCGCCAAGAGAGGTGCGTGCGCACGCTCCCGCAAATGCGCATGCGCAATGGTGCACGCAAATGCGCGCCAGAGAGCCTGGAGCACAGATTTCTGGCAGGATCTTCATAACACAAAGGCCCAACACAAGCAAAAACCCAACACCCAAACACAAGAATATACCCAACACCCAAACACAAGCAGAGATCCAGCACCCAAACACAAGCAAAGACCCAACACCTAAACACAAACAAAGACCCAACACAAGCAAAGGCCTAACACCTAAACACAAGAATATGCTCAATACCCAAATGCAAGCAAAGACTCAACACCCAAACACAAGCAAAGACCCAACACCCAAACACAAGAATATACCCAACACCCAAACACAAGCAAAGACCCAACACCCAACACAAGCAAAGACCCAACACCCAAACACAAGAATATACCCAACACCCAAACACAAGCAAAGACCCAACACCCAACACAAGCAAAGACCCAACACCCAACACAAGCAAAGACCCAACACCCAAACACAAGAATATACCCAACACCCAAACACAAGCAGAGATCCAACACAAGCAAAGACCTAACACCTAAACACAAGAATATGCTCAATACCCAAATACAAGCAAAGACCCAACACCCAAACAAAAGCAGAGACTCAACACCTAAACACAAGCAAAGACCCAATTCCCAAACACACCTCATAGGATCCTCCACCTCTTATGGTCCTCCACCTCTCATGATCCTCCTCTTCTTATGGCCCTCCACCTCTTATGGTCTCCCCCCCCCTTTATGGTCCTCCACCTCTTACTGTCCTCCACCCCTTACAATCCTCTACCACTTAAGGTCCTCCACCTTCTATGGTCCTCCAACCCCTTATGGTCCTCTACCCTTATGATTCCCCCCCCCCCTTACAGTCCTCCAACTTTTATGATCCTCCATCTCTTACGGCCCTTCACCCCAAATAGGAATTCAGACACCAGATAAAGAGACCTCGATTTGCAGTTACAGAGGTCTATATGTGTCACTGTTGCGAAGAAATCCTCAGCCCCTCCAGAGCGATTTTCATAAAGCCCCGGGATACGTGCCAAGGTGGAATAATGTTTGCAATGTTAATACGTGCAATTAAATAAATCGCATAATATGCAGAAATCATTCTGACTTTTTATTTAAACATTTAAAGCTTTTAAATCCAGAAGAGATGTGTTCTGAGTTTAAAACGTTTTACTTGATCAATATTCACTTTAAAGAGGCCCTGTCACCAACTAAAAATGTCCTGGTAATAGCACAGAAAAATCAAAATAACTGCCAGGAAGAGTCAGTTCCCCTGCACAGCCCCCTCCCTCCTTGCATGGTATAGGCCTCTCCTGTTCTGGAAGTGTCTAACTACTGACGGTGTTGGCCCAGCTCCTCCGGAACTCCCTTCTCCTCCCTGCATAATATGTATTTACTGGGGGAGGAGTGATAGAGAAAACCTTCTCAACCTTTTTACCACAGAAAAACCTTTAAAATAACGATCAGGTCTTAAGGAGCCCCTTCAAAAAACAATTCATTGGTGGTCAGTGGTCAGAATGTCCCTTAGATTGGTGATCAGTGAGAAGAATGTTCCTTACATTGGTGATCAGTGAGAAGAATGTTCATTACATTGGTGATCAGTGAGAAGAATGTTCCTTACATTGGTGGTCAGTGAGAAGAATGTTCCTTACATTGGTGATCAGTGGGAAGAATGTTCCTTACATTGGTGATCAGTGAGAAGAATGTTCCTTACATTGGTGGTCAGTGAGAAGAATGTTCCTTACATTGGTGATCAGTGAGAAGAATGTTCCTTACATTGGTGATCAGTGGGAAGAATGTTCCTTACATTGGTGATCAGTGAGAAGAATGTTCCTTACATTGGTGATCAGTGAGAAGAATGTTCCATACATTGGTGATCAGTGAGAAGAATGTCCCTTACATTGGTGATCAGTGAGAAGAATGTCCCTTACATTGGTGATCAGTGGGAAGAATGTTCCTTACATTGGTGATCAGTGAGAAGAATGTTCCTTACATTGGTGATCAGTGAGAAGAATGTTCCTTACATTGGTGATCAGTGGGAAGAATGTTCCTTACATTGGTGATCAGTGAGAAGAATGTTCCTTACATTGGTGATCAGTGAGAAGAATGTTCCTTACATTGGTGATCAGTGAGAAGAATGTTCCTTACATTGGTGATCAGTGAGAAGAATGTTCCTTACATTGGTGATCAGTGGGAAGAATGTTCCTTACATTGGTGATCAGTGGGAAGAATGTCCCTTACATTGGTGATCCGTGAGAAGAATGTCCCTTACATTGGTGATCAGTGGGAAGAATGTTCCTTACATTGGTGATCAGTGGGAAGAATGTTCCTTACATTGGTGATCAGTGGGAAGAATGTTCCTTACATTGGTGATCAGTGAGAAGAATGTTCCTTACATTGGTGATCAGTGAGAAGAATGTTCCTTACATTGGTGATCAGTGAGAAGAATGTCCCTTACATTGGTGATCAGTGGGAAGAATGTTCCTTACATTGGTGATCAGTGGGAAGAATGTTCCTTACATTGGTGATCAGTGGGAAGAATGTCCCTTACATTGGTGATCAGTGGGAAGAATGTTCCTTACATTGGTGATCAGTGGAAAGAATGTTCCTTACATTGGTGATCAGTGGGAAGAATTTCACCCTTACAGACTGCCAATAAAGATCATTGTTGCTGCTGACTTGGCCACGTAGTGTTTGCCCAGGACTATGTAGGCACCATCAGATGGGCAGTCAACCAGCTACAGCTCAAGGAACCCCTAGCATCATCTGGAGGAACCCTGTGGTTCTGTGGAACCCTGGCTGAGAGTGGCTCCTATAGAGTGTCACTTCCAAGATGGCGGCACCCAGCAGCAATCTCAGAGCTTTTGAATGTCTACACGAGGGAGGATTTTACAGGTAAATAACGTGAATAATATCTTATGTAACCTCATTGCAAGATTGCCGTTGAAACTGTGCGAAGGGGTTAAACCCACCATCCAAGATCCACCAATTGTTTAGCCATCTATCACTAAGCCACCTCCGGGACTCTTGAAGATCAACCATCTAAGGTTACATTTTGTTACATGTGAGTGCAGTATTTCCAGTGGAGGGGGGATGGGGGGGGTCATTTGTCACAGATTGCTGGCTCACTTTAGGTAAGGCATATGAGGCCCCCGTGGCATACTACCGGACCCTTCTGTCCTGCAGTTCACGCCTTAATGTGCTTCGCACAGCCCCCCCCCCCCCTTGGCTTTTAGGTTTGCATTGCGCCCTTCCCGAAAAAAGTGTAAAGTTGAATCGCTGATAAGATTAACAAAAGATGATTGATGAGAACAATTAGCTGAGCTCTCGGCACCCCCCAGGCAACAAAAGCCGCAAATAGCTGAGAGTCCAGTTACACATAATGCTCCTCACACCTTCTCCTCTCCGACGTTCTTCTATAGGGCCGGCTGACATCAAACATAGAAATAGATATTTATAAGGTACAAAGGGACTTTCATAATCCATACAAGGTGTATGTTTGTCGGTGAGAGTAAATAGCGCGAGTGACACGTAGCTTAGTGAAGGCCAAACCGGTCCACCGGCTTGGACACCTTCAAGTGGGGGAAAGCAAACAAGGCCGCTAATGACCGACATCATTCAGCCTGTCAGAGGGGACAATGGCCCCCTCCGTGTTTATATACGATGAAAACTTATATTTCATACGGAATAGGTCTATAGGCAAATACAGCTGGCGCTTGTAGAAAGGACCAACCTTCCCTGTGAACCTTCCTAACACCCAAAGTGTCCAAGTATAATGATAGACAACTTCACACGTGGCCATTGCTCAGTCGAGAGAGGACATTCTGTGGTACTCATGGGAAGGCACTTGAGAGATTCGACAGTAGAATTTCATTCCAAGCCCTGGTTAACACTTGTGCGGGTAGTGCGGCCCGAATGGGCTGCCATGCCGGCATTTCCCCGCCAAAAATAAAGGTGTTTCCAAAAATGGGGCCCCCGGGGGAAATCGCATGGTGCTTGTGACCATATGATTCCCTTATGGTTCCCACATGCGCAAGCACCCACTCACATGTGGGCAAGTGTGAACCTAGCTTAGATATTTTTCTAGGTAGATTTCGGCATATGTAGGTAGATTTGGACAGTTTTAGGTAGATTTGGATAGTTTGGGGGTAGATGTGGGCAGATTTGGAAAGTTTGGGGTAGATTTGGGCAGATTTGGGTAAATGGGGGCAGACAGTAGACATGTGCAATTCATTTAGTTACAAATTCGTTTTCCGTTCAAATTTGTTATATTCGTTCATTCGTTATCGTACGAATGAACGAATGATTCGCTAAAAACGAATAACGAACTATCGAAACGAACGAATAAGAAAAACAACGAAACTACGAAATAATTAAATTAGAAACAACGAAACTACGAAAGAATGAAAATCCGAAAAACAAAACCAGAAAAAACGAAAATCAAAATGAACGAAAAAATTTGTACATTCGTAACTTTTTTTTTTGTTTGTTGATTCGTAATTTTTCCGTGTCTCTTACAATGGCGCTGCTTAACGTGCTTCGAATGGATTGAACAAAAAAATTCGTACATTCGTAACTTTTTTTTTTCAATTCGTAATTTTCCGTGTCTCTTACAATGTAATAATAGCATACACATTACATACAATTATGAATTATGCTCCGATTACGAATCTACGAAAACAATGTTACGAAAGTACGAATAAATCAATCTAACGAAAGTACGAATGTAACTAAATCTACGAAAATACGAATGCGTCCGAATACAAAATACAACGAAAATACGAAAATACGAATTTCGAATAAACGAAAATTAGACTAACGGAAAAACGAATCATTGAAAAAATAACTCTTACGAAAATACGAATCGTTACGAATACGAACACCGACGACTTACGAATTTACGAATCATTACGAATCAACGGAAACGAACAGAAACGAAACGAAACTAAACAAATTTTTCTATTGTGCACATGTCTAGCAGACAGGGCAGATTTGGGTAGATATTGTTAGATTTTTTTAGAACCGGGCAGATTTGGGCAGTCTTTGATAGATTTCGTCAGATTTGGGTCGGTTTGGGTGGATGTGGACAGATTTGTGTAGATTTTGGCAGTTTCGGTAGTATGGGCAGATTTTGGCAGGTTCGGGTAGATGTGGGCGGATTTTTGTAGAATTGGTCAGATTTGGGTAGATTTGGAAGGACTTTGATAGACATGGGTAGATTTTGGCAGAGTTGGGTAGATTTGGACAGCTATTGGTAGATTTGGGTAGATTTGGGCTGGTTTGGGTAGATTTGGGTAAATGTGGGCAGATTTGGACAGATTTTGGCACATTTAGGTAGATTTGGGCAGATTTAGACAGTTTGGGGTAGATTTGAGCAGATTTGAGTAGACGTGGGCAAATGAGGGTAGATTTGGGCAGATGTGGGTAGTTTTGGACAGTTTGAGGTATATTTGGGCAGATTTGGGTAAATGTGGACAGATGTGGGCAGATTTGGGTAGATATGAGTAGATTTTTGTAGAACCGGGCAGATTTGGGCCGATTAGGGTAGATTTGGGTGAATGTACACAGATTTGGGCAGATTTGGATAGATGTGGGCAGATTTGAGAAGATTTGGTGAGATTTGGGTGGATGTGGGCAGATTTGGGCAGATTTGGGTAGATTTGAGTAAATTTGGTCAGATTTGGGTGGATGTGGGCAGATTTGGGTGGGTGTGAGCAGACTATAGGCAAATACAGCTGGCGCTTGTAGAAAAGGACCGACCTTCCCTGTGAACCTTCCTAACACCCAAAGTGTCCAAGTATAATGATAGACAACTTCACACGTGGCCATTGCTCAGTCAAGAGAGGACATTCTGTGGTACTCATGGGAAGGCACTCGAGAGATTCGAAAGTAGAATTTCATTCCAAGCCCTGGTTAACACTTGTGCGGGTAGTGCGGCCCGAATGGGCAGCCGTGCCGGCATTTCCCGCCAAAAATAAAGGTGTTTCCAAAAATGGGGCCCCGGGTGAAATCGCATGGTGCTTGTGACCGTATGATTCCCCTATGGTTCCCACATGCGCAAGCACCCACTCACATGTGGGCAACTGTGAATCTAGCTTAAGCCCCATACACACGGTCGGATTTTCGCATGGATTCTGTCCTATCGGACAATGTTGTCGAAAAATCCGACCGTGTGTAGGCACCATCGGACAGTGTACATCGGATTGTCCGACGGACAAAGTCCTATCTCCTGCTGGATAGATTTTTCGACAACAAAGTCCGATCACACCAAATCCGATCGTGTGTATCGAATTCCGACGGACAAAGTGGCACGCATGCTCAGATCACATTACAAGAGCAAAGCTATTGGCTACTAGCCTCTACGTAGTCCCGTCGTAGGCAACGAACGTCACCACGTTCAGAATGATCGGATTTTCCGACAACTTTGTCCGACCGTGTGTACGCAACACCAACATCGGACAAAGTACGACGGACAGGATCCGACCGACCTGGTCCTCGGATAATCCGCGCGTGTGTATGGGGCTTTAGATATTTTTCTAGGTAGATTTCGGCATATGTAGGTAGATTTGTGCAGTTTTAGGTAGATTTGGACAGTTTGGGGTAGTTTGGGTAGATGTGGGTAGATTTGGACAGTTTGGGGGTAGATTTGAGCAGATTTGGGTAGATGTGGGCAGATTTGGGTAGATGTGGGCAGATTTGGGAAGATTTTAGGCAGATTTGGGTAGATTTGGACAGATTAGGGTAAATGTGGGGAGACAGGGCAGATTTGGGTAGATATTGGTAGATTTTTTTTTTAGAACCGGGCAGATTTGGGCAGTCTTTGATAGATTTAGGCAGATTTGGGTCGATTTGGGTGGATGTGGACAGATTTGTGTAGATTTTGGCAGTTTCGGTAGTATGGGCAGATTTTGGCAGGGTAAATGTGGGCAGATTTTTGTAGAATTGGTCAGATTTGGGTAGATTTGGAAGGACTTTGATAGACCTGGGTAGATTTTGGCAGAGTGGGGTAGATTTGGACAGCTATTGGTAGATTTGTGTAGATTTTGGCAGATTTGGACAGATTTTGGCACATTTAGGTAGATTCGGGCAGATTTATACAGTTTGGGGTAGATTTGAGCAGATTTGGGTAGATGTGGGCAAATGAGGGTAGATTTGGGCAGATGTGGGTAGTTTTGGACAGTTTGGGGTATATTTGGGCAGATTTGGGTAGATGTGGACAGATGTGGGCAGATTTGGGTAGATTTTTGTAGACCTGGGCAGATTAGGGTAGATTTGGGTGAATGTACACAGATTTGGGCAGATTTGGATAGATGTGGGCAGATTTGAGAAGATTTGGTGAGATTTGGGTGGATGTGGGCAGATTTGGGTGGGTGTGGGCAGATTTGGGTGCATGGGTGTGAGCAGATTTGGTCAGATTTGGATAGATGTCGGCAGATTTGAGAAGATTTGGTCAGATTTGGGTGGATGTGGGCAGATTTGGGTGGATGTGGGCAGATTTGGGAAGATTTGGGTGGATGTGGGCAGATTTGGGTGGCTGTGAGCAGAGTTGGGAAGATTTGGATGGATGTGAGCAGATTAAGATTTGAGTAAATTTGGTCAGATTTGAGTAAATATGGTCAGACTTGGGTGAATGTGAGCAGATTTGGTCAGATTTGGTCAGATTTGGGTGGATGTGGGCAGATTTGGGTGGGTGTGGGCAGATTTGGGTGCATGGGTGTGAGCGGATTTGGGCAGATTTGGATATATGCGGGCAGATTTGAGAAGATTTGTTCAGATTTGGGTGGATGTGGGCAGATTTGGGTGGGTGTGGGCAGATTTGGATAGATGTGGGCAGATTTAGGAAGATTTGGTCAGATTTGGGTGGATGTGGGCAGATTTGGGAAGATTTGGGTGGGTGTGGGCAGATTTGGATAGATGTGGGCAGATTTGGGAAGATTTGGTCAGATTTGGGTGGATGTGGGCAGATTTGGGTGGGTGTGGGCAGATTTGGATAGATGTGGGCAGATTTGGGAAGATTTGTTCAGATTTGGGTGGATGTGGGCAGATTTGGGTGGGTGTGGGCAGATTTGGATAGATGTGGGCAGATTTGGGAAGATTTGGTCAGATTTGGATAGATGTGGGCAGATTTGGGAAGATTTGGTCAGATTTGGATAGATGTGGGCAGATTTGGGTAGATTTGAGTAAATTTGGGCAGATTTGGTCAGATTTGGGTGGGTGTGGGCATATTTGGGTAGATTTGAGTAAATTTGGTCAGATTTGGGCAGATTTGAGTCGATATGGTCAGATTTGGGTGAATGTGAGCAGATTTAGGCAGATTTGGGTAGATTTGGGTGGATGTGAGCAGATTTGGGAATATTTGGATGGATGTGGGCAGATTTGGTTAGATTTTGGTAGATTTGGTCAGATTTGGGTAGATATGGTCAGATTTGGGTGAATGTGAGCACATTTTTTGCAGATTTGGGTGGATGTGGACAGGAAGCTAGGCACAGGATCCTGCCAACCCCTCCCACCAGCCATGACCTGCCTGCATTGTATAGAGAAGCACAGAGGCCCACTAAAATAAGGTCTGTAGCGAAAAGCGGCCCTTCCCAAGAGCCAGTCTACTGCTTGCATCAGGACTGAGGGCTCTTGAGAGGTGCAATGACCCCCTCCCGCCAGTCGTGATCTGCCTGGACTGCATAGAGAAGCCTAGAGACCTCACTAGATTTATAGTAAGGTATTTAATACGGATGAAAACATTATGGTGGGGGAGGGAGAAGCAGATTAAATCAGATGGACTCAGGATGGACTCTTTGATGGTTTCATATTTCTACATTGAGTGTTGCTAAGAAAGTTTGAGATGTGAAAGGTGACGGAAGGAGACATGAAAGGGCAAAGCACCTAGACAGGTAGGACGGCGCAGAGGTCGGCGCAGAGGTCGGCCGAGACGTAGGAAGGCCTGGAGAGAGATTAATGATGCCGCTCTTGGCTTTTCATAGAGGAGCAGACGGCATGTCGCTGTTCCTGTCATATGGTGGCCCTTCCATGGTCTAGGAACTCGGTGACACCTGAGACAATGCGACCTTCAGAGCATGAAGAGCCGGTTTGGCTTTGCCAGGCTCTTATTTTACTGGGGAGGTGAAGACACCGAATCCCTTCCCTGGTCGCAGAAACAAAGGAGCCCTTTTGCCGGTAACACCCCCCCCCCCCCCCCCCCCCCCCCCCCTGTAAACGCTCTCATTGAGGCCGTATTAACCTCTGGAGATCCTCCAGCCTCTGAAGGTAGAAATGTCCTCGCCGGGGGGAATTTCCACTCGTTTGAATAAATCTAGAGCCTCAAAGCCCAACTTAACAATAAATACATCGCCCTGTAAAATTTGAAGGGAGCTCCACCCTTACGCGTGTTACGTGACAAAGCCGAGTTTACGCTGCTTATATTTTACCTTCTCCGGTTCCTCCCTCCTCCAATCACGAAATAAAACATTTCTGTTTTCGTGACATACCTTATTTAAGGCCCAGTGATGTCGTCCCTGGGTCTCTGTGCTTCTCTATGCAGTGCAAAGCAAATCATGGCTGGTGGTGGAAGGGGCCGACAGGGTGCTGTAGATAGCTTCCCGAGAACATCACAGCACCCTGCTTCAGTTCTCCTCTCAAGAGCCTTCAGCCCTGATACCCTGTTTCCCCCAAAAATAAGACCTAGCGTGATTGTCGGTGATGGCTGCAATATAAGCCCTATCCCCCCAAATAAGCCCTAGTTAAAGTCCTTATAGGTCTTATTTTCAGGGTAGGGCTTATTTTGGGGGAAACAGAGTAGGGCTTGTTTGGGGGGTAGGGCTTATATTGCAACCATCACCGACAATCACGCTAGGTCTTATTTTCGGGGGAAACAGGGTACAAGCACTGGGCTTTTAGGTGCGGCGGCGATAACACACACACAGTCCAGGTCCGATGAAAGAACTTGTGTTAAAATAATGCAACAATAAACCAGGTGGAAAGACAACCCAACCGGGAACGTTCACAGATCCAACCGCGTGTAGAGAGCAGGTTTCAGCCATACTGACAGCACCTGTTAGGAGGGGCGGAATGCAGCCTGGCCGTCTCGTGCCCAAATGGGAAGATATCCAGAGAGCCCTACGCTTACCCTCCTTGTCAGGTACCTTTCCCTGCCACTAGTTCTTTCCCTACCAGGCGGAGTATCTGTCCCTACTCTACCAAGCCTGGGAGTCAAGGCCTTAAATAGGCTCCTGCCTGACCCAAGATGGCTGCCAGAGTCACATGGGGCGGCAGCAGCATCCAATTGGATCGCTCCCCAGTGAACCAGGAAACCATAGAGCAATGTTCCTCTTGACTTCCTCTCCAACTGCAGTGCTACTGCAGAAGAGCGCCACCTGCAGTGGAGAAAGTAGACTGCACCTGCCTACAGGCTGGCCTTTAGGAGTGGCTATGCAAAAAAAAAAAAAAGCCTTGATGAGTGGATGGCAGTCTGGAGGAGTGGGCATTCATAGGCGTGGGCTGTATTTACAAAGGTGACACCTAAATGTGATGCTGAGCCTCCATGGCTGAAAGAACTGAAGTCCAATGAATGAAAGGGGAGGGCCAGGGACAGTCAGGCTGGGAAGGAAAGAGATAGATGATGCTGGAACATCCTCATGCCAGGAAGTGAGGCGCAGCTTCTAATATACATTGTGAAAAACACATCCTCTGGTGCCCTCAGCAAAGGAGGTATCTCTGAACCTTCTTGAGAGACCATGGATAATCTTAACATCCAAAAACCTAAAAAAAATGTGCTTCTGGACCAGGGGCGGACTGACCATTCGGGCACTCGGGCACTGCCCGAGGGCCCCATGCCACTAAGGGGCCCCATCAGGGTTGCCAGCTTCAATAAAACCAGGGACAGTATGTAAAAATCTGTGATTTTTAAAAAAAATCCCAAGATTTTAGCTGCCCCGCTTCTCCAGTACCTTTTCAGTGTGTGTATGTCTATTCTGTGTGTGTATACTGTGTGTGTGTATATTGTGTGTCTGTGTGTGTATACTGTATGTGTGAGTGTGTGTGTGTGTATACTGTGTGGCCCCATAATCTATTTATTCTGGGGGGCCCATAATCTCCTATTGCCTGGGGGCCCCATAATCTATTGCCTGGGGGCCCCATAATCTCCTAATGCCTGGGGGCCCCATAATCTATTGCCTGGGGGCCCCATAATCTCCTAATGCCCGGGGGCCCCATAATCTATTGCCTGGGGGCCCCATAATCTCCTAATGCCTGGGGGCCCCATAATCTATTGCCTGGGGGCCCCATAATCTCCTAATGCCCGGGGGCCCCATAATCTATTGCCTGGGGGCCCCATTATCTCCTAATGCCCGGGGGCCCTATAATCTATTGCCTGGGGGCCCCATAATCTCCTATTGCCTGGGGGCCCCATAATCTCCTATTGCCCGGGGGCCCCATAATCTTCTATTGCCCGGGGGCCCCATGAGTTGTCAGTCCGCCCCTGTTCTGGACAGTACTGGAGAGTCTTCTCATAAGATTTGGGATTCTAAAAGTTTTTAGGATCTCTAAAGGAGACCCAGATATGACACTTTTGTCTAGGCGTTTGTGGACACCTGACCAGCACACCTATACCTATACGAGTTGTTGGACACCCCATTCCAAAACCATGGCCATTAATATAGAGTTGCCCACTTTGTGGTCATAACATCCTCCAGTCTTCTAGGAAGAGTTTCCACAAGATTTTGGAGGGTGTCGGTGGGAATTTGTGCCCATTTGTGAGGTCAGATATTGATGTTAGATCAGAAGACCCGGCTTACATGTTGGACCTCATGTTGGGCACCAAAAAAAGACCCGGCTCACATGTTGGACCTCATGTTGGGTGCCAAAAAAAAGACCTGCCTCACATGTTGGGTGCCAAAAAAAAGACCCGGCTCACATGTTGGACCTCATGTTGGGCGCCAAAAAAAGACCCGGCTCACATGTTGGACCTCATGTTGGGTGCCAAAAAAAAGACCTGGCTCACATGTTGGACCTCATGTTGGGCCCCAAAAAAAGACCCGGCTCACATGTTGGGTGCCAAAAAAAAGACCTGGCTCACATGTTGGACCTCATGTTGGGCGCCAAAAAAAGACCCGGCTCACATGTTGGACCTCATGTTGGGCGCCAAAAAAAGACCCGGCTCACATGTTGGACCTCATGTTGGGTGCCAAAAAAAAGACCTGGCTCACATGTTGGACCTCATGTTGGGCGCCAAAAAAAGACCCGGCTCACATGTTGGACCTCATGTTGGGCGCCAAAAAAAGACCCGGCTCACATGTTGGACCTCATGTTGGGTGCCAAAAAAAAGACCCAGCTCACATGTTGGACCTCATGTTGGGCGCCAAAAAAAGACCCGGCTCACATGTTGGACCTCATGTTGGGCGCCAAAAAAAGACCCGGCTCACATGTTGGACCTCATGTTGGGTGCCAAAAAAAAGACCCGACTCACATGTTGGACCTCATGTTGGGCACCAAAAAAAAAAACCCGGCTCACATGTTGGACCTCATGTTGGACACCAAAAAAAGACCCGGCTCACATGTTGGACCTCATGTTGGACACCAAAAAAAGACCCGACTCACATGTTGGACCTCCTGTTGGGCGCCAATAAAAGGACCTTGCTCACAATCAGTGTTCCAATTCATCACAAAGGTGATCCCTAGGAGTTTGTGGACACATGGTCAGTACACCTATATAAGCTTGTTGGACATCCTATTCCAAAACGATGTGTGCCCCCCCCCCCCCCCCTAAACCTTCCATGGCCATTAATAAGGAGTTGCCCCCATTGTGGTTTTAACATCCTCCACTAATCTGGGATGGCTTTCCACAAGAATTTGGAGGGTGTCGTGGGAATTTGTGCCCATTTGTGAGGTCAGATATTGATGTTAGATCAGAAGACCCGGCTCACATGTTGGGCGCCAAAAAAAGATCTGGCTCCCATGTTGGACCTCATGTTGGGTCCCAAAATAGACCTGGCTCACATGTTGGACCTCATGTTGGATGCCAAAAAAAGACCCGGCTCACATAATGGACCTCATGTTGGGCGCCAAAAAAAGACCTGGCTCACATGTTGGACCTCATGTTGGGTGCCAAAAAAAGACCTGGCTCACATGTTGGACCTCATGTTGGGTGCCAAAAAAAGACCCGACTCACATGTTGGACCTCATGTTGGGCGCCAAAAAAAGACCTGGCTCACATGTTGGACCTCATGTTGGGTGCCAAAAAAAAAAAAGACCCGGCTCACATGTTGGACCTCATGTTGGGTGCCAAAAAAAAGACCCGGCTCACATGTTGGACCTCATGTTGTGCGCCAAAAAAAGACCCGGCTCACATGTTGGACCTCATGTTGGGTGCCAAAAAAAGACCCGGCAAAAAAAGACCCAGCTTACATGTTGGACCTCATGTTGGGTGCCAAAAAAAGACCTGGCTCACATGTTGGACCTCATGTTGGGCGCCAAAAAAAGACCCGGCTCACATGTTGGACCTCATGTTGGGCGCCAAAAAGAGACATGGCTCACATGTTGAACCTCATGTTGGGTGCCAAAAAAAGACCTACCTCACATGTTGGACCTCATGTTGGGTGCCAAAAAAAGACCTGGCTCACATGTTGGACCTCATGTTGGGTGCCAAAAAAAGACCTGGCTCACATGTTGGACCTCATGTTGGGCGCCAAAAAAAGACCCGGCTCACATGTTGGACCTCATGTTGGATGCCAAAAAAAAGACCTGGCTCACATGTTGGACCTCATGTTGGGTGCCAAAAAAAGACCTGGCTCACATGTTGGACCTCATATTGGGTGCCAAAAAAAGACCCGCCCGGCTCACATGTTGGACCTCATGTTGGGTGCCAAAAAAAAGACCCGACTCACATGTTGGACCTCCTGTTGGGTGCCAAAAAAAGACCTGGCTCACATGTTGGACCTCATGTTGGGCGCCAAAAAAAGACCCGACTCACATGTTGGACCTCCTGTTGGAGCGCCAATAAAAGGACCTGGCTCACAATCAGTGTTCCAATTCATCACAAAGGTGATCCCTAGGAGTTTGTGGACATATGGTCAGTACACCTATATAAGCTTGTTGGACATCCTATTCCAAAATTATGTGTGCCCCCCCCCCCCCCCCTAAACCTTCCATGGCCATTAATAAGGAGTTGCCCCCATTGTGGTTTTAACATCCTCCACTAATCTGGGATGGCTTTCCACAAGAATTTGGAGGGTGTCGTGGGAATTTGTGCCCATTTGTGAGGTCAGATATTGATGTTAGATGAGAAGACCCAGCTCACATGTTGGACCTCATGTTGGGCGCCAAAAAAAGACCTGGCTCACATGTTGGACCTCATGTTGGGTGCCAAAAAAAGACCTGGCTCACATGTTGGACCTCATGTTGGGTGCCAAAAAAAGACCTGCCCGGCTCACATGTTGGACCTCATGTTGGGCGTCAATAAAAGGACCCGGCTCACAATCATCCAATTCATCACAAAGGTGATCCCTAGGAGTTTGTGGACATATGGCCAGTACACCTATATTAGCTTGTTGGACATCCTATTCCAAAACTATGTGTGCCCCCCCCCCCCCCCTTCACCTTCCATGGCCATTGATAAGGAGTTGCCCCTATTGTGGTTTTAACATCCCCCACTATTCTGGGACGGCTTTCCACAAGATTTTGGAGTGTGTCGCTGGGAATTTGTGCCCATTTGTGAGGTCAGGTACTGATGGTGGAGGAGGAGACCTGGATCACCATCAGCATTCCAAATCACCCCTAAGGTGTTCAGTAGGGTTGAGGTCAGGGCTCTCTGCAGGACACTCAAGTTCCTCTATGACCTCAAACCTACTAGACACCTTTGGGATAATAAGAACTCTTTCCAAAAGTGTTCTGTATGGTTAAGAAGGGCAGGTACTGATGTTGGATAAGAAGACCTTATACCAAAGGCCTTCCAAAAGTAGACTTGAGGTCAGGGCTATGTGCAAAACACTTGAGTTCATCCACCACAAGGTTGGAAGAACACGATTGTCTACAATGTCTTTGTATGATGTAGTATTAACAGTACCCTTCACTGGAGACACCTGAATTCTATGATTTAAAGGGGGGGGGGGGGGGGGGGGGTCCGCATAGGGTAGGCCAGCCATTCTCAACCAGGGTCCTATGGAATCCTAGGGTTCCTCCACAGGTTTCTAGGGGTTCCTTTACAATCCCATTGAACTACCTCCCGTTTAATGGTGCTTGCACCGTTCCAGAGCCAAAGCCACCTGACAGAGTGACAACAGAGAACCCTTTTTTTCTTTTTTTTTTAGCTGTGTGCATGGGCGTCCGCAGGTAGGGGCAAGGGGGGGGGGCAAGTGCCCCCCCTAGAATCAGGGATCGGATCAGGAGTTTGTTCCCCACTCAGTCTTTATCCTAGCGCTGGCGGCCGGCCCGGTCCTCACCCAGAATGAAAACGGGTCTTGCCAGCTGCTGGCCATCTTGGACATTCTACTGCCATTCAAGGTACCGTACTGAGCATTGCACACACCACTGGGACATAGGGGCACTCGAGGGACTGCAGACAGGGCTAGGGGTCCCTCTCTCTGACCCCCCCATCACCCCTCTCTGTCACCCCCTCTCTCTCTCTGTCACCCCTCTGTCTTTTTCACCCCCTCTCTCTCTCTGTCACCCCACCCCTCTGTCTCTCTCTGTCACACTCTCTCTCTCTCTGTCACCCCCCTGTGTCTCCCTGTCACCCCCTCTGTCTCTTTCTGTCACCCCCGCTCTCTGTCACCCCCTTTCTCTCTGTCACCCCCCCTGTCTCTTTCTGTCACCCCCTCTCTTTGTCACCCCACCCCTCTGTCTCTCTCTGTCACACTCCTCTCTCTCTCTCTGTCACCCCCTCTGTCTCTTTCTGTCACCCCTCTCTCTGTCAACCCCTTTCTCTCTGTCACCCCCTGTCTCTTTCTGTCACCCTCTATGTCTTTCTGTCACCCCCTCTCTCTCTCTCTGTCACCCCCTGTCTCTCTGTCACCCCCCACATGTATGCAGTCTCTTAGAGTCTCTTGTGCCATGTCCACAGTCTCTTATAGTCTCTTGAGCCATGTATGCAGTCACTGACAGTCTCTTGTGCCATGTATGCAGTCACTGACAGTCTCTTGTGCCATGTCTGCAGTCACTGACAGTCTCTTGGCCATGTATGCAGTCACTGACAGTCTCTTGTGCCATGTATGCAGTCACTGACAGTCTCTTGTGCCATGTCTGCAGTCACTGACAGTCTCTTGGGCCATGTATGCAGTCACTGACAGTCTCTTGTGCCATGTATGCAGTCACGTACAGTCTCTTGTGCCATGTCTGCAGTCACTGACAGTCTCTTGGGCCATGTATGCAGTCACTGACAGTCTCTTGTGCCATGTCTGCAGTCACTGACAGTCTCTTGGGCCATGTATGCAGTCACTGACAGTCTCTTGTGCCATGTATGCAGTCACTGACAGTCTCTTGTGCCATGTATGCAGTCACTGACAGTCTCTTGTGCCATGTATGCAGTCACGTACAGTCTCTTGTGCCATGTCTGCAGTCACTGACAGTCTCTTGGGCCATGTATGCAGTCACTGACAGTCTCTTGTGCCATGTATGCAGTCACTGACAGTCTCTTGTGCCATGTCTGCAGTCTCTGACAGTCTCTTGTGCCATGTCCGCAGTCTCTGACCATCTCCTGCACTACGTCTGCAGTCTCTGACCGTGATAATGACATTGTCAAAAAAGGTCAGAGCATGGGTGACCTTAAAATTATGCCCCCCTCCCCTGAAAAAAGTTCTGCAGACGCCCATGGCTGTGTGTAAGGGTGGCATTCGGATCACTACAATAAGGTCGGCATTTTTTTTACCACTGACCCCCCAGTAGATTGGTTTTAGCAGGGGTTCCTTGAGATTTGGAAAATATTTGAATATTTGAAAAAAGGTCTAATGCCGCGTACACACGGTCGGAACTTCCGATGGAAACAGTCCGATGGGAGCTTTTCAACGGATTTTCCGACCGTGTGTATGCCCATCGGTCTTTTTCTGTCGGACTTTGGATTGAGAACCTGTTCTCAATTTTTCCGACGGAAAACCTTTCTATCGGATTTTCCGATCGTGTGTAGGCAATTCCGACACGCAAAATTCCGACGCATGCTCGGAAACAATGCGACGCATGCTCGGAAGCATTAAACTTCCCTTCTATAGTGCTGTCGAACGTGTTTTATGCCGCTGTGTTACTGACCGTCGGAATTTGGTGTGACCGTGTGTAGGCAAGACAGTTTGAGCGGAATTCCGTCGGGAAAACCATCAGAGCTTTTTTCCGACGAGAATTCCGACCGTGTGTACGCGGCATTAGAAGAGCTGGGATAAGCCATATTTCATATGTTTTTTGGAGAGCCTGAGACTGTAGGTACATTTCCTCCCACTAGATGTCACCACAGAACCAGGTATTGCACAGGGGGTCTCACTTGGGGGCATTTTTGCATGATTGGTAGAAGATGTCATTATTTATGTTTTGAAGGACTTATCGTAAAAGTAAATATATTTAACGGATAATGGCAAATAATGAAAGAAGTACAGGAAAAAAGTCATCCATCAGTTCTCGTTTCTAAAGAACACCATTAACAATTGCTGCGTCTCAGATGGAGCGACTGTGCGATCGTTTATTGGTGAGCTTTATGTTTGCTGGGATTAGAGGAAAGGAATACGTTACTATGTGTCTCTCTGTACATCTCTAAGGGGGACCCTGGAGAAAAATCCCTAAAGGGAAATAATATTGTCTCCTATGAAAATGAATTAGTAAATGGACTTCTGAATGTATGTGAAGGAGATACATTGTAGTTTTTGTCCATCCAATTGAGACTTTTTATTCATCGGAACAGAAAGTGATATTGTAATTCTACCTACAATATTCTGTTACATTGTACCTAAAACTTTGTCCCCGAAGACCCCTAGAAGCCCCATCTCTGTCCCTGAAGACCCCTAGAAGCCTCATCTCTGTCCCCGAAGATCCCTAGAAGCCCCATCTCTGTCCCCGAAGACCTCTAGAAGCCCCATCTCTCTCCCCGAAGACCCCTAGAAGCCCCATCTCTGTCCCCGAAGACCCCTAGAAGCCTCATCTCTGTCCCCGAAGACCCCTAGAAGCCCCATCTCTGTCCCCGAAGACCTCTAGAAGCCTCATCGCTGTCCCCGAAGACCCCTAGAAGCCTCATCTCTGTCCCCGAAGACCCCTAGAAGCCCCATCTCTGTCCCCGAAGACCCCTAGAAGCCCCATCTCTGTCCCCGAAGACCCCTAGAAGCCCCATCTCTGTCCCTGAAGACCCCTAGAAGCCCCATCTCTGTACCCGAAGACCTCTAGAAGCCCCATCTCTGTCCCCGAAGACCCCTAGAAGCCCCATCTCTGTCCCCGAAGACCCCTAGAAGCCCCATCTCTGTCCCCGAAGACCCCTAGAAGCCCCATCTCTGTCCCCGAAGACCCCTAGAAGCCCCATCTCTGTCCCCGAAGACCCCTAGAAGCCCCATCTCTGTCCCCGAAGACCCCTAGAAGCCCCATCTCTGTCCCCGAAGACCCCTAGAAGCCCCATCTCTGTCCCTGAAGACCCCTAGAAGCCCCATCTCTGTCCCCGAAGACCCCTAGAAGCCCCATCTCTGTCCCAGAAGACCACTAGAAGCCCCATCTCTGTCCCCGAAGACCCCTAGAAGCCCCATCTCTGTCCCTGAAGATCCCTAGAAGCCCCATCTCTGTCCCCGAAGACCCCTAGAAGCCCCATCTCTGTCCCCGAAGACCTCTAGAAGCCCCATCTCTGTCCCCGAAGACCCCTAGAAGCCCCATCTCTGTCCCCGAAGACCCCTAGAAGCCCCATCTCTGTCCCCGAAGACCCCTAGAAGCCCCATCTCTGTCCCCGAAGACCCCTAGAAGCCCCATCTCTGTCCCCGAAGACCCCTAGAAGCCCCATCTCTGTACCCGAAGACCCCTAGAAGCCCCATCTCAGTCCCCGAAGACCCCTAGAAGCCCCATCTCTGTCCCCGAAGACCCCTTGAAGCCCCATCTCTGTCCCCGAAGACCCCTAGAAGCCCCATCTCTGTCCCCGAAGACCCCTAGAAGCCCCATCTCTGTCCCCGAAGACCCCTAGAAGCCTCATCTCTGTCCCCGAAGACCCCTAGAAGCCCCATCTCTGTCCCCGAAGACCCCTAGAAGCCCCATCTCTGTCCCCGAAGACCCCTAGAAGCCCCATCTCTTTCCCCGAAGACCCCTAGAAGCCCCATCTCTGTCCCTGAAGACCCCTAGAAGCCCCATCTCTGCCCCCGAAGACCCCTAGAAGCCCCATCTCTGTCCCCGAAGACCCCTAGAAGCCCCATCTCTGTCCCCGAAGACCCCTAGAAGCCCCATCTCTGTCCCCGAAGACCCCTAGAAGCCCCATCTCTGTCCCCGAAGACCCCTAGAAGCCTCATCTCTGTCCCCGAAGACCCCTAGAAGCCGCACTTCTGTCCCTGAAGACCCCTAGAAGCCCCATCTCTGTCCCCGAAGACCCCTAGAAGCCCCATCTCTGTCCCCGAAGACCTCTAGAAGCCCCATCTCTGTCCCCGAAGACCCCTAGAAGCCCCATCTCTGTCCCCGAAGACCCCTAGAAGCCTCAACTCTGTCCCCGAAGACCCCTAGAAGCCCCATCTCTGTCCCCGAAGACCCCTAGAAGCGGCACTTCTGTCCCCAAAGACCCCTAGAAGCCCCACCTCTGTCCCCGAAGACCCCTAGAAGCCCCATCTCTGTCTCCGAAGACCCCTAGAAGCCCCATCTCTGTCCCCGAAGACCCCTAGAAGCCCCATCTCTGTCCCCGAAGACCCCTAGAAGCCGCACTTCTGTTCCTGAAGCCCCCTCAAAGCTTGACCTCTGTCCCTGAGGCTCCCTCCATGACAGAGGTCCATAGAAACCCCACCTCCATCCCTGAGGCACCCTTGAAGCTCTACCTCTGTCCCTGCAAGCCCCATATCCACCCCTGAAGTCCTCCTTAAGTCTCACCTCTAGCCCTGTAGCCCCCCTGAATCCCAACCTCCATCCCTGAAGCATCCTCAAAGCCCCACCTTTGTACCTGAAGCTCCCTTAAAGCCCCATCTCCACCCCTGAAGCTGCCTTGAAGCCCCACCTCCATTCCTGAAGCTTTCTCAAAGCCCAGGTCTATCCATCAAGCTCCATTGAAGCCCATCTCTATCTCCATAGCTCCCTTGAAGCCCCATTTACATCCCTGAAACTCCCTTGAAGATCAACTCCATCCTTCAAGCTCCCTTAAAGCCCCGCCTCCTTTCTTAAAGCTCCCTCGAAGCCCAACTCCATCCCCAAAGCTCCTTTGAAGCCTGTCTCTATCCCCAAAGCCCCACCTCCACCCCTGAACCTCCCTTGAAGCCCCACCTCCATTCCTGAAGCTTTCTCAAAGCCCAGGTCTATCCATTAAGCTCTCTTGAAGCCCATCTCTATCTCCATAGCTCCCTTGAAGCCCCATTTCCATCCTTGAAACTCCCTCGAAGACCAACTCCAACCTTCAAGCTCCCTAGAAGCCCCGCCTCCTTTCCTAAGGCTCCCTCAAAGCCCAACTCCATCCCCAAAGCTCCTTTGAAGCCCATCTCTATCCCTGAAGCTCCCTTGAAGCCCCACCTCCTTTCCTAAAGCTCCCTTGAAGCCCAACTCCATCCCCAAAGCTCATTTGAAGCCTGTCTCTATCCCTAAAGCCCCACCTCCACCCCTGAAGCTCCCTTGAAGCCCCACCTCCATTCCTGAAGCTTTCTCAAAGCCCAGGTCTATCCATTAAGCTCTCTTGAAGCCCATCTCCATAGCTCCCTTGAAGCCCCATTTCCATCCCAGAAGCTCCCTTGAAGCCAATCTCTGTCCATGAAGCTCAGCTGAAACTCCACTTCCATCCCTGAAGCTCCATAAAAGCCCAACTCCTTCCCCGAAGCTCCCTAGAAGCCCATCTCTATCCCCCAAGCTCCATTGAAGCCCATCTCTATCCCTGAAGCTCCCTTGAAGCCCCACCTCCATCCCTAAAGCTCCATCAAAGCCCAAATCCATCCCTGAATTTCCCTTAAAGCCCATCTCTATCCATGAAGCTCCCTTGAAGCCCCACCTCCATCCCTGAAGCTCCATTGAAGCCCAAACGCATTCCGGAAGCTCCCTTGAAGCCCATCTCTATCCATCAAGCTCAGTTGAAACTCCACTTCCATCCCTGAAGCTCCATAAAAGCCCAACTCCATCACTGAAGCTCCCTAGTAGCCATCTCTATCCCCGAAGCCCCATTGAAGCCCATCTCTATCCCTAAAGCTCCCTTGAAGCCATCCTCCATCCCTGAAGCTCCCTCGAAGCCCATCTCTATCCATTAAGCTCCACCTCCATCCCTGAAGCTCCCTCGATGCCCAACTCCATCCCTGAAGCTCCCTAAAACCCCATCTCTATCCCTGAAGCTCCCTTGAAGTTCATCTCTATCCCTGAAGCTCCTCTGAAGCCCCACCTCCATTCCTGAAGCTCCCTTGAGCAACCCATTTATCATGAATGGGCTACCAATGCAACTCAATAGACTAATGAATGCACAGGCAGTACGTCGGCAGAATGGCGCAGGCAGGCAAATGGGCGTACAGGTATGTCCCTTTAAATTTGCCGCCTTTCGGGCACGCGCGCGCCCGCCGCACGCCGCAGGAGCGTGCCCGCGGGTCCCGGGAACTCGGTGTTCTCCTGCGGCCCGCGATTGCAGTGTGGAGAGGAAGAACGGGGAAAACAAGGCATTTCCCCGCTCTGCTTTGTGTCATGACAGAGATCTACTGCTCCCTGTCATCGGTAGCAGCGATCGCTGTCATTTCCTAGGTAGCCCCCCCCCCCACACCGACCCCCCACCCCCCCCCCCCCCCCCCCCCACAGTTAGAATGACTCCCTAGGACACACTTAACCCCTTCATCGCCCCCTAGTGGTTAACCCCTTCCCTGCCAGAGTCATTTACACAGTTATCAGTGCATTTTTATAGCACCGATCGCTGTATAAATGACAATGGTCCCAAAATAGTGTCAAAAGTGTCCGATGTGTCCGCCATAATGTCGCAGCCTCTATTTGTGGGGGAAAAAAAAGGACGTCAATTTTGTTTGGGTACAACGTCGCACGACCGCGCAATTGTCAGTTAAAGCGACGCAGTGCAGAATCGCAAAAAAAAAGTGCTCTGGTCAGGAAGGGGGTAAAATCTTCCGGGGGGCTGAAGTGGTTAACGGCCAAAATCCCATTTGTCTTTAGGGTTAAATAAATAAATAAAAATAGATACAAATTTTAAAAGTAATAAAAAAAATTAAATATAACATAAAAATGTAATTATTAATAAAAAATATTATATTAAAAAATAAATAAAAAATAAATATAACATAAAATTAAATTATTAATAAAAAATAATATATTAAAAAATAAATAAATAAATATTAAATATAACATAAAAATGTAAAATGTAATTTTTAATAAAAAATAATATATTAAAAAATAAATAAAAATTAAATATAACATAAAAATTTAAAATTTAATTATTAATAAAAAATAATATATAAAAAAATAAATAAAAATTAAATATAACATAAAATGTAATTATTAATAAAAAATTATATATTAAAAAATAAATAAAAATTAAATATAACATAAAAATGTAAAATGTAATTATTAATAAAAAAGAATATATTAAAAAAATAAAATAATTTAATATAACATAAAAATGTAAAATATAATTATTAATAAAAATAATATATTAAAAAATAAATAAAAATTAAATATAACATAAAAATGTAAAATGTAATTATTAATAAAAAATAATATACTAAAAAATAAAAATTAAATGTAACATAAAAATGTAAAAAGTAATTATTAATAAAAAATAATATATTAAAAAAAATAAATAAAAATGAAATATAACATAAAAATTTCAAATGTAATTATTAATAAAAAATAATATATTAAAAAATAAATAAAAATTAAATATAACATAAAAATGTAAAATGTAATTATTAGAAAAAATTATATATTAAAAAATAAAAATTAAATATAACATAAAAATGTAATTATTGATAAAAAATAATATCATAAAAAATAAGAATTAAATGTAACATAAAAATGTAAAAAGTAATTATTTATAAAAAAATAATATATTAAAAAATAAATAAAAATTAAATATAACATAAAAATTTCAAATTTAATTATTAATAAAAAATAATATATTAAAAAATAAATAAAAATTAAACATAACATAAAAATTTCAAATGTCATTATTAATAAAAAAATAATATATTAAAAAATAAATAAATAAAGATGTAAAAATAAAAAAAATAATAACAATTATGAATAATAAATAATAAAATATTAAATAAAATAAAAAAATAATAATAACATTTATTATTAATAAAAAAAAAACAAAAACAAGGAATTCCTCTTTGCCCAGCTGTCTGGCAGCGAAGAGGTTACAGTTACAGATCCTGTTCTCGGTGGAAGTGCTGGAAAAAAAAAATATTCTGTGTCGGGTATTGTTTGACTTCCCCGTGATTCATTAATACTAGGCGGCTCATAAAAGGGGGCTACTGTTTCCAAATCCCATTAGACACATTTAAATCACACTTACCAGCCCTCATTAAATGAAGGCGACTAGGTCACAGTTATTGACACCCTATTGCTAAGATAGCTCCTTGTTGTAAGCGACTCCCTTTTAAAAAAAAAAAAAAAAATGGATCTTGTTACCGCTAACGGTCCTAATTACAGAATTATAATTAGGTACAGATGCTTAGGATGACATCACCGGGGCACGGGGACTCCGATATCCCGCACCCCAGTAAATCACCGCCGCTAGTCTTTTAAGTGGTTTTTCTTTCGGTAACATACCTATGTAAACCATCACAATAAAGAAATAAAACAAGTGCTAAGAGATTTACTAGGAGAATTATCAGTCGTCTCGTTAAGTGGCTCAAAATAAGCTGTTTTCTGGAGAAAGACTTTCCCACGTCAACGTCGTACAGTACGGGGGCCAGAATTACGAGGACCCCCCCCCCCTTCAAACGATTGGGTTCAGATGTTTCCAGTGATTGGTGCTCTACAACATACAAGGACATTTTTAGACCAGCCATTGGCTAGCAGGGTTCTTTGGGACCCCGGGGTTCCTCCAGAGGTCACATGGAGTTCCTTAAAAACCAACTCTGGGCAACTAGAAAAAAAATGATCCCTTTGCGGTGGGGTTGTTCCTGTAGTGGAAAGGTTGGTGGTCTTGGTGTGTAGGGCAGGAGTCCCCAAACTTTCTAAACAAAGGGCCACTTTTTTGTCCATCAGGCTTAGGGGGGGGGGGGGGGGGCTGGACTGTGGAGAGTGGAAGTAGAAAACGCCCCATCCTTGGTTTTCGGTGGGAAGATTAGCGCCCCATTGTTGGTGCCAGTGGGAGGAAACGTGCCAGATTATAGATATTCAAAGGAGGATAAGGGCCCAATCATTGGGGTCAGTGGGAGGAATAGTGCCCCATCATTGGTGTCAGTGGGAGGAATAGTGTCCCATCATTGGTGTCAGTGGAAGGAATAGTGCCCCATCATTGGTGTCTGTGGGAAGAATAGTGCCCCACAGGGGCGGACTGACAACTCATGGGGCCCCCGGGCAATAGGAGATTATGGGGCCCCCAGGCAATCAGAGAATATGGGGCCACACAGTATAAAATCACACAGTATACACAGACATGTTTTTATTGGCTGAGAAGGTACTGGAGAGGTGGGGCAGCTATAATAGGTAAGGGACATTTCAGAAACAGATGTAAAAAAAACACAGATTTTTTACATACTGTCCCTGGTTTTACTGAGACTGGCAACCCTGATGGGGCCCCCTAATGGCCCGGGGCCCTCTGGAAGTGCCAGAGTGTCCGAATGGTCAGTCCGCCCCTGGTGCCCCATCATTGGTATCAGTGGAAGGAATAGTGCCCGATCATTGGTATTAGTGGGAGCAGACTAGTGCCCCATCATTAGTATCAGTGGAGGAATAGTGCCCCATCATTGATATCAGTGGGAGGAATAGTGCCCCATCATTGGTGTGAGTGAGAAGAATAGCGTCCCATCATTGGTATCTGTGGGAGCGAAATCATGCTCCATCATTGGTATCAGTGGGAGCAGACTAGTGCCCCATCATTGGTATTAGTGGGAGGAATAGTGCCCCATCATTGATATCAGTGGGATGAATAGTGCCCCATCATTAGTATCAGTGGGAGGAATAGTGTCCCATCATTAGTATCAGTGGGAGGAATAGTGCCCCATCATTAGTATCAGTGGGAGGAATAGTGTCCCATCGTTAGTATTAGTGGGAGGAATAGTGTCCCATCATTGGTGTCAGTGGAAGAATAGTGTCCCATCATTGGTGTCAGTGGGAGGAATAGTGTCCCATCATTGGTGTCAGTGGGAGGAATAGTGCCCCATCATTGGTGTCAGTGGAAGAATAGTGTCCCATCATTGGTGTCAGTGGGAGGAATAGTGCCCCATCATTGGTATCAGTGGGAGGAATAGTGTCCCATCATTGGTGTCAGTGGAAGAATAGTGTCCCATCATTGGTGTCAGTGGGAGGAATAGTGCCCCATCATTGGGTGTCAGTGGGAGGAATAGTGCCCCATCATTGGTATCAGTGGGAGGAATAGTGTCCCATCATTGTTATCAGTGGGAGGAATAGTGCCCCATCATTGTCAGTGGATGAAGTGCCCCAAGGGCTGGATAAAGGTGAGCAAAGGGCCGTATTTCTGCTGAGGGGCTGCAGTTTGAAGTCCACTTGTCTAGGGGAACCAAAACAAATTGGCACCCCAATTAATTCCAAAGGTGCTCATGACTCAAGTTCCTTCACACCAGATAGGTCAAACTATACCTTTGAGGAGCCGGGCTTTATACACAGAAAAGGGTCTTCACCGAATGGAAGGTTTGGTGAACACAATTGTCTAAACCAGCTCTTCTCAACCATTTTTACCCTACAAGAACCACTGAAATAATTTCCAGATCTCAGGAAGCCCTCGCTAAAAAAACAAATTCATTTGGGAGTTAATGGGAAGGGACAGAACCTTCAAATGAAGAATTGTTGGGAGCTATGCTGACCAATTGTGAGAATTTGCACCCAAATCTCATGGAAAGCCTTCCCAAAACAGTGGAGGTAAAGGGGGGTGTCAACTCCTTATTATTGGCCATGATTTTGGAATGAGATGTCCTACAGGCTCAGAGCCCTCACCTCAACCCTACTGAAAAACCTTTGCGATGAACACCACAGGCACAGGCAATGTTCGAAATTTTGTGGAAAGCCTTCCTAGAAGAGTGGAGCCAGAACCATAAAGACATGGTTTGACCAAATTGGTGTGAAGGAACTCATGTGTCCTGCAGAGAGCACTTACCTCAACCCTACTGAACATCTTTGGGATGAATTGCACAATTTTTTTTGGCAGGCAAACTCCAAAATCTGGTGGAAAACCTTCCCAGAAGAGTTGAGGCCATTATAGCCATTACCTCAACCCTACTGAACATCTTTGCGATGAATTGGAACAAATTCTCACTGGCAAACTCCAAAATCTGGTGGAAAACCTTCCCAGAAGAGTGGAGGCCATTATAGCCATTACCTCAACCCTACTGAACATCTTTGGGATGAATTGCACACATTTTTTTGGCAGACAAACTCCAAAATCTGGTGGAAAACCTTCCCAGATTCTTGTGGAAAGCCCTACTAGAACAGTGGAGGCTGTTTGGTTTTCAAAAAGGGACAGCACCTTCAAATGAAGAATTGTTGGGAGCTATGCTGACCAATTGTGAGGATTTGCACCCAAATCTCATGGAAAGCCTTCCCAAAACAGTGGAGGCAAAGGGGGGTGTCAACTCCATATTATTGGACATGATTTTGGAATGAGATGTCCTACGGGCTCAGAGCCCTCACCTCAACCCTACTGAAAAACCTTTGCGATGAACACCACAGGCACAGGCAATCTTCGAAATCTTGTGGAAAGCCTTCCCAGAAGAGTGAAGCCAGAACCATAAAGACATGGTTTGAACAAATTGGTGTGAAGGAACTCGTGTGTCCTGCAGAGAGCACTTACCTTAACCCTACTGAACATCTTTGGGATGAATTGCACAATTTTTTTGGGCAGGCAAACTCCAAAATCTGGTGGAAAACCTTCCCAGAAGAGTGGAGGCCATTATAGCCATTACCTCAACCCTACTGAACATCTTTGGGATGAATTGGAACAAATTCTCACAGGCAAACTCCAAAATCTGGTGGAAAACCTTCCCAGAAGAGTTGAGGCCATTATAGTCATTACCTCAACCCTACTGAACATCTTTGGGATGAATTGGAACAAATTCTCACTGGCAAACTCCAAAATCTGGTGGAAAACCTTCCCAGAAGAGTTGAGGCCATTATAGCCATTACCTCAACCCTACTGAACATCTTTGGGATGAATTGCACAATCTTTTTTGGCAGGCAAACTCCAAAATTTGGTGGAAAACCTTACCGGAAGAGTGGAGGCCATTATAGCCATTACCTCAACCCTACTGAACATCTTTGGGATGAATTGCACAATTTTTTTTGGCAGGCAAACTCCAAAATTTGGCGGAAAACCTTCCCAGAAGAGTTGAGGCCATTATAGCCATTACTTCAGGGATCCTCAAACTACGGCCCTCCAGATGTTGCGGAACTACACTCCCATGAGGCATTGTAAAACTCTGACATTCACAGACATGACTAGGCATGATGGAAATTGTAGTTCTTGAACAACTGGAGGGCCGTAGTTTGAAGACCCCTGCATTACCTCAACCCTACTGAACATCTTTGGGATGAATTGCACAATTTTTTTTGGCAGGCAAACTCCAAAATCTGGTGGAAAACCTTCCCAGAAGAGTTGAGGCCATTATAGCCATTACCTCAACTCTACTGAACATCTTTGGGATGAATTGGAACAAATTCTCACAGGCAAACTCCAAAATCTGGCGGAAAACCTTCCCAGAAGAGTTGAGGCCATTATAGCCATTACCTCAACCCTACTGAACATCTTTGGGACGAATTGCACAATTTTTTTTGGCAGGCAAACTCCAAAATTTGGTGGAAAACCTTCCCAGAAAAGTGGAGGCCATTATAGCCATTACCTCAACCCTACTGAACATCTTTGGGATGAATTGCACAATTTTTTTTGGCAGGCAAACTCCAAAATCTGGTGGAAAACCTTCCCAGAAGAGTTGAGGCCATTATAGTCATTACCTCAACCCTACTGAACATCTTTGGGATGAATTGGAACAAATTCTCACAGGCAAACTCCAAAATCTGGCGGAAAACCTTCCCAGAAGAGTTAAGGCCATAGCCATTACCTCAACCCTACTGAACATCTTTGGGATGAATTGGAACAAATTCTCACAGGCAAACTCCAAAATCTGGCGGAAAACCTTCCCAGAAGAGTTAAGGCCATAGCCATTACCTCAACCCTACTGAACATCTTTGGGATGAATTGGAACAAATTCTCACAGGCAAACTCCAAAATCTGGTGGAAAACCTTCCCAGAAGAGTGGAGACCATTATAGCCATAAAGAGAGGGGGCTCGATATTAATGGCCATGGTTTTTGAACATGATCTCCAACACGGTCATATAAGTGTCATGGATGGAGGAACTCTTGTGACCCATACAGAGCCCCGATCTCAACCCTGCTGAACACCATTGAGATGAATTGAAATGCCGATTGTAAGCTAGGTCTTCTCGTCTGACATCAGTACCCGACCTCACAAATGGGCACAAATTCCCAGACGCCCTCCAAAATCTGGTGGAAAGCCTTCCCAGAATAGTGGAGGATGTTATAGCCACAAAGGTGGGCAATAAATGTTAATAGCCATAGGGGGAGGGTGGGGGGAGGGCACTCCCAATAAATGACCATGGTTTTGTAATGAGATGTCCACCAAGCTGGTATAGGTGTGATGGTCAGGTGTCCTCAAACATTTGGTCATAAAGTAAAGGTATAAAGTAACACTTATGCCGCGTACACACGTGTGGACTTTTGCCGGCGGACTTAGTCCAGCGGACAATCCCGCCGGACTTTCCAGCTGGGTCCGCTGGACTTTCCGAGCGTGTGGACTTGCCCACACACGCACGGACTTCTCCGGCGGATAATCCGCCGGCCAAAAGTCCGCGGGACTTTTGAAAATGAACGGACTTGCCCACACACGGAGCAGTCCGTTCATTTAGAACGTAACTTCAGGTTACGTAGCTAGCGTAGGCAGTAAATGCCGCCGCGCTAGCTCCGTGACCTGGCATGGATTTAAAGGGACTCCCCACGCCGAAAAAAACGGCGTGGGGGTTCCCCCAAATCCATCTCAGACCCTTATCCGAGCACGCAGCCCGGCCGGCCAGGAAAGGGGTGGGGACGAACGAGCGCCCCCCCCCCCCCCTCCTGAGCTGTACCAGGCCCCCCCACCCCAAAGCACCTTGTCCCCATGTTGATGAGGACAAGGGCCTCTTCCCGACAACCCTGGCCATTGGTTGTCGGGGTCTGCGGGCGGGGGGCTTATCGGAATCTGGGAGCCCCCTTTGGCGCCAAAAAGTCCGCCGGCGCCTACACACGAGGGGATTATCCGCTGGACTTCAGTCCAGCGGATAATCCCGCGGGATTGTCCCTTCGTGTGTACGCGGCCTTATTGATCTTCTTGTTAAGCAGCTGAAATAATCTGTTTTCCGGGAAAGACTTTCCCACGCCGACAAGTACAGAAATTGATTGGTCGGACACAGAAATCCATCTCTTCGTACGTACAAAGTGCTGGGAGGAATGGAAAATCACACGGATACTGAGCTGTTTATGATGAATGGAGAAGGAGCGACGTACATAATGTTGCCTGTCAGAGGCTTCGGGGCTTTCACAAAAAAAAAAGGGCCAACCAGAAATAATTTGATATTCGTCAGACGAGTGTTTTTTTTTTTTTTTTTATCTTTTATGAAAATAATCCCGGGTGATCCCGCCATGAAGGTTCTTTCTGTTATAATGTAATAAATGGACCTCGCGCCATGGATGGGCGATAATATGAAATAAAAAATATAATTTGTGAAAATTAATGAGCTGATCCCCTCAAAGTATAGGGCGATGCCAACTTACATATCAGTGAATAGTGGTAGGGGCCGTCTTTAAGGCAGGGCAAAAGGGGGCATCTGCCCTGGGGAGACCTGATATAAAGGGGGACTCTATTGGGGACACCTGATGTAAAGGGGGACTCTATTGGGGACCACGGATGTAAAGGGGGACTCTTTTAAGGATACCTGATGTAAATGGTGACTCTATTGGGGACACCTGATGTAAATGGGGACTCTATTGGGGACTCCTGATGTAAGGGAGGACTCTATTGAGGACACCTGATGTAAAGGAGGACTCTATTGGGGGACACCTGATGTAAAGGGGGACTCTATTGGGGACACCTGATGTAAAGGAGGACTCTATTTTGGACACCTGATGTAAAGGGAACTCTATTGGGGACACCTGATGTAAAGGGGGACTCTATTGGGGACACCTGATGTAAAGGAGGACTCTATTGGGGACACCTGATGTAAAGGGGGACTCTATTGGGGACACCTGATGTAAAGGGAACTCTATTGGGGACACCTGATGTAAAGGGAACTCTATTGGGGACACCTGATGTAAAAGGGGACTCTATTGGGGACACCTGATATAAAGGGGGACTCTATTGGGGACACCTGCTGTAAAAGGGGACTCTATTGGGGACACCTGATATAAAGGGGGACTCTATTGGGGACACCTGATGTAAAGGGGGACTCTATTGGGAACACCTGCTGTAAAAGGGGACTCTATTGGGGACACCTGATGTAAAGGGGGACTCTATTGGGGACACCTGATGTAAAGGGGGACTCTATTGGGGACACCTGATGTAAAGGGGGACTCTATTGGGGACACCTGATGCAAAGGGGGACTCTATTGGGGACACCTGATATAAAGGAGGACTCTATTGGGTAAACCTGATGTAAGGGAGGACTCAATTGGAGACACCTCATGTAAAGGAGTACTTTATTGGGGATTCCTGATTTAAAGGGGGACTCTGTTGGGGACACCTGGTGTAAAGTGCTGTGTAAACTGTGGGCAGTATATAAATCCTGTATCATAGTAATAATAATAATTATAAAGGGGGACTCTATTAGGGACTCCTGATGTAAATGACTCTACTGGGGACACCTGATGTAAGGGAGGACTCAATTTGGGACACCTGATGTTGCAATTCACCATCTTCACCCCGGGCGCCGGTTTACCTTGTGCCGTCACTTTTTGTCACCACCAGGAAACCCCCCCCCCCCCCGAGCTATAGCAAAGAGTGGTAGAAATGAAGGATAGGATACGATCGCTCTTCAGCTTTCACATCCATGAGAGTAATCACTGATGAAGACACGGCGGAGCTTTGCGCTATTTTGCAAGTGTAATCGCCTCCATTTACCTAATTACCAAAATAACATAAATTATGCAGTGAAGACGCTCCGAGACGTTCCTTGTTAAGCTTTCAATTTCTTCCAATCAAGGGACCTGTCAGAGCGATGACAGCGCGGCAAAAATGGCGGCCCTCCTGGTTATCGAGGTGCATGCGTGGAGGCATCAAAACATCCCGGAGATGAAAGAACAAGCGACCGGTGTAATCCCACCCAATCGATGTCTCTTATTTACTCCCATTTGGTCTATTACATTATTGTTGCTGCCGGTACCATGTGATCGCTGTGACCAATCACAGCAGATTACATGACAATTGTAAACAATGGGTGGCTTTCCTTTCATGCCATCCGTTGTGTACAATTGTGTTGCTAGCTGTGATTGATCACAGTGATCACATGGTACAGACAGGGGCCAATCACAGCCCATCTGTATCATGTGATTAACGTTGACCAGTCACAGCTAATCACAACAAAAGAACCAGTTTCATTCTGTAAAAATGGTTGCTTATACCAATGAAATTGGACCCCTCTGTGTTCTACTGGTACCAGTGAAGGTCCCAAGTAGTGGTGTGACAAAGTTAACCAAAGCCCAGGGCAAACCTGCCAAATTGCACCCCCCCCCAATAAAAAATCTTAAATATTGCCACTCTACTATATTACTTTTATAGAACAAACCCCCAAAATCCCCCCTTCTAGCACAAATCCTCTTCTCCCATCCCTCTTCTTCCCAACACAAATCCCCCCCAAATCACCACTCCTAGCACACCTCCCAAATTTGCCCTCCTAGAACAATTCTTACCCCTTGTCGCCCCCCCCCCCCAAATGCCCCTTCTCACACAAATCCCCTCCCCCCAGCCTGCTTGTGGTGCCCCTCTACCTCACATGATACCACAGTGCCCAGGGCAGCCGCCCCTCCTGCCAACCCCTTGTCCCGGCCCTGGTCCCAAGTCATAGACAGACCTGTGAGATCCTTCCATTGGTGATGCCTCTAGTTCTTCAGATCCCTCACCGAATCATTCATTTATCTTCTCAGATTCAAAGATAATTATCTCCGCTCCTCCCATTCTTATATTTCTGAAATGCGGATCCTTCATCAAAAGAAGTTTTTTTTCCCTAATTTAGTAATTTATATAATAATAATAATGGGGGGGGGGGGGTGTAACCGAGATGAGTGAAGAGGGCCCTTTATACCTGGTGAGGGGAGTAGATGGGAAGACCGGCCGGTGAATGCCGAGTGTGGAGATCTCTCCGCTCTCATTGGGTCTATCATCATCTTCTGAGAGCACAAGTTCCCCTCCATGACATTCGCAGGAGAAGAATCTGGAGGCCCTTCACATGGGGGGGGGGGGGGGAAACCAGGTGACTTTTCCAGGACCTTACATTTTGGAAATGTGAGATTTTTTTTTTTTACGTCAGAATATAAATCATCAACAGCTTTAAGAGGGTTGGAAGGAACTGGTTCACCTTTCTCTAAGGCCACGGTCTCGAAACTTCTCAGTATGAGGGTCACATTTGTATATTTCATGCATATTTGTGGGCATGATTTGACTCAGAACAATAGAGGGAGAACGTCAGTAAAAGAAAGCCAAGAGATTCCAAACAAACCTGAGCTATTATCAAGGTAATTCATTCAGTCTGCACTTTAATCATCAGAGTCCCCCCTTACATCAGTGTGCCCCTATTAGAGTCCCCAATAGGAGTGTCAAACAGTCCAACAGTCCAAAAAAACTTTTAATAATGATATTGGATTACAAATAACAGCCCAGAACAGCCAACACATTTGGGGGGGGGGGGCTCAGAGACCTCCCCCTTCTTCAGGGCTTAACATAATGGACAATCACAAGGACTCAAAATCCAACGGGAGTGCCAAACAGTCCGAGAGCCTAAAAACCTTTAATAATAATATTGGATGACAAATAACAATACATAACAGCCAACACGTTTCTGGGGAGCACAGACATCTTCTTCAGGGCTTCACCATAATTGGACAATCATATGAACTCAAAAATGGCAAATCCAATGGGAGTGCCAAACAGTCAGAGAGTCTAAAAACCTATAATAATAATATTGGATTACAAATAACAACACAGAATGGTCAACACGTTTCTGGGGGACCTCACCCTTCTTCAGGGCTTAACCATAATGGGCAATCACACGGACTCAAAATCCAATGGGAGTGCCAAACAGTCCGAGAGTCTAAAAACCTTTAATAAAAATATTGGGTTACAAAAATACAGCACACAGCAGCCAACTTGTTTCTGGGGAGCACAGAGACCTCCATTTTCTTTAGGGCTTAAACATAATGGGCAGTCACAAAGATTCAAAATCCAATAGAACTCAAAAATGGCAAATCCTATGGGAGTGCCAAACAGTCCGAGAGTCCAAAAACCTATAATAGTAATACTGAATTACAAATAACACAGAACAGCCAACACGTTTCTAGGGAGCACAAGGACCTTATCTTCTTCAGGGCTTCACCATAATTGGACAATTGTAGGAACTCAAAAATGGCAAATCCTATGGGAGTGTCAAACAGTCTGAGAGTCCAAAAAACATTAATAGTAATATTGGATTACAAATAACAACATTGAATGGTCAACGCGTTTCTGGGGGGACTCGGAGACCTCACCCTTTTTCAGGGCTTAACCATAATGGGCACTCACAAGGACTCAAAATCTAATGGGAGTACCAAACAGTGTGTCACGTACCTTACAGCGGAGTCCGAAATGACGAGGGCGGCCTCTTGCACAGTCTCGGTCCTAGCACCCCTGGAGGTGGAGACAGGAACTGCTAGGGCAGCGGAAGGGTGCTGGTGCCTGTAGGCAGGTAGATAGCAGGTCAGGAACAAGCAGGAGTTGGCAACGGGCTGGCAGAGAAGTACACAGACGGCAGGCAGGCTCATGGTCGGGGGCAGGCAGAGGTCGGCAACAAGTCAGGCAGCGAAGTACAGAATCAGGAGACAAGCCGAAGTCAGAGGTTCAAGCCGAGGTCGGTGCAGGTAAACAAGGCAGACAAGGTTGCAGGGGTGATCCAAGAGAGTAGTCAGGAAGAGCCGGGTGTTCAAGATCAGGTGAAGTCAGACAAGGCAACAGCAAGGTATGCAGGAACAAGCTGAGACAATCCAGCACTGATGTTAAGTGGCTGCTTGTTTAAATAAGGCGCCGTGCGCCATGATTTGCCGGCGTGCGGGCATGCGCACAAGAACGTGCACAGTGCGCATGTCCGTTTCACAAAAATGTGCCGATGCGCACATCCGTGCGCCAATGCACACGTCTGTGCGCCAGTGCACACATCTGTGCGCCAATGCGCACATCTATGCATATGATGAGCCGATGTGCACATATGTGAGGAAAAGGTGCGCAAATGCGCATATTGGATCCGGGATTCACCTGCTTGGTGCGGAGGTTCCCTGACACAGTGCGAGAGTCTAAAAACCTTTACTAAAAATATTGGGTTACAAAAATACAGCACAGAGCAATCAACTTGTTTCTGGGGAGCACAGAGACCTCCATCTTCTTTAGGGCTTAACCATAACGGACAATCATAAGAACCTATGGGAGTGCCAAACAGTCCGAGAGTCTAAAAACCTTTAATAAAAATGTTGGATTACAAATAACAATACAGAACAGCCAACACATTTCTGGGGAGCACAGAGCCCTCATCTTCTTCAGGGCCTCACCATAATTGGACAAAAATGGCAAATCCTATGGGAGTGCCAAACTGTCTGAGAGTCCAAAAAACATCAATAATAATATTGGATTACAAATAACAACACAGAATGGTCAATGCATTTCTGGGGGGGCTCAGAGACCCCACCCTTCTTCAGGGCTTAACCTTAACAGGTAATCACAAGGACTCAAAATTAGCAAAAAAATCACCATGAGAAAATGATTTTCTGCCTAAGGAATAGCTAAAATCAATGAACTAGCAAAACTAAAAGCACCAGAATCTTACTACGCTGTCCAGAATATTGTAACTGGCCTGGTTAGACACCCCCCCCCCTTAAAAATAACAACAAAGAACAGCCAACACGTTTCTAGAGGGGAGGGAGGTGGCCTTCTTCAGGGCTTAACCCTAATGGGAAATCACAAGTATTCCATATCCAATGGGAGTGCCAAACAGTCCAAAGAGTCCAAAAACCTTTAATAATAATGTTGTGTTACAGATAAGAACAAAAAAGAGCCAACACGTTTCAGGGGTGGCTCAGAGACCACCCCCTTCTTCAGGGCTTAACCATAATAGGCAATCACAAGGACTCAAAATCCAAATGGGAGTGCCAAACAGTCCAAGAGTCCAAAAAACCTTTAATAATAATATTGGTTTGCAAATAACAACACAGAATGGTCAACGCGTTTCTGGGGGACTCGGGAGTCCTCAGCCTTCTTCGGGGCTTCACCATAAATTGGACAATCATAGGATCTCAAAAATGGCAAATTCAATGGGAGTGTCAAACAGTCTGAGAGTCCAAAAACCTATAATAATAATATTGGATTACAAATAACAACACAGAACAGCCAACAGGTTTCTGGGGGACCTCACCCTTCTTCAGGGCTTAACCATAATGGGCAATCACAAGGACTCAAAATCCAATGGGAGTGCTAAATAGTCTGAGAGTCTAAAAACCTTTAAAAAAAAAATTGGGTTACAAAAATACAGCACAGAGCAGCCAACTTGTTTCTGGGGAGCACAGAGACCTCCATCTTCTTTAGGGCCTAACCATAATAGGTAATCATAAGGACTCAAAATTAGCACAAATCACCATGAAAAAAATATTTTCTGCCTAAGGAATTGCTAAAATCAATGAACCAACAAAACTAAAAGCACCGGAATCTGACTACGCTGTCCAGAATATTGTAACTGGCCTGGTTGGACACACCCCTCTCCTCTTCCCTGCAAAACAAATGTGGGCGTGGCTGCTACTCTGCTCTGCCAGCACAAGGGCACTGCAGTGGGAGAGAAGAAGCAGCATTTGTAGATATTTTAAAGGCATTTTAAAGCAATTAATCAGTTTAGAATCCTAACATATGGTGATGCAGGACTGGAGAGAGTAAATAAAAAATGTGTGAGACTTTAATTGGGCTTCGCCATATTTCCTACTGCTGATACTCGCAGTGCGAGGAACGCAGGTGGTAAAGTCGACGGTTTTGGGAATTCATCCTCTTCCAATCAATGTGTGTTCATGTTCTGTACGGAGGTGACATATTTACGAGGAAGAAGTGAGACGTGACAGAGGGGAAGGGGGGAAAATGGGTGTTGCACGCTCAGGCGTCTCCCCGATGGCTCTCCTCCCGCGATGTGTCTTCCCCGGGGGAGATCTGGTTGCAGGACCACATTTTTCAGAGCAGATGTAATGCTGTGACACTGAGAGTTCAGGCAGATCACAACACGGCCCCCGAGGGGTGCAGATGGAGACAAATGAAATATTGATGCTGGAAAGCTCAGTCTGCTGGTGTGTGTCGGGGAGGATGGGGATTTTCACTTTTCTGATTTAGGCCATTCATTGTCCATTTTTTTTTTAAAGAGTACCTGTTTCTTTTCGGAGAACTGTACTAGATATATTATCTGAAAGGGCAATTTAACGCTCACTATGGTCCCATAAGTGCCTGTGATCTGTGGCATTCCCATGGTGGCTCCTTCCTCCCCCTGTCCTCCAGCTCCCCCTATTGTTTACATCCTTTTAGGGCTATTAGGGTCCCAGGCGGTAAGTCCTCTCGCCTTTTATTGGATTTATCAACACTGGAATTCCTGTTTCAACAACTTATGTATTTAATTATAGTTTTACTAACTCATCTCTTTTTTATGTTTATATAGTTGCTTGCTCTTTTTTTTTTTTTGGTTGACGCATACATCCCCTGATGAAGCCTAGTAGGCGAAACGTGTTGGGATAAACGTATGATCACTCAACCCGCAGTTAATCTTCAATACAACCACTGCCTGGAACTCCTTTGAATGATCTCTAGTGTTTAACTGCTTCCCGATCGCCTCATGCAGATATACTGCAGCAGAATGGCACGGGCAGGCAAAATCACTTATATATACGTGGTCCTTTAATTGCCTGACCGTGGGTCGTGACCCCGGCCGCGGGAACAGCGGACCCGATCGCAGCTGGTGTCCTGTGATCGGGTCACAGAGCTGAAGAACGGGGAGAGGTCTGTGTAAACAAACCTCTCCCCGCGCTTCCTACTCTGCCTGTCATTGATCGGCTGTCATCGGGAAAGCCGATCAATGACGTCAGACGTCAGCCCCGCCCCCTAATGTAAAAAAAACACACACGTCACACACCATAACCCCTCCCCGCCCCTAGTGGTTAACTCTTTCACTGCCAGTGTCATTTATACAGGAATCAATGCATTTAAATAGCACTGATTGCTGTATAAATGACAATGGTCCCAAAAATGTGTCAAAAATGTCCGATGTGTCCGCTATAATGTCGCAGTCATAATAAAATTCGTAGATCGCCGCCATTACTAGTAAAAAAAAAAATATTCATAAAAATGCTATAAAACTATCCCCTATTTTGTAAACGCTATAACTTTTGCGCAAACCAATCAATAATCGATAATTGCATTTTTTTTTACCAAAAATATGTAGAAGAATACGTATCGGCCTAAACTGAGGAAAAAAAAATGTTTTTTTATATATTTTTTGGGGATATTTATTATAGCAAAAAGCAAAAAATATTGCATTGTTTTCAAAATTGTCGCTCTATTTTTGTTTATAGCGCAAAAAATAAAAACCGCAGGGGCGATCAAACACCACCGAAAGAAAGCTCTATTTGTGGGGAAAGCCACGTCGCACGACCGCGCAATTGTCAGTTAAAGCGACGCAGTGCCGAATCGCAAAAAGGGGCCTGGTCCTTTGGCTGCCAATTGGTCCGGTCTGGAAGTGGTTAATCACTTTTTTCCTTTTTTAATCAACTTTGTATAACAATAAATAAATGTTTTGTTCATTTTTTTTATTTACTGTGTTTGAGTCTTCCATTGCTATGACTAAGCACCGTTATAGTCCCATTTCTCTCCTTTCTTTGCGAATTACACAATTTGGGGATGGGGTGCGTTTGATTTGGTCTCTACCTCTAGTCAGACAAAAAAACTATAAAGTATAAAAATTATTATTTTTGGGCAAGTTTTTTGGAAAAATAAATGAACATGATCCGGTTAGGGCTGAGAGAGGGACGGAGGGATATTGAAGATCAGAACCAAAAACATGAAACATCATAAAAAAATACACAAATTATTTTCTTTGAAGTGGCCAAAACTTTTATTATACAACAAGATAATAAAAAAAAGACACCAATTCTTCAAAAAAAAAAAAAAATACAGAAATTCCAATACAACCATTAACCCTTTTTACAGCCGCGGACACATGAAATATGTCGGTGGCGGTGGGAGGTTCTACAAACCCTTCCACCACTTCCACCATAACTGATGGCCCTTCCAGACCCCCTCCCCCCCCCCAACCATCACCATCATGTTTCACAGGCTCTGTGCACCCATTAATGAACTTGGGACAAGTATGGGTAGAGAGGACGGACATCAGTTCATTGATCTCCTCTTCCCTGCGAATGACCCGGAAGCACCATGTAAAAAAGGGGTCTCCAAACTTTCGAAACAAAGGGCCAATTTACAGTCCTTCAGAGTTTAGGGGGGTGGACTTTAACAGGTGGGAGTAAAAAATGCCCCCAGTGTCAGTGGGCAATGTCTTGGTGGTTAGTGGGGGTAAAAAGATTGCATAGCACCTGTGGTCAGTAAGAGGAAGACTAATGCCCCATCATGGGTGTCAGTGGGAGGAATAGTGCCCCATCATTGGTATTATTGGGGGGGGGGGGGGTTGTGTCCCATCATTGGTGTCAGTGGGAGGAATAGTGTCCCATCATTGGTGTCAGTGGGAGGAATAGTGTCCCATCATTGGTGTCAGTGGGAGGAATAGTGTCCCATCATTGGTATCAGTGGGAGGAATAGTGCCCCATCATTGGTATCAGTGGGAGGAATAGTGCCCCATCATTGGTGTCAGTGGGAGGAATAGTGTCCCATCATTGGTGTCAGTGGGAGGAATAGTGCCCCATCATTGGTGTCAGTGGGAGGAATAGTGCCCCATCATTGGTATCAGTGGGAGGAATGGTGCCCATCATTGGTATCAGTGGGAGGAATAGTGCCCCATCCTTGGTATCAGTGGAAGGAATAGTGCCCATCATTGGTGGCAGTGGGAGGAATAGTGTCCCATCATTGGTATCAGTGGGAGGAATAGTGCCCCATCATTGGTATCAGTGGGAGGAATAGTGCCCCATCATTGGTATGAGTGGGAGGAATAGTGTCCCATCATTAGTATCAGTGGGAGGAATACTGTCCCATCATTGGTGTCAGTGGGAGGAATAGTGTCCCATCATTGGTATCAATGAGAGGAATAGTGCCCCATCATTGGTATCAGTGGGAGGAATAGTGCCCCATCATTAGTATCAGTGGGAGGAATAGTGTCCCATCATTGTTATCAGTGGGAGGAATAGTGTCCCATCATTTGTGTCAGTGGGAGGAATAGTGCCCCATCATTAGTATCAGTGGGAGGAATAGTGTCCCATCATTGGTATCAGTGGGAGGAATAGTGTCCCATCATTTGTGTCAGTGGGAGGAATAGTGCCCCATCATTGGTGTCAGTGGGAGGAATAGTGTCCCATCATTGGTGTCAGTGAAAGGAATAGTGCCCCATCATTGGTGTCAGTGGGAGGAATAGTGTCCCATCATTGGTGTCAGTGGGAGGAATAGTGCCCCATCGTTGGTATCAGTGGGAGGAATAGTGTCCCATCATTGGTGTCAGTGGGAGGAATAGTGTCCCATCATTGGTATCAGTGGGAGGAATAGTGTCCCATCATTGGTATCAGTGGGAGGAATAGTGTCCCATCATTGGTGTCAGTTGGGGGAATAGTGCCCCATCATTGGTGTCAGTTGGGGGAATAGTGTCCCATCATTGGTGTCAGTTGGGGGAATAGTGCCCAATCGTTTATGTCTGTGGGAGGAATTATACCCCATTGTTGGTATCTGTGGAAAGAATAGTGCTTCACCAGTGTCAGTGGAAGAAATAGTGCCCCATATTGATGGGAGGAATAGTTCCTCATGTCAGTAGGAGGAAAGGTGTCCCAAGGGCTGAATATAGGCAAGCAAAGGGCCGCAGTTTGGAGGCCCTTGGTGTAAAATATGACTTCCGAGTCCTCCTGGTGTCACTTTCCCCAGCCAGCCAAAAAATGAATGGAGTGCAATCTGAGCTCCGATTAGCTTCACTGGAGGGCAGTGGGACATCAGGGGGTCTTTTAGAGCCCTGCTGTCTCATTAAAGAGAACCTGTCACCAAATAAATGCTTCACATAGGGATATACGGGGACTTTTCGTACCCTATGTGAAAATGAGCAAAAACTAACCAGAGAAGCACCAAGATGGCGCAATCACTTTGGCACGTGATCCACATCTACTCCATCATGTCTTCTCCTTCTATCAGCACAGGAGCCTCAATCAGAGTTGTAAATCCAATAATATAGGTGTGATGCCTGTATGTGGCCCAGGCCGAAAGGTGAGCGGAATCTTTGTGGGTTTGATGCCAGTTCCGGGTTGGGTATGGTACTTTTTTTTTTTTTTTTTTGGTGTTGACCAAACTTTATCTGTAGCTCACTGGGTAAAGAAACACAAATGTATGGTCTTAGATGCAAACCTCTTCTGTAACAGAATTGTTTCAACCCTAACATGCAATCATGACACGTGTTTCAGCGGGTATTTTGCACCCATTCAGTCAAAAGGGCATTTGCGAGGTCAGGTACTGACGTTGGATGAAAAATGACGGCGTCCAATCAGTCTTCAAGTTCATCCCAAAGGTGTTTCTGGACACCCGGCCATAACACCTATATGAACTTATTAGACCTCCCATTCCAAAGCCATGACCATTGATATAGCATTGAACCCCACCCTATGCTACCCCCATGCCCATCAATGTAGAGTTTACCCTTTTGTGGCTTTAACATCCTCTAATGTTCTGGAAAGGTCTTTGGAGATTTTGGAGGGTGTTTGTGCCCATTTGTGAGGTCAGGTACTGTTGTTGAATGAGAAGATGTCAGGGCTGGGCTCAGCCCTTCCTTCTCTAAGCTGGCCGCTCAGCTGTCGGCTAATTGCCAGCTTCTATCTCTCCACAGCGACTCACCTGTTGATGATATCCTGCTCGTCAGTCCTGTCTACTTAAGCCGTCCAGCCCAGAGGTTCTCTGCCTTTGCCTTGGTCAACATCACAGAGGCGCTCTCCTGCGTTCCTGTTTAAAGACTTGCTTTGCTGACATCCCTTCTGGCTCCAGATCCTGCTTGCTGTTCCACTACGCTGATTCCTGACCTTCTGGCTTGGCTGACTATCCGATTCCAGTTACTGAACTTTGGCTATGTTTTGACCACGTTTGTTCTATTTACTTTTATTGTTAAACAAGTGTGATTTAACTGTACTTCTGTCTCGGCCTGATTTCATGGTTTCTGACAGAAGACTTGGCTCACGCATTGGGCCCCATGTTGGGCACCAAAAAAAAAGGCCTGGCTCACGTATTGCATTCCAATTAATCCCACAGGTGTTCAGTAGGGCTGAGGTCAAGGCTGATGTTGGATGATAAGAGCTGGCTTGGCTTTTAATTCATCCTAAAGGTGTTCAGTAGGGATGAGGTCAGGGCTCTGTGCAAGACACTCAAGTTTCTTCACACCACTGCTGGTCAAACCATGTCTTTATGGAGCTGGCTTTGTACACAGCCCCCCACCCCCCCGCACAGTCATGTTGGAACAGAAAATGGTCTTCACAAAATGGAAGACTTGGAGGCTGAAGGAGCACAATTGACTAACCCAACCTTTCTTAACCTTTTTGCTAATTGGAACCCTGGAAATAATTTCCAGGTCTCGAAGAGCCCACGAGGGCTACCAAATTGGTCAAACCATGTCTTTATGGAGCTGGCTTTGTACACAGCCCCCCACCCCTCCGCACAGTCATGTTGGAACAGAAAATGGTCTTCACAAAATGGAAGACTTGGAGGCTGAAGGAGCACAATTGACTAACCCAACCTTTCTTAACCTTTTTGCTAGAGGAACCCTGGAAATAATTTCCAGGTCTCGAAGAGCCCACGAGGGCTACCAAACTGGTCAAACCATGTCTTTATGAAGCTGGCTTTGTACGTTGTAGTATTAACAATACCCTTCACTGGAAACACCTGGTCTTATTTGGAAGGGGGTCCACATCATGTGGACTATATAGTAAGTGTAATGTTCAGGTATGCTGTCTATATATGGCTACATATTGGGAAATGTATCTAAAGTCCATATGGGTAGGTGTACGTGGATGGCTGGAGGCCCCTAAATCTTTGTTTGTGGCCCCTGCGTGTGCTTAGTAAAGCTGCAGCAGAAGCCAACCCTCTAGCCCACTGTTTTTAGAGTTCACCAAAGCCTATGGGTCTGAATTGAAGGTGGGTCGACATACTTTAAGCCATATGGTAGGTGTGATCATCGGGTGTCCAAAACCTTTGGTACACTTTACAGAGTTCATTATACTATTGGAACGATATATGTGTAAGTGCTTTTCCAGTCCTAATCATCAGAGATTGTTCATTGTAATAGCACGTATTGCACAGATGCATTGGCTGGTGTTCTTCCCATGAAGGTTTATATATGGTTTAATAACAGATTGGATCAACAGCATAATTGTTTAACCAGATTTCTTGTACAAAGAAGACTGATCCTACAATGAAAAATATTATAAGACAGTAATGTTTTGTCTGTGAAGGTTCTCATTTATCCAGGTCATGGTATATCTTTTAGTAGTTAGTCACATTCACCGGGACTTGTTCTGTAATGTTGAAGACGTTTCTTCGTTCATATAAGTGGCCTCCTCGGTTTTATTGAGGGTCATGAACATACCCCTTGAATAGGCAATGGGACACTAACAAAATAAACAATACAATAACACAGATGTTGGGGCTCTTGAAGACCCTCTTGTTTCAGCAGCATGGCCCAAGCTGGGCACATACATTATACGGCCAAAACATTTTGGATACCTGACCATTACACAAACCTATGGGGCCAAAGGTATGTGGGCAAGACTCCATGTAAATTAATTCAGGTGATTCCTGTGAAATACTGCATCATCCAGAGATATGCTAGACAATTGTGCGCTTCCAACTTTGTGGTAACAGTTTGGTGAAGGCCCTTTTCTGTTCCACTATGACTGTGCTCCCCACTGTGTACAAAGCCAGCTCCATAAATACATGGTTGACCAGTTTGGACCAGCTCCATAAAGACATGGGTTGACCAGTTTGGACAAGCTCCATAAAGACATGGGTTGACTAGTTTGGACCAGCTCTATAAATACATGGGTTGACCACTTTGGACCAGCTCCATAAAGACATGGGTTTACCACTTTGGACCAGCGCCATAAAGACATGGTTTGACCAGTTAGGACCAGCTCCATTAAGACATGGGTTTTACCAGTTTGGACCAGCTCCATAAAGACATGAGTTGACCACTTTGGACCAGCTCCATAAAGACATGGGTTTACCACTTTGGACCAGCGCCATAAAGACATGGTTTGACCAGTTTGGACCAGCTCCATAAAGACATGGGTTTACCACTTTGGAACAGCTCCATAAAGACATGGTTTGACCAGTTTGGACCAGCTCCCTAAAGATATGGGATGACCACTTTGAACAAGCTCCATAAAAATGTGGTTTGACCAGTTTGGTGAGGAGGAACTCGAGTGTCCTGTACAGAGCCCTGACCACAACCCTACTGAAGACCTTTGGGATGAATTGGAACGCCAATGGTGAGCCATATCTTCTCATCCAACATCAGTTGCTGAGTTACAAATGGGCCAAATTCCCACAGACACGCCACAATTTTGTAGAACATTTTCCCAGAAGAGTGGAGGATGTTATAGTCACAAAGGGGGCAACTCCATATTAATGGCCATGGTTTCTGAATGGGATGTCCAACAAACTCGCAACTCTGACCTCAACCTTGCTGAATACCTTTGGGATGAGATGGAATATTGATGGAGAGCTAGGTCTTCCCATTTAACATCAGTACCTGACCTCACAAATGGGCACAAATTCTCACAGGCAAACTCCGAAAATCTGGCGGAAAGTCTTTCCAGAAGAGAGGAGGATGGTATAGTTGCAAAGGGGAAGGATGTGGGCAGGAGGTGGACATTCCCATGATTAAGCTCCAAGGGGTGGAGCGAATCATGTTGGGGGCGTGGCCTAGCTGGAATCTGGACTGAGGCTGCCATTCATCTGACTTCATGCACATGGGTCTGCTTCATGATGTGGGGCTTGTGGACCTTTTCCTTTGACATTGAGGGTGGTGGACAACGCCATATTAATACCCATGAATTTGAATGGGATGTCCAAAAAAAGGTGTAACGGTCAGGTATCCAAAAACGTTTTGCCATATAGCGTACCGCTGGAATCATCCATAAGATGTGTAGTTTTTGAAGAAGGGTTAAAAGGCATGAAAATAGTCCAGATTTGTAGCATTTTCTGTAGCTGTCCTGTTACAATCACGAAGATAGGTGGGGCCCTTGATAGACCCTCTCCTGATGCACGACCCAAGCTGACCACGTTGGTTGCTCATTGGAAGAGCCTCTTCCTTCAGCCTCCCTTAGGGTGAACTGTCTTTTGTCTCTCGCCTGTAACCCCTCAGTGTTGTTTCCTGCTTCCTCTCACTTTTTAAATTCCACTTTCCTCCGCGAGCCGCAAGCGAGCTGACCAAGACCGCGCTACAAATGTTATATGTCTGGATGCAGCTCATTCCTTGGCCTTTTGTGGGATTTGGGGAAAAATGTTCCAGTGCTACGATCCCAACCTTCTGGGCGTTTCTTTCTCCGACTAAGAGAGGTGAGAACCCCTCAAGGATCTCCAGAATGAGAGGAGGTAGCGGATGATGCTTTCCAGATAGCAGCCGGATGAAGAGTATTATACGGGGAGTTGGCATCTCTGTGTCTGTTCTCCAGCAGCTCATTCCTTCTCAGGCCCCGGCCGGGTGACCTCATCTCTTCGCTCGTCTCTCTAGGAAGAGGCCTGGGCTGAGTCACCGCGCCGTTAAACTTTATGAGCGCCTAACGTGTTACACCATGAAACAGGCATGTTAAACGTGTTAATAAAACAAAGCCTGTATACTTGGCCTCTTTGCAAGTACTCAGCTTGGAAACCAAATCCACCCCCAGTGCGAAGCATAGATCCTGATGAGATGAACACATGTATCCCATGAAGAACAGACGTGTGTCCCTGTGAGTATCCCGTGTGCCTCTTATCCTGTGCCCTGGAAGTGATAAGTCTAGGATTATGCAGTAATATAACAAACAGCTGCCAGATCTCTCCTAATTGAAAGAACAATCCAGATGGATTTTGCTTGTCGTGAATGCAGCTGGGAGAGGATCGGCTCTTCATGTGCACTAACAGCCTGTAAACAACATATTAATGCTAAATCCTTGTCTGCAACATTGGCGGGGTATTGCCTGTTCTTGCACCTAAAGGCAATTTGTCACTGACAACGGTGTAACAGTGTACGGCAATATGGTGTATATTGCTTTTTACCGTTTTGATTTCTGTTTTGCGTGTCTCCATCCGAGTATATTATGTTGTTTCTGCCGCACAAGATGCTCTGGAATCTAACAAAGCTTCCTAGAACAATGAAAGCTGTTTGGTTCCCAAAGAGGGACAGCCAGCTCCATAAAGACATGGGTTTTCCACTATGGACCAGCTCCATAAAGACATGGGTTGACCACTTTGGACCAGCTCCATAAATACATGGGTTGACCACTATGGACCAGCTCAATAAAGACATGGTTTGACCAGTTAGGACCAACTCCATTAAGACATGGGTTTGACCAGTTTGGACCAGCTCCATAAAGACAGGGTTTGACCAGTTTGGACCAGCTCCATAAAGACATGGTTTGACCAGTTTGGACCAGCTCCATAAAGACATGGGTTGACCACTTTTGACCAGCTCCATAAAGACATGGGTTGACCACTATGGACCAGCTCCATAAAGACATGGGTTGGCCAGCTCAATAAAGACATGGTTTGACCAGTTTGGACCAACTCCATTAAGACATAAGTTGACCAGTTTGGACCAGCTCCATAAAGACATGGTTTGACCAGTTTGGAACAGCTCCATAAAGACATGGTTTGACCAGTTTGGACCAGCTCCATAAAGACATGGGTTGACCACTATGGACCAGCTCCATAAAGACATGGGTTGGCCAGCTCCATAAAGACATGGTTTGACCAGTTTGGACCAACTCCATTAAGACATAAGTTGACCAGTTTGGACCAGCTCCATAAAGACATGGGTTGACCACTTTTGACCAGCTCCATAAAGACATGGGTTGACCACTTTGGACCAGCGCCATAAAGACATGGTTTGACCAGTTTGGACCAGCTCCATAAAGACACAAGTTGACCAGTTTGGACCAGCTCCATAAAGACATGGTTTGACCAGTTTGGACCAGCTCCATAAAGATATGGGATAACCACTTTGGACAAGCTCCATAAAGACATGGCTTGACCAGTTTGGACCAGCTCCATAAAGACATGGTTTTCCCACTTTGGACGAGCTCCATAAAAACGTGGTTTGACCAGTTTGGTGAGGAGGAACTCAAGTGTCCTGCACAGAGCCCTGACCTCAACCCCACTGAATAATTTTGGGATGAATTGGAACACCGATAATGTGTCAGGTCTTCTCCTCCAACATCAGTATCTGACCTCACAAATGAGCACAAATATCACCTGACCTGAATCCGATTGAGCAGGCATATCACTTGCCGAAGACAAAACTGAAGGGAAAATGCCCCAAGAACAAGCAGGAACTGAGGACAGTTGCAGTAGAGGCCTGGCAGAGGGATGATGGGACCCAGCGTCTGGTGATGTCTATGCCTTCCAGACTTCAGGCTGTAATTGACTGCAAAGGATCTGCAACCAAGTATTAAAAAGTGAAAGTTCATGGATGATTGTTAATCTGTCTCATTACTTTTGGTCCCTTAAAAAGTGGGAGGCACATATACAAAGTGTTGTCTGCAGTTAAAGCACATCTTGTTAGTTTCCTTTCAAATCCATTGTGGTGGTGTATAGAGCCAAAAATATTAGAATTGTGTCGATGTCCCAATATTTATGGACCTAACTGTAGTTTATGAGGAATGCTGCAGAGATTCCTGGACAGCGAGGAGGCGTGGGCCTAATGTACTGCAGCTGCTGTTTCCAAGGTATTCGAAGTTGTTGGATCAGCTTTGTTTTCCCAATATGGGAAAGAACAAGATACATTTACAAGCCTATGTGTCCTTAGGATGAAACTGAGGGGGGGTCACTACAAAGTACACAAGGGCAGATGGGAACGGGGGGGGGGGGGGGGGGTCCAAGTTTCAGCTATGGAGGCATAGCATGACTTCAGGTTTCACGGCATGATTGCTACGATACACCAGAGGCCTTCGGGAAGAAGGATCCTTGGGTAACACAACACCAGGCCGGTCCGTGGGGGGGGGGGGGGCACCAAGTTCCTCTATAATTAACAAGCCGATATTGATTCCCTTTTACCAGGAAACATCAAAATGACCTTTACCAAGCAAAAAACTCCCAAAGTGCACAAATACTCCGTCAGCCGCGCAATTCTAGCTGGATGGGAGCAGCAGAAGAATCGGCCGGTGGATAGGTAATTAGTGGTACTGATCGCCGCATCATGTGACCCCGGTGACACCATTAGGACAGTCACTGTACTGTGACACCACATCAGTTTTAAATTCATTACGTTGCTCTTATTGAAGGCCCCCCCCCCCCCCCCCCCCCGGTGCATTAACCCGCTCTCCCATGCGGCCGCCTCCTAATGTACCTTCTGGAGCTGTTGACCTTTTTTAACCAGAATGTGACAGGACAAGCGGTTACAATTGATCCCTGGTTCCTCAGTGTCACAAAATCTGTAAGAGCGCAATTCCCCCGAGCAAAGTCCAAAAATATGGTCCATCCAGATTGAGATGGAAAAGGGTCTAACACAACAATGTCACTAAGTTATTGGTTTTACATGATATGTATGTAGAACGTTGAGGACAGATAATGTCAGGAAATGAATTGCCTAGTGCAGAACTCCTGAAAAATTATTTAGAGAGTGCTGAGAATAGATGAGGGATATTGAGAGTCTTCAGTTTGACAACATTTCAGAGGAAGTTTATATATCTTTTCCTTCTTTATATTTTTTATTTTTTTACATTTATTTTTTATTTTTAAACAATTCTTATTATTATCATTATTATTATTTAACATATCTGATTGTATTATTATTATTATTATTATTATTATTATCATCATCATCATCATCATCAATATTATTATATATATATTTTTTTAATAATGTTAAGCAATTATTATTATTATTGTTATTAATAATAATAATTATATTATCATTAATATAATTTAAAATATATTATTATTATTATTATTATTATCGTTGTCAGTATTATTTTATTTCGTTTTTTTACATTTTTAATTTTTTTAAATATTTTTGAACAATTATTATTTTTTTATTCATTTCAGGTACTTATATAGCGCCGTAAATTTATGCAGCGCTTTACATATACATTGTACATTCACATCGGTCCCTACCCTCAAGGAGCTTACAATCTGAGGTCCCTAACTCCCATTCATACATACACATACTAGGGCCAATTTAGCCAGGATCCAATTAACCTACCAACATGTCTTTGGAGTGTAGGAGGAAACTATCATTATTATAATTTAACATTTATTACTATTTTTATTAATATTATTATCAGCATCATCAATATTATTTTATTTATTTTAAATTCATTTTTTAATTTTTAATTTTTAAACAATTTTTAAACAATGATGATGATCATATCAATTTTTTTAGTTATAAAAATATTTTTAATTATTATTATTATCGTTAATATTATTTAACATCTATTCTTCTTCTTCCTCTTTCTCCTCCTCTTCCTCTTCCTCTTCTTCCTCTTCATCTTCCTCTTTTTCTTCTTCCTCTTTTTCTTCTTCCTCTTCTTCTTCCTCCTCTTCTTTTTCTTCCTCTTCTTCTTCCTCTTCCTCCTCTTCCTCCTTTTCTTCTTCCTCTTCCTCCTTTTCGTCTTCCTCTTCCTCCTTTTCTTCTTTCTCTTTTTCTTCCTCTTCTTCTTCTTCTTCTTCTTCTTCTTCTTCCTCTTCTTCCTCTTCTTCCTCTTCTCCTTCTTCCCTTTCTTCCTCTTTCTCTTCTTCTTCCTCTTCCTCCTCCTCTTCTTCTTCTTCTTCTTCCTCTTCCTCCTCTTCTTCTTCTTCTTTCTCTTCTTCTTTTTCCTCTTCTCCTTTTCCTCTTCTTCTTTTTCCTCTTCTTCTCCTTCTTCCTCTCTTTCTTCCTCTTCTTCTTCTTCCTCTTCCTCCTCTTCTTCTTCTCTCTCTTCTTCCTCTTCTTCCTCTTCCTCTTCTCCTTTTCCTCTTTTTCCTCTTCTTCTCCTTCTTCCTCTTCTTCTTTTTCCTCTTCTTCTCCTTCTTCCTCTTCTTCTTTTTCCTCTTCTTCTTCTTCTTCTTCTTCCTCCTCTTCCTCCTCCTTTTCTGCCTCTTTTTCTTCCTCTTGCTCCTCCTCCATTCATCATTCATCATCAATATTATTTTATTTTATTTTTGTTAACTTTCTATTTTTCAATACTGAAAGCTAAAAATTGGCCTGGGCAGAAAGGGGGAGAAAGTGCCTGGTATTGAAGTGGTTACATAAAAAAAAACACCTCACCAGTGCCTTTCCTCTTATGGCCATCATGAACTCTCATGACACCCGCCTGGGGTCACAATGCTGCTGTATAGAAGGGAAGTAAGCAGAAGGGACCACCTACCACCACCAATGCTGGAGGAGAAGGTCACAGATAGGTGATGTAAAGCCTGGAGCTGGCCATCAAGAAAACTTTTTAGGTGCACCAAGAAAGAAATACAGTGACGGCTCTTCATCAACGTGTCTTCGTTTATAAACAAAGCCACGTGATCTTCATATCAGCCGTGACAAAGTGACTTCATTGGAAACCAAAGCCCTTTTTTTTCTAGCTCCCTACATTGCGTCATTTGAACGTAAGTTTGATGGTCACTTCGTGTTGATATCAATTATCCTGAAAACGCTTCCTCATCCCTAACTATGAGTAACGAGTCTGCAGAACATAGATCTCTGCTTAAGTGAAACATGAGCCGGTCCTCCTGAGTAATAGAGTTTTTCTTTGTCCTGAACTCAAGTTCATATCTAAGCCGAAATACAAATTCCACATTATTCTATCTGTGAGCCAAATACGAGAGGAGTGGAGGTATCCTAAGAATGTGTCTGGATCACGCATGTTGTTACCAACGCAACCTTACCTGATTACAATATACTCACGCCCATCATTGCTCATCTACCCAGAGTCAACACCTGGAGAGGTGAATACCCCCTAAAAACAAAAAAAGAATACAAAAAATGAAAAGATATATTGTATAGACATCTCAGTTGACGTGAAATGTTGAATACTCTTTCTTCTGAGTAGGGTCATGAATGATCTTCATTCACGGGGTTCAAGCAGCTTGTGTATCATTCCAAGCCATAGGTCAAACGGTTTTACTATTTAGTATGTACTTATAATATACACCCAATCGTTTGGACAACCGACCATCACACTTGGCATATGGCCAAACGTATGTGGACCTCCCCCTCCAAATGATGGAATTCCAGTTTATCCAGTGAAGGGTACAGGTAATACTCCGTCATACACATACATTGTAGACAATTGTTTTCTTCCAACCTTCGGGTAACAGTTTAGGGAAGACCCTTTTATGTTCTAGCAAGCCTGCACCAATGTGTACAAAGCCAGCTCCATAAAGGCATGGTTTAACCGGTTTGGTTTGGAGGAACTTGATTAATGAGCCTACAAAACAACACCCTTGGAAAGAACTGGAGCGCCCATTGTAAGCCAGCTCCATAAAGACATGGTTTGACCAGTTTGGTGTGGAGGTACTTGAGTCATGAGCCACGACGCCAACCCTACTCAAAACCTCTGGGGTGAATTGGAGTGCCAATTGTAAGCAAGCTCCATAAAGACGTAGTTTGACCAGTCTGGTGTGGAGGAACTCAAGTGGCCTACACAGAGCCCTGACCTCAACCCTACTTTTTCAAGGCCTTTGGTATAAGGTCTTCTCATCCAACATCAGTACCTGCCCTCAAACCTACGGAACACCTATGAGATCAGGTCTTCTTATCCAACATCAGTACCTGACCTTAACCCTAGGTATTCTCTTCCCAAAGGTGTTCAGTAGGTTTGAAGCCATGGAGGAACTCGAGTGTCATGCACAGAGCCCTGACCTCAACCCTACTGAACACCTTTGGGATGAATTGGATTGTGAGCCAAGTCTTCTCATACAACATCAGTACCTGCCCTCAAACCTACGGAACACCTATGGGGTCAGGTCTTCTTATCCAACATCAGTACCTGGCCTTAATCCTACAGAACACTTTTGGGATGAGGTATTCTGTTCCCAAAGGTGTTCAGTAGGTTTGAAGTCATGGAGGAACTCGAGTGTCATGCACAGAGCCCTGACCTCAACCATACTGAACACCTTTGGGATGAATTGGATTGTGAGCCTGGTCTTCTCATCCAACATTAGAACCTGACCTCACAAATGGGCACAAATTCACACAGAGACCCTCCAAAATGTTGTGGAAAGTTTTTCCAGAAGGGTGGAGGATGTTAGAGCCAAAAAAGGGGTCAACTCCTTATTATTGGCCATGGTTTTGGAATTAGATGTCTAACAAGCTCATATAGGTGCAATGGCACAGAGCCCTGACCTCAACCCTACTGACCACCTTTGGGATGAATTGGAGCACTGATTGTGAGCCAGGTCTTCTCATTCAACATCAGTTCTGCCTTCGGAGGTACCTGCCTGATTAAAACATTCTACCAATAATGGCAACTTGAGGAACTTGAGTCATGAGCCATGACGTCAACCCTACTCAAAACCTCTGGGGTGAATTGGAGTGCCAATTGTAAGCAAGCTCCATAAAGACGTAGTTTGACCAGTCTGGTGTGGAGGAACTCAAGTGGCCTACACAGAGCCCTGACCTCAACCCTACTTTTTCAAGGCCTTCGGTATAAGGTCTTCTCATCCAACACCAGTACCTGCCCTTAAACCTACGGAACACCTATGGGGTCAGGTCTTCTTATCCAACATCGGTACCTGGCCTTAACCCTACAGAACACTTTTGGGATGAGGTATTCTCTTCCCAAAGGTGTTCAGTAGGTTTGAAGTCATTGAGGAACTCGAGTGTCAGGCACAGAGCCCTGACCTCAACCCTACTGAACACCTTTGGGATGAATTGGATTGTGAGCCAGGTCTTCTCATACAACATCAGTACCTGCCCTCAAACCTGCGGAACACCTATGGGGTCAGGTCTTCTTATCCAACATCAGTACCTGGCCTTAACCCAACAGAGCACTTTTGGGATGAGGTATTCTGTCCCCAAAGGTGTTCAGTAGGTTTGAATTCATGGAGGAACTCGAGAGTCCTGACCTCAACCCTACTGAACACCTTTGGGATGAATTGGATTGTGAGCCAGGTCTTCTCAGCCAACATTAGAACCTGACCTCACAAATGGGCACAAATTCACACAGAAACCCTCCAAAATTTTGTGGAAAGTTTTTCCAGAAGGGTGGAGGATGTTAGAGCCAAAAAAGGGGTCGACTCCTTATTATTGGCCATGGTTTTGGAATTAGATGTCCAACAAGCACATATAGGTGCAATGGCATAGAGACCTGACCTCAACCCTACTGACCACCTTTGGGATGAATTGGAGCACTGATTGTGAGCCAGGTCTTCTCATTCAACATCAGTTCTGCCTTCGGAGGTACCTGCCTGATTAAAACATTCTACCAATAATGGCAATAGGGTTATCCAAATCCAATCAGATACACTATGTGGCCCAATGGATGTGAACCCTCTGCCAAATGAGTTCAGGTGTCTCCTCCAGTGAAGGGTACAGGTAATACTTCATCATACAAAGACATTGTAGACAATTGTGCTCTTCCAACCTTGTGGTAACAGTTTGGTGAAGACCCTTTTCTGTTCTAGCATGACTGTGCTCTCCCTGTGTACAAAGCCAGCTCCATAAAGACATGATGTGACCAGTCTGGTGTGGAGGAACTCAAGTGGCCTACACAGAGCCCTGACCTCAACCCTACTTTTTCAAGGCCTTTGGTATAAGGTCTTCTCATCCAACACCAGTACCTGCCCTCAAACCTACGGAACACCTATGAGATCAGGTCTTCTTATCCAACATCAGTACCTGACCTTAACCCTACTGGACACCTTTGGGAAGAGGTCATCTTATCCCAAAAGTGTTCAGTAGGTTTGAGGTCATGGAGGGCTTGAGTGGCCTACAAAACCCTACTGAACACCTTTGAGATGAATTGGAACAAGGCAGGTCTTCTCATCCAACCTCTCCATAAAGACATGGTTTGACCAACTTTATGTGGAGGAACTCGAGTGTCCTGTACAGAGCCCTGACCTTAACCCTACTATTAAAAGGCCTTTGATATAAGGTCTTCTTATCTAACATTTCAACCCTTGTCCTTCCTTGTGTTTGACATACAGTATCTCACAAAAGTAAGTACACTCCTCAGTCACATTTTTATAAATCTTCTCTTCTATCTTTTCATGTGACAACACTGAAGAAATGACACTTGTCTACAATGTAAAGTAGTGAGTGTACAGCTTGTATAACAGTGTAAATTTGCCGTCCCCTCAAAACAAATCAACACACAGCCATTAATGTCTAAACCGCTGGCAACAAAAGTCAGTACACCCCTAAATGAAAATCTCCAAATTGGGCCCAAAGTGTCAATATTTTGTGTGGCCGCCATTATTTTCCAGCACTGCCTTAACCCTCTTGGGGATGGAGGTCACCAGAGCTTCACAGGTTGTCACCGGAGTCCTCTTCCCCTCCTCCATGATGACATCACGGAGCTGGTGGATGTTGGAGACCTTGCGCTCCTCCACCTTCCGTTTGAGGATGTCCCACAGATGATCAATAGGGTTTAGGTCTGGAGACATGCTTGGCCAGTCCATCACCTTTACCCTCAGCTTCTTTAGCAAGGCAGTGGTGGTCTTGGAGGTGTGTTTGGGGTGGTTATCATGTTGGAATACTGCCCTGCGGCCCAGTCTCTGAAGGGAGGGGGATCATGCTCTGCTTCAGTATGTCACAGTACATGTTGGCATTCATGGTCCCCTCAATGATCTGTAGCTCCCCAGTGCCGGCAGCACTCATGCAGCCCCAGACCATGACACTCCCCCACCATGACACTCCCACCACCATGACACTCCCCCCACCATGACACTCCCCCCACCATGACACTCCCACCACCTTGACACTCCCACCACCATGCCTGATTGTACACAAGACACACTTGTCTTTGGTCCTCCTCACCTGGTTGCCCCCACACACGCCTGACACCATCTGACACCAAATACCTTTATCTTGGTCTCATCAGACCACAGGACGTGGTTCCAGTAATCCATGTCCTTAGTCTGCTTGTCTTCAGCAAACTGTTTGTGGTCTTTCTTGTGCATCATCTTTAGAAGAGGCTTCCTTCTGGGACGACAGCCATGCAGACCAATTTGATGCAGTGTGCGGCGTATGGTCAGCACTGACAGGCTGACCCCCCCACTCCTACAACCTTTGCAGCAATGCTGGCAGCACTCATACGTCTATTTCCAAAGACAACCTCTGGATATTGCGCTGAGCACGTGACCTCAACTTCTTTGGTGGACCATGGCGAGGCCTGTTCTGAGAGGAATCTGTCCTGTTATACCGCTGTATGGTCTTGGCCACCGTGCTGCAGATCAGTTTCAGGGTCTTGGCAATCTTCTTATAGCCTCGGCCATCTTTATGTAGAGCAACAATTCTTTTTTTCAGATCCTCAGAGAGTTCTTTGCAATGAGGTGCCATGTTGACCTTCCAGTGACCAGTATGAGAGAGTGAGAGCGATAACACCAAATTTAACACACCTGCTCCCCATTCATACCTGAGACCTTGTAACACTAAGAGTCACATGACACCGGGGAGGGAAAATGGCTAATTGGGCCCAATTTGGAGATTTTCACTTAGGGGTGTACTGACTTTTGTTGCCAGCGGTTTAGACATTAATAGCCGTGTGCAGGGGCGGACTGACCATTCGGCCACTCGGGCACTTACCGAGGGCCCCGGGCCACTAGGGGGCCCCATCAGGGTTGCCAGCCCCAGTAAAACCAGGGACAGTATGTCAAAATCTGTGTTTCTTTACATCTGTTTCTGAAATATCCCTTACCGACATCCTTTTGGTCTAAAAATCCAGAGATTATAGCTGCCCCACCCCTCCAGTCCCTTCTCAGCCAATAGAAACATGTCTGTGTATACTGTGGGTACATGTATGTGTATACCTTGTGATTGTATACTGTGTGGCCCCATAATCTCTGATTGTCTGGGGGCCCCATAATCTCCTATTGCCGGGGGGCCCCATGAGTTGTCAGTCCGCCCCTGGCCGTGTGTTGAGTTATTTTGAGGGGACGGCAAATTTACACTGTTATACAAGCTGTACACTCACTACTTTACATTGTAGACAAGTGTCATTTCTTCAGTGTTGTCACATGAAAAGATAGAAGAAAATATTTACACAAATGTCACTGAGGGGTGTACTTACTTTTGTGAGATACTGTATGTGCCTTAGGTGATCTGTCACTCATCTGTGAAGGGTTCCAGTCTGGTAAACTTTCGTTTTAGGCCTCTGCAACATTGTATCCGTTCTTGAAGTGAAGTTCACTTATTCATTTCCTATAATCATCAGCTCCATCTAGTGGTCATAATGCACCATTTTCCTGAATCACTCCATTCTTAGAATTTGAACTGGAGAGAAAATGGCCTAATAATATTCGTTTGGCACTTGCAGTTTCACAGAACGAATGGCTGTGAGAATATAACCGTTCAACACAGGAAAAGGTCTCTTCGGTCAGATCCAAGCGATGATGAATCGCCGCCGTTCGGTATTGCGGGTCTTGCCGCACCGCGCTGGGATATTATCTGCTGTCAGCATCATTGGAAGCGTTTGTGTAATAGAAGCCGAATCGCCGATCTCCCTGCAGCAAAGGGAGCCGCTAATCTCATTACACGTGTACCGGACACACGGCGAGCGCGCATTTCCTGAGTGTTCGTCATGCTATCGGTGCTGCTGCTCCTCTGATTGCCACATCTGGACAGATTTGTTCTCATTTCCTCCCCAGATTATCGACTCCCATAAAAATAAACTTCCCCTGAATCGGGTCGGGAATTGATTTTCATAATCACAATCTTTACAATAGAACAACGTTTATTAAAGGGGAACTCCGGACAATTTAAATCCCACCTCCGCCCTCCGGCTGTGCCGGCTCCTCTCCTGGCTTCCTCCGATCTCACCGCACACTG